>CM075340.1:71971747-72306747 GCA_037788925.1 Mytilus galloprovincialis
TAAAATGTACACCATCTCTTTTTTATTCACTAAATATAGTTGACATATTGATTATAGTTACTTGATAAACAAAAATGACCACGAACATTTAACATTTACTAATGAACCATGAAAATAAGGTCAAGGTCAGATGAACCCTGTCAGACATATATGTGCACCTAACAAACATTCGTACACCAAATATAGTTTTGCTGATAGAATCTGATAAACGGATTAAACAATGAGAACCTGACATTGACCAATGAACCATGAAAATGAGGTCAAGGTCATATGAAACCAAAGTCAAATAGTTATATTTACGCCTTACAACCAATATATTCACAATATGAAGTGGTCTATTGCTTGCAGTATATGAGAAATAGACAAAACTAGAAAATCTAAACATAAACCAACACATATGAAAATGAGTTCATGGTCAGATGAAACATGCAGGTCGGATATGTTCACATTGCAACCATGTCATGTACCATATGGTAGAATATGAAAAACGGAATAGACTACGAATTTTCCCCCAAGCAGTTAATTGCTCACCCATGGAAATGAGGTCAAGGACAAAGGAAGTATGACAGACGGAAACTAGGTAATATATGAGCCATTTGAATATTACCAGGTGTGAAATATAAAGCTTTTTCAAATAGTTACACAGCCGCTGGATAGTTTTCCCTTGTGTCTCGCATTTGGCAAGTTAACTTGCTCTGTATATTGTTCATCTATGTCCCGGAGTGTTTATGTCAAATGTAACTGTTCCCCTTTGAAAAAAAAAAAAGATCTGTATAGTTTATGTGTCCGATGCTTTTTTTTTGTATTTTTGTATTTACCTTCAGTTGGATGCTTTTTACATGAAAGCACCCCCCAAAAAAAAACGACCAACAGTGCCGACATTTCATCATTAATTGCTGTTAAGAATACATGTAATGGGAAGCTTGTATTAATTCCGTCTAGACTTTTACCATATATGGACACTATTGATAAACAGGAGGATAATATATCATTCCTCTGATCAGGTCTAGACTTTTACTACATATCATGGATAGGGAAAAATTGTCAAAATATGACCTTATTCCCATTCATACATTACCCTTAAACATTTACTTGTAGTAAGTACATGTAAATATGTTTTCCCAACGACAAGAAAATTTCTTTGATAAATTCAGACACAACATATGATTCATAAAGGATTACATGCTCATGAAAAGGTTTTCACCTGGTTTCTACCTGGCTGCTACCTCAGGTGGGATCTATATGTCCTTGTGATATAATATTGATACATAAATATATAGCATTGTATCATAATGATCATTTGGACTTTTAAATTTTGTCATTGAAATGCTTTAGTAAGGATCTATTACTGAAAGGGGGCTACAGGCCTGTAGCCAGGAATTTCCAGGAGGAGAAGGGGGGGGGGGGGGGGGTCAATAAAACTATACTCAACTTCAACAATTACCATTCAAGCGGAACATCGACTTTGACAATGCTTATTTGTTTTCAAGGGGGTCTGACAAGCAAAATTTTGTTTGGAGTGATACTTGTAAAAAGTCCATATATTAGTCATTGTTGATGCTCCATAATTACCTAAAAGAGGAGGGGGATGTTTTTAAAAAGTTGGAGTTTCAAGCTTGCTACATCACATCCATTATTGTCGAAGACCATTTCATGCTACTTTGATGATTTTTTTAGGCTTGAATGCATTCACAATAAAGTATAAGGGGAGGGGGGGGGGGGACAGTGACATGCCTATGCTTACATTGTCGTTTGATCAGCCTATTTTTATATGTCTTATATAAAGCAAATGAAATTATTATGTTAACATAGAGAGCATATTTATTGTTGAAGGAAACCTTTTCATGGGCTTAGGAATAACTTTCAAACATGTACAACTATTAGTAACCCTTCATAAATTCTATAATAAATGTCATACAAAGGTTACATAGTTGTCAAAATAAATACTCTTGTTTGACCTTATAGTGACTTTGGTGCTTAAGGTAATTTTGTCAGCTTTATAATTTTTCATATTCAACCCTACCTATAAGTTAAATTGAAGGAAATATAATTGAATGACAGGTATATTTTATATCACCTGGACTCTATACCATTGCCTTGTTGATAAAAGTTTACCTATTTTTTCAGTGCAATATATGCAAGGTCGTCTTATTCAGTCAAACTGTCTTTTATTTAACCTTATTTTGCCCGTCTTTCAAACAACCTTTATCTTTAGTACTTATTAGTCATTAATACATGCACATTTTCTTCTTACTAAGGTACTTTTTGGAAGGTTTGAATAGTACTTTTTAGAAACCTTCTCTCTTACAATTTCATTTACACTGAATTTCATTTACTAATAAATGTCATAAATACTTTTTTATAGTCGCTTTTTACACACAAAAAATCTAGAGCCTGATGTAGATTTTGACCTGTTGATTTTTTAGTTTCAAGGATATATAAAGCCAGAGTCTGACTGACAGCAGAACAGATAACTAATGAGTTACAGATATTTATTACAAGTAAATACATGTATAACATTGTCAAAATAAACAGATATAAATGTATAACTATATCACAACATGATAAATATAGACTACAGTGGCGGATCCAGAGGGGGGTTCCGGGGGTGCGCACCCCCCCTTTATTTTTGCCGATCAATGCATTTGTATCGGGACATATGTTTTGCACCCCCCCCTTTGCCCTGGGTTAGCACCCCCCCTTTCAAAAATTCCTGCATCCGCCCCTGGACTAGATCTAAAAATAATTTTGAGTGTATATATGCACTGTTACTAGTTTTTCTGCTAATGTGACTATTTTTGGTCCATATCAAATCAGGTCATTTTTTATGAATCAGACAAATTTTAAAAGTTGGAATTGATATTTAAAGATAGGATTATATCAAAGAATATGTTAATTTCTTAAACAGTGGAGTTGTATTAAATTAGTCTGTATGTTTCGTTTCTCCTCCAATTCTACATCATACCAGCTGCATGGAATAGAAATTGACCTTACGCAAAGGAATATCAATACAAATATTAAAACAAATTTCAGATTGATAAATCCAGGCGTGGATCCAGAGTGGGGGGGGGGGTTAAAAATTGAGTTGTTATAAGAAACCTACAAAACAGCCAAAAATTCATTTTTCATTCATATCTGAATTTTTCTTTTTCATAATCAATCAAAGTCTTATACAAGCAAGCACTTGCATAAAGTCAATTTCTTAACAGTAATTGTCTGTCTTTCGGAAGCCTCTCTAAAACATTAACAATACAATCTATTGTCTTTACATTCTAAAAGGACTGAGTACTAAATAGCATGACTAACATCATTGTCTCTAACCATGCTAATCATTTCTATAAATGGCTATAAAACAAATTATTTCTGTATTATCAAATTAATTTGACAACAAAATTATTAAGGATATTAAGAATCAATTTTATAACAATTTATTAAACGATACTCTATTGCTTAATGGGAAACTGTAGTGATAAATGCAGAGATTAATTGATTAATTTGATAAATTATTGAAACCATAAATATCACAAATACATAATCATAGAGAGATTGTATCAGAGGGACAAAGTAAAAACATGTATACTTGTTGCCAATGTTTTTCATGAATAAAATCACATAGATAACCCAAGGGGAGATCCAGCCATTTTTAAAAAAGGAGTTCCAATCCCAGGAGAAAAGGGGGAGGGGGTACCAAGTTTAAACCAGATATCCCCATTCAAATACACTGATCATCCAAAAAAAGGGGGTGTTCTGGGGGTTTGAACCCCCATCCTCTAGATCTGCCACTGTTATAGAATAAGTATTTATAAGATCAGATGATTCAATGGTTGTTGGAATTACTCTAAAATACATTTGTTATAATATTCTACAGAGAGAAAAGGAAAAGGAATAAATTAACATATCTAACAAAATAAAATAAAACTAAGATAACTTGCTAGGTGTTAAACTAATGGTTGGTGCTGAATATTTTTGAGTAAATTTGGCCTCAGAATGAATAAGACTCAAGTCTGACATATGGATCATTGCTGAATTTTTTTACAGTAGTTATTTAAACTCTCACACACTACAATGTCTAGTTTGACCAACTGCAGCTTATTCTCTCTAATAAAAGTCTTCTTTAGAATGGTCTCTTCAAAAGATCAAGTTGTCAGACATGTTTATCACCATAAAGGATTCTTCTTAAACATGCCCTTCCATTTGACTTGATCTGTTTCATTTAATCTTTTACTCAGGAAGTCCAGTTTTTGCTCCAAACTCTCTACTTCCTGTGAACAGATGAAAAATGTATGTATATTGTGTCAAGTATGTGTCCATAGTCCAACTAGAGACATATATGTATTATATGTCTCTGGTCCAACATATATATATGATACCAAAAGTGTTTAAAAAGCAAATAAGCTAGATATTATTAATAAGCAGGAATTGAAAGTGATTATCAGCTGTTATTACAACATAATAACCATTACTTGTTTTATTTTTTACATGATTTATGTTTTGCCTTAAGCCTTCCTAGCACAAATATTACAAAAACAATTATTCAAGGAAAAAGTTCACTTATCATATGTTACTTAAAGTGTTTTAATAGATGTAGAATGTGTATTCAAAAACTTCAGTTGACTTGTTTCCTCTTAAAAAGGGTTGGGAGAATATTACAGCATCACATGGTAAAAGCAAGGTATTAAATTAATTCTGGAAAATAAATTTGTAAATCTGGATTGGTATGAATGAAGAATGCTGAAGTTGAATAAGAACTGCTTTTTGCAATTCTGTTAAAAGTTTAAGAAAATTTATGAAGTATTTGTAAAGAACTGCCATGCAGGGGTGGATCCAGCCATTTACATATTGGGGTTCCCAACCCACCATAAAAGGAGGGAGGATTTTCAGCCATATGTCCCCATTCAAATGCATTGATCCTAAAAAAAAAAAGGGGGGGGGTTCCAACCCCCAGGAGACTCCCTCTAGATCCCCCTCTGCCATGATATCAAAAACAACTTACAACTATAATTCTACTGTGTCGTTTCTTATCCAGCTCTGGCAAACTTGCTTCTAGCTTCTGAATCTGAAATACAAAAGTAAAAACTTATTGATATCAATTTTCATATATTTCATGAGTATAAGCAAATCTGATGAAAAATTTGTAAGGGTTCCGCGGAACCCAGTGTCTCGCCTACTTTTGCTGTAAATTGCAGGGATCAACAAAAATGAGGGAAAAAATCAATAAAAATATTCTGCTTGATACCATGTTTGGATTGTAGGAAGCTTCTGTCCAAGTTTGGAAAAAAATCCTGGATAGTTTATGAATCTAATAAATGTTTTAAAAACTTTAACTGCAGACTGGATGTAATGTTAACTGGAAGAAAAACTAAGTCCATTTATAAGTAAAATACAGATACACAGGTACAAAATATTAGCAAAATTTCTTTCTAGATACTAGCTTTTGGTCACAAACAAGCTTCTGTCTAAGTTTGGTACAAATAAAAAAATAGTATAAGAAAGTTATCAAAATTTTTAAATAAAAATTTAACCACAGAGTGAATGTGTTGTTTCCTGGCAAAAAAAAAGTCCATTTAAAGTAAAATATGGAAAAAATGGATTTGTCATTTTACAAAATTTACTTCTGTATACTATCTTATGATCATAAATAAGCTTCTGTCCAAGTTTGGTAGAAATCGAGGATAGTATAAGAAAGTTATTTAAATTTTAAAAACTTTAACCACAGAGTGTATGTAATGTTTTCCCGCAGAAAAACTAAGTCCATTTATAAGTAAAATACGGAAAAATGGAATTTTATTTTCACAAAATTTACTTTTGGATACTATCTTATGATCATAAACAAGCTTCTGTCCAAGTTTGGTAGTAATCCAGTATGGTTTAAGAAAGTTATTAAATTTTAAAAACTTTAACCACAGAGTGAATATTTGTGGACGCCGCCGCCGGAATGTAGGATCGCTTAGTCTCGCTTTTTTGACTAAAGTCGAAGGCTCGACAAAAATCATCAATCCATAGAATTTGAGTATCTTCAAAATGGCAACCATTCTTCGTATGCAAATTCATTTCTAGACCCCATGTTAATAACAGTAATGTTTCATGACTTTTTATATGTTTTCTGGTATACTATCAGCCTGAAAATATTTAATAGAACAAGTAAATAATTTGAAAAGATATGGACAATGTAACAACAGGTTAACCTTATATTATAAGTAAATTTACTTAAGTGGTATGTTTAAATCCTCTTTCAAAACATTCACAAATAAATCTTTTTATAAGTAGTATTTTCTCATGAGGGAAAATAAATATTTACATTTATAGCTATTGAAACATATTGTTACTTTAAGTACAGGATATAACAAACCTATCACTTATCATATGAAAGAACCATAAAATGTAGAGATCCTAACAATACTTTATGGATTGCTGCAGTAATTCTATTGTATTTAAGATTACCAGTCTAGTTATCATTCAAAGAATACTTTTGAGAGCCTGAACATGAAAACAGAGGGCTACAATGAGATTTTTTCTCTTCCTTCTTTTGTTCAACACATTCATAATTGTTGATATATGAATTACGTAATCAGAATATCTGTTTTGTAATCTTCAGACTTTTGCTGATCATAGCAATAAAAGCTCTGTATGTCAAAGACATTAGACAATGATATATATATTTAAGTCGTTAATCTAAATAATAAGATAGGTACACAAATAAACAAGACACAATGCAAATCTATTCATTTTTTTCTTTTCTTAAATGCTTAAGACAAAATGTTGTCTGCAGTTTTGTACTCAAATGGTTAAGTGCATCCATATGTTATAGGTCAATACAGGTATTTACTAATTACTGCAGTTATAAATTTTTTAATTTATTAAAATCAGGATTTATAAAAAAAAAAAAAATGGATGCCTCCACTTTACCATGCAATGTGATACAGTTTGTTAGTGGTCTCTGAGTTTGACAAGAGACATTATCCACTTTTGGGGGACACTGATCACTAAATATGGTTCATCAGATTTGAACAGGAAATGCACAACAGGGGTCACTGGAGGAGTAGCAACTTCTGACTCTGTCTAAGCACCTGAATTACCTTTGGTTTTGGGCTAAATTCTTTATTTCCAATCTTTAGTTTTTTCTGTGTAGCGTTTTGTGGACTTGTTGGTCTGTTTTTGTTTTGTTTTAGTCATAGTGTTGTTGGTTCTTCTTTTTATTTTATTTTTCCCTTTTCAATAAATGTTTTTGAAATGTCCCCTGCCATTACATTTTTTTAGAAATATTTGTTACAGAGTGAAACATAAAATATACAGGATGCTGTATACTTGAAACCTAAAAACATGTAATCTAAATATAGATCATTATTCTGAGCAGTGATTAATTACATGATCCATGTTTAGAATACAGGTTAATTAATGCTACAGAGTTATATTTGAGTAGGAACTATGTCAACTATATACCACCTAACTACAATGATATGAATATACCTTCTGTTCATTTTATACAGAAACTATTACATTAGCATATATAACAGTGCCTTCATTCTAACCAATATTCTTTATGATTTATCCAAACTGCCAGTTCTATGAGGAAAAGGGAACAGCAAATGTTAATAAGGAAGAGTCAACAAGCAATGTGCTATGAAAGCTTGACTGCTGCGAGCTAGTTATCCCTCAGACAACTTTTTAAGCACCCAAAATGCAGATCTACATTAGGTTCAGATCTACTGTATTGGAAGAAAATCAGAATTTGAAAATTTCTTTTGGTGGAATCAGGAAGACATCATATATACAGATCGTTAGAAAGGAAATCAGTGTTGAATCAAATTTTTTGTGTAAACTGTCAGATTTGTGAGGAATAAGGAAGATTTGATAGAGATCTACAGGAAGGACATAATGTGAACCTACTGTATACACCTGATAACTAATTATATACCACCTACTATTGTCATTGAGAGTGGTACATTAATAATATAATTATGACCTCAGACATTAACCGTTCATCATCATATCAACATAATGACTTGATGAGACTTATATATATCATTAACCAAATTGATATTATTAGCTTTAACAACATATTGATATTATAAGCATTAACAAGTGTCCTGGACTCAGAGAGGTTACAAAAACAAGAGTGCACACGCTGAAATGTCTCGCCTTCTATACTTATCATTGAAATTATGTTGATAGTCCTAAGTATAAAGCTAAGCTTTATTACAACTGTCACATAAACTTAACATTAACCAAGATAACTAAACAAAGACCAATGAACCTTGAAAATGATTTCAAGGTCAGATGAACCATGTCAGGCAGACATGTACAGCTAACAATGCTTCTATACAACATATATAGTTGACCCATTACTTATAGTTTAAGAAAAATAGCCCAAAACACAAAAACTTAACACTGTGCAATGAACCGTGAAAATGAGGTCAAGGTCAAATAAAACCTGGGCGACTGACATAAAGATCACAAAATATTTCCATACACCAAATATAGTTGACCTATGGCATATAGTATTAGATAAATGACCAAAACTCAAAAACTTAACTTTGACCACTGAACCATGAAAATGAGGTCAAGGTCCCATGACATCTGCCCGCTAGACATGTACGCCTTACAATCATTCCATACTACAAATATAGTAGACCTATTGCATATAGTATGAGAAAAACAGACCAACACACAAAAATTTAACTATAACCACTGAACCATGAAAATGAGGTCAAGGTCAGATGACACCTGCCAGTTGGACATGTACACCTTACAGTCCTTCCATACACCGAATATACTAGCCCCATTGCTTATAGTATCTGAGATATGGACTTGACCACCAAAACTTAACCTTGTTCACTGATCCATGAAATTAGGTCGAGGTCAAGTGAAAACTGTTTGACAGACATAAGGACCTTGCAAGGTAGGCAAATATATCAAATATAGTTATCCTATTACTTATAATAAGAGAGAATTCAACATTACAAATAATTTGAACTTTTTTTTCAAGTGGTCACTGAACCATGAAAATGAGGTCAAGGACATTGGACATGTGACTGACCGAAACTTCGTAACATGAAGCATCTATATACAAAGAATGAAGCATCCAGGTCTTCCACCTTCTAAAATATAAAGCTTTTAAGAAGTGAGCTAACGCCGCCGCCGCCGGATCACTATCCCTATGTCGAGCTTTCTGCAACAAAAGTTGCAGGCTCGACAATAAGACATCAAAAGATAGTCAAATTTATATGACTTTATATACAGTATGTGGTTACAACTAAATTCATAGAAGTATTACACAATTTTCTTATTTATGATAATTCTGTTTCAACTTTTGTGAAGTAGTTTTAAAAATAAAAGCAATTACATAGGTTACATATGAGCCCAAATTTCTGGGATGGAACTTAACTAAATCTAAGATAGCAGTTTTTAACATGCAAAATATTCAATACCTTAAAATTGTATCTATGTCTTTTCATCTCTGATTGTCAGACTGGCAATAATGCCACATTTTTTTGAATTCATACACTAGGGGCGGATCCAGCCAATTTCAAAACAGGGTTCCAACCCCAGAACCCTCCTTCTGGAGTACACATTTAGGAAATATGTCTTCAGTAATATGGTAGGCTCAAAACATGGTTAACTCCAAGTAAACTAAGGTCATGTGTACTATGTCTATGCTACATATGGCTTATTCCTTGCAATACATGCCAAAAATTATGACCTTTAAGGACCAACTCTTTATCTTCAAATCTTTTTCTGTCAGAAATTCTAGTTGCAAATGTAAATAGAAAATACAGCATAGAATAAAGGATGATAACAGAAAATGATGTCTTCAACTTGAGATATATAATGTAATTGAAACAGAATAATGATATGGCAAACAATTAGGTAACGACTTGCATTGTTACATAGAACGTTAAAAATGTACCAAAAATAATTTTCTTTTTATATAGTAAATTGTAACTTACACGTAACAGTACATATTTAATGTACATGGTTATTCGATAATAAGTTTTGATTGGCATGTGATATATTCATAAATTATTCAATGCTACAATTAGCTTTAGGATCATGGCTAAATTAATCTATTTTGCACTGATATATTCTCTCAGAATGGAAAAATTCACTAGACAGTTTAAAATGCAGTAATTTTCCATTACTTTGAACTGCTTTACTTAAGCAGTGATCAGTGTTCTGTGATAAACTAGGTTTAAACTAATGCATTACAATGAGTATTGTCCTTTATAGTCTATTACTATGTTATTTTTAATGGTATGATAGAACTAACAGATCTTTTTGATTGGATCTTTACAATCATTTCAGTCAGAAATAATTGGAGAATGTGTCCACGGGATACAGATGACGCCCCAATTGCATAGTAAGGACACAACTCAAGATCTGTAAAAGTGAGGCAAACTAAATTCAAACTTGATCTGATTTTTGTGGTAATAGGCTAAATGTGTATAAGTTTCATAAAATTTTGTTGAGGCAAACTTAAGTTAGAGAACTGAAACCAATTTGGAGACTCTATTTTCTGATCTTTTGTTAGGTTGTTGTCTCTTTGACACATTCCCCATTTCCATTCTCAATTTTATATTACACATGTAGGGACTAACAGACAGACAATGGAAACATTTAATGCCCCTCTGCTGTGAAGGTGGCTTAATAATGAAGCATCACCATTTAAACTGCAGGCAAACATACCCATAAAGTTTTGTCTCAAGAGGAGAAATATTTATTGCACAAGATGCGGTGGTAGAATATATATATAATCTTTGTTAGTTTTTTAAATTTTGGTTCATTAGATGTTTAAGAGCTTAGTGTAGCGTCTTATTTGTTGAACTAGTGTACATTATTGTTCAGGGTCAAGCTGAAGTCCCATTAATGGTTGGGTAATTTTCATGCTGCGTTGAAGGCCCATCGATGGCCTTTATATGGCTGTTTTTTGCTCTTTGGTTTGTGTTGTTGTCTCTTTTGATAATTCCCCATTCCCATTCTCTATTTCATATAGTACAATGTACTGTGAACCAACTTATTTTCGTGAGAAGAAAAATAGCGTGAATATAAATCGTCAGGAATATGCAAATCTGAAAATCGAAAAATCAAATCGCTGCTAAATTTGCTAGTAAGGGCTTAACGTGAAGTAAAGTATCCATAAAGATTAAGTTGGTTTACCATATTGAGTAACAACTCTTGTGTAGTTTTTGAAGAATAAATTCTGGTAAAGTCAATTCTGGTGCACAGATAAAACAAACAATAATAGTAACAAGTTTGAACCTAACTACCAATTACCATAGCTGTATTTATGGCAGGGAATGAAAACCAGAACATTTCAGACTCCTGTAGCTTAAATTAGTATTATTGATTGTATTTATATCTGTCTGCCATAAAATATCATATTGGCATCATCAGATGAAGAAATTGAAAAACAGCTGAGATGAACAGAATCCAATGATTAAATGGAGGGTTGCTGATTACTTGTTTTATATATATTGATAGCTTAACTTCAATTTTACAGATCAAATACAGATATTTCAAATTTCCAATAAAATCAAGCAACCTGTTATTAATGAGCAAACAATTATTAAAACTTGGCTATAATGTAAACATTTATTCCAAAAATCAAAGAGATATTGTGTGAATTTTAAGTTAACCAGCAGAAATTTTCACCCTCAAACCATATTGCAGTATAATAGGGAAAGTTTTAAACTGTTATCAATTTAAAAAGCTGAATTAAAATTTGATTCTTCCATAGATATTATTAAGGTCACATACAGCCTATTATAAGTTATCAAGATTAATCAATCAGAGTGATTTGAGGTTCTCAATGGATGCAAAATTTTAAAGTGTCTATTTATCTATCAAAACTTGATCAAATAAGGCAAAACGGGGAAAAAAGAGTAACAGATGTCATTAAAGGGCAACAACTCCAATAAGGTGTTGTAAAACTATTTCCTCGATATTGTCGTTATAACATATGATGATGACTGATGTACCCATATTTTGACTATTATATTTATTGTGTCTGTTTATTTAACGCATCAATGTAAAAATATCGGAAATTGATGAGACTGTCATTAAAGTGAGAGGGTTAGCGCTATAGAACCAGGTTTAATCCACCATTTTCTACATTTGAAAATGCCTGTACCAAGTCAGGAATATGACAGTTCTTGTCTATTCGTTTTTGATGCGTTTTGTTATTTGATTTTGCCATGTGATTATGGACTTTCCCTATTGATCTTCCTCTAAGTTCAGTATTTTTGTGATTTTACTTTATAGTTAGATATAAGGCAAAGAAGCAAAAATTGCAGAACAGCTGTTGGAAGAACTTTCTTATGCAGGATTTATCTAATTAAAAAAAAAACAGGAATGATTTTGGCATCAGCAAGTTAAACAACTGCAGTAAATCATCTTAACAGAACTATTTACTGCAGCAAGTCAAGGACACATTCCCCCATTGTGTACTGCTCAGTGTACTGGCAGAATTGATAGTATAAACAGACAATGTGCCAACACTAATCAATGTGAAGACATTAACCCTCAGCCTCAGCTCTCTAGAGAGAAATAATTAAATTGTCAACAATAACAAATTACTCTTCAATGACAAAAGAGTCTGAGAATTATGCATTTCCTAAGTAGTTACATCTGTGGTGTAATCTAACTCTATCATTGCACTAAAAATCATCATATTGAAGTTGTATTACCATTTTACTCTATTTTTAGTCTTTATTCACACCATTTGTTTAATTATTTTCAAAGAAGCCTTCTTTGCTTGAAAATCTCACAAAAAGAGATACTTATAATAACCAAACTTTGAGGAGAACATGAGATTAGTGGTTCAGGGCACAAAAAAATGATGTAAGATGTCCTAAAATAAAGAATCTGAAGATGTCAATCCAGTTTTAACAGTTGGTTAGAGCTGTTGAACATTTTATTTATACAAAAGTCTAAATGAATGATTTATATTTTTTTACTACTAGGATACTCGAATGGTTTGTTCTTCATACATCATTTATTAATCAGGATTCTGTACTTATGATAAACTTAGAATCCTCAAATGCTTGTTAAAAACTCTCTTAGATGTATTCCCATCATTCTGTTCTGACACAAATTCTTTAATCACTATTAAACCAAAGAAGAATGAAAAGTAATATGCTCACAGTGACCTACATTTTGTCACAAGACAAATAGACTCCCCAAAAAGAGTTACTTGACTATATAGATTGTAAGTACTTGCTGGGAGGCTGAAAATACAATTTGCAAAATAACATAACTGTAACAAAGAGTACAAATGCTTAAAGCTGATGCTAACATCTATATGAATACCACTTTATCAAAACTAGGAAATAGATACCCCAAGAGAGAAAAATAAGTCTTTATTGAGAATATAGAAATTCTTGCAAGTTCAAGTAATTTTGAGGTATCCCAGACAGACTGACAGGACATTGGTATACATGTACCATCAAATGTCTTGTCTCAACAGGGAAGCATATGAATTTATAGGTAATGCAATCTCTATTTATGTTAGTGTATTACATAATTTTTACCATTATGTAACACCATATAAAATTGTAGGTGTATACAGGGGCGGATCTAGCCATTTTAAAAAGGGGGGGTTCCCAACCCAGGAGAAAGGGGGGGGGGGGGGGGGGGTTCCAACCACATGTCCCCATTCAAATGCATTGATCATCCAAAAAAAGGGGGGTTCCGGGGTCCCTGGATCCGCCACTGGTGTATTGATATTGAAGAAATAAGCTGAAGACATTGAAATGGACATGCATGATGGGGTTACCAAGGATTCTCAAACCTCTTCTTCTTTGCATAGATAAACAAATGAAATAATTGCCCTTAATCACTAAATTATTAAAATCACATGTTTATTACAATCTATATAATTTCTAGTAGAGCTTGGTCCACCTCACTCTGCTTGCCGGTATCTTTTGATTTCATTTTTGCAAATTACCTCCCCCTTTTTTCCCCTTTTAATGGCAAAAATCTTGGATCCCCCCCCACATAAAACTACTGAAACGTTATGTTCATGGTCTACTTTAATTTAACAGTTGATCACTGAAATGTTAAAGTTTGAAAAAATATATACCTGTAAAAACATTTCATAAGTCATATATTGATATTAATCTCCTACAGAAAGATTAAGCATGATAAAGATATGAATGGGTCAGTTTTATTGATTAATGAATAGGTTGTTATAGATAATAAAAGGTATCAATGATGCTCAGCCAAGTCAATCAAAGGTATTACAATAAACACTGGTTTACACCTGTATAGCTTTGACAGGTTCATACTGTATACTTATTATGGAAACAACCCAAGGACAATCAAAGATTGGCAATACTCCCAAATCATGTAGATATTGTACTCTTGTTTGCGAAATATAAATGTCTTCATCAGCATTTTCTTCACAATTCTGGACGTGTAACAAACTTTCTGTTCTATTGGTTTTCAATTGAGTTTTGTACATGTCTATTGAAATGCCTTTAGTCAATACATAATTAAAATTCAATACATATTATTTTGTCATATAAAAATAAGAATATATAGTATGAATGCCTATGAAAAAACTCTCCACCATAGACCAATTGATGTAGAAGTAAGCAAGTATAGGTCACTGTACGGCCTTCAAAAATGAGCAAAACTTAAATCTCATAAAAAGCCAAGTACATTTGTGTACATGTAATGGCAAATGTAAAACTAAACAAGAGTACACACGCTGAAATGTCTCGCCTTCTATACTAATCATTGATATTATGTTGATAGTCCTAAGTATAAAGCTAAGCTTTAATACAACTGTCACATAAACTTAACATTAACCAAGATAACTAAACAAAGACCAATGAACCTTGAAAATGAGGTCAAGGTCAGATGAACCATGCCAGGCAGACATGTACAGCTAACAATGCTTCTATACAACATATATAGTTGACCTATTACTTATAGTTTAAGAAAAATAGACCAAAACACAAAAACTTAACACTTGCAATGAACCGTGAAAATGAGGTCACGGTCAAATAAAACCTGCGCGACTGACATAAAGATCATAAAATATTTCCATACACCAAATATAGATGACCTATGGCATATAGTATTAGATAAAAAGACCAAAACTCAAAAACTTAACTTTGACCACTGAACCATGAAAATGAGGTCAAGGTCACATGACATCTGCCCGCTAGATAGGTACACCTTACAATCATTCCATACAACAAATATAGTAGACCTATTGCATATAGTATGAGAAAAACAGACCAAAACACAAAAATTTAACTATAACCACTGAACCATGAAAATGAGGTCAAGGTCAGATGACACCTGCCAGTTAGACATGTACACCTTACAGTCCTTCCATACACCGAATATACTAGCCCTATTGCTTGTAGTATCTGAGATATGGACTTGACCACCAAAACTTAACCTTGTTCACTGATCCATGAAATGAGGTCGAGGTCAAGTGAAAACTGTCTGACAGACATGAGGACCTTTCAAGGTACGCACATATCAAATATAGTTATCCTATTACGTATAACAAGAGAGAATTCAACATTACAAAAAATCTGAACTTTTTTTTCAAGTGGTCACTGAACCATGAAAATGAGGTCAAGGACATTGGACATGTGACTGACGGAAACTTCGTAACATGAGGCATCTATATACAAAGTATGAAGCATCCAGGTCTTCCACCTTCTAAAATATAAAGCTTTTAAGAAGTTAGCTAACACCGCCGCCGCCGCCGCCGCCGTAGCCGCCGCCGCCGGATCACTATCCCTATGTCGAGCTTTCTGCAACAAAAGTTGCAGGCTCGACAAAAACTACCAACCTGACTTATGTCTCAGTTCATTTACATGACTCTTCTAAATGTGGGTAACAAGGTTAGAACAAAGGAGGAGTAGATAAAAGCAAACTTTTTAAGACTTATAAAAAATAAAAATCCTGTATACGTACATATTGTAAATACAAAAATTATTTTGATTTTTGGTAAATGGACAAAAATGCCACTAACCATTGCAATTTCAGAAAAAACTGCAAACATTTATTTGTATCAGATATTAAATATATTTGTAAGTAAAATAAATCTTATTATTGCAAAAGTCAGCAAGTTGCATTATTTGCATTGATAAACCTTGCAATAATTTCTGAATTGACAGTAATATATGGAATTAATTCAAGTGTCATGAACACTGTTTGAGCTTTGAAATTATTCCCCAGTTTATCATAAAATCCTGTACATACTTTTATTTCATGCTCTTTTGAACTCATTTACCACTATATGGCCTTCGGGAATGTAGCTTGATTACTATGGAAAAATATCAGCTGTTTTAATTTCCCATATCGATTAACTGTCGCTGCTTTAATGGCAAAAGATTTCTTTGTATAGCAACATATAATTACGTTATTGAAATGAGAAACCGTAATCAAAGCTGTAACATTTCATGACAATATGATCAGCAAAACATCAACCAGCTTATAAATAAAGTAATTGTCTCTGACAGAATATTTATACATTTTTCACATGGCATTTTCCATACTAAGGACTTTATATCATTCCTCAACCCATATCGAACATAGCATTGGTTTAGTATAATGCAATAGGAACTGATTGATTGGTTGGTGTTTAACCCCCCTTTTAGCACTTGGGTATTTCAAGGCATTTAATTTTGTTGGTGGAGAAAGCCAGAGTGCCTGAAGAGAACCACCAACTCTCTGTAGGAAAACTGACTATTCAAAAATGTTTGGTCAGTCCCATGCACCTGCCCTATGCAGACCTAAAACTCACAACCTCAATGCTCACAGCCTAGTGATACAGTAGTAAATGAACTACACAGAGCCACAAATACCCCAACAGGAATATAAGAATGGAATTTAATTGTCAATAAATTTTAATAGGTATACTGTTAAAACTGTTAAAATATTGAAGAGTTTTTTCATGTCTGAGATAATTGGTTAATAGTAATTGCCGTTATCACACATACATGTACCTCCTCCTTTGTGTAAGAGATAAACCAACAAGGGTTTTAGCCTGATTGGGGGCATCTGATGTACACCAGGATATTATAGTAAAGAAGTAAAAAATTTATGAAGGGATCTTTCAGCAATTTAACCGTGACAACTGAAACTACAAGCTACTGCTCACTGTTATACCCCTACCCACCTAGAACACTGTTCAGTGATAAATCTGAAAAGGCATCACATGGTATAACCGACTTATAATGAACCCTAAAAGCAAATTTCAGAAAACTGTATGATGTAGTTCTTGAGAAAGATGTGATGAAAAATATCCATCGGACAGATGGACAGAAGTTAAACAGTATACCCCACCTGACAGATGGACGGACAAAGGTAAAACAGTATACCCCCACTTAAGTTAAAGACGGGGTATAATTATGAACTAGCATACAAATGCAGGGTATCCAATAACATTGAATAACATCTTACTTTGCATAATAAGCATTCTATGTCATTTTTCTGATTTTTTTCCAGACATTTTTTCTTAACTATGGCTATGGTCCCTCCAAGCATAGTTAAAGCCATGTGTGCTATAAAACCCACTAATACATTATATTATAAGTGCATCTACAGTTTCATATTGTCATGAATACTATATGGTAAAGACCCACAGAGCTTTAATTTTTTAATTTAGAAAAGTATTTAATTATGTAATCCTGACATGATCATATATAATATATATACATGTATATATATTATATAAAACCTTTAAAGGTATTAAAAATTAAAGTGACGTAAAAGCACATCATATTCAAAAGAAATGTACGGGTTTATAATGGTATGTGGATAATAGGTTTAAATTTTCTTTAGTAATAAGATAATCAAGGTTAGAATGTTTGTGACATTGAAAAATATAAGTATTGGAACACTTTAATCCAAAGAACATTGACTTTTGTAAATGTCCATATGAAAAATTCAAAAGTTTAAAGCTGATTAAAACTGATCGTCATGCTATATGAAAATGAAAAGCTTAGATCTTCAAAGACTTTCTGTAAGGAAATCATTTGTAATACCAAAATAATTGAGAAGCTCTTTATGCTACAATTAATCATATACTAGTTATAATGTACACAATCTTTATTCTAATGATCTCTGTGATATCTAAGATGAAAAATTATAATGTACAATTTAATATCAATAATTTTATATGAGAGCAGGCCTGTTGCCAGAATGTCTCGGAGCGGGGTTATTTGGGGTTATTTATCTTTGATTTTGATAGTTAAATTTCAATATGAATCTCAGCTTTAATAGTCTTAGATAGTATTTTGGTTCTGAGGGAGGGTTCATCCAAACCCTTTGACCCTCTCCCTCCTGGCTATAATTTTAAAAAATAAGGTCAATCTTGGGTCCAAAGAACTTCCTCTGAATTCTTGAGACTAAATTCGTGTCCATAATTTAACATCTAGAATTCATACAAAGCTGATTGACATTTTTCTTTAAAATAAAAGTGTCACTGGTCTACTAGGTACTGTTGTTATCTTCAATACCCTCACCAAAACCACCTAGATCCTGTTGTTATCTTCAATACCCTCACCAAAACCACCTAGGTACTGTTGTTATCTTCAATACCCTCACCAAAACCACCTAGATCCTGTTGTTATCTTCAATACCCTCACCAAAACCACCTAGGTACTGTTGTTATCTTCAATACCCTCACCAAAACCACCTAGGTACTGTTGTTATCTTCAATACCCTCACCAAAACCACCTAGATCCTGTTGTTATCTTCAATACCCTCACCAAAACCACCTAGATCCTGTTGTTATCTTCAATACCCTCACCAAAACCACCTAGGTACTGTTGTTATCTTCAATACCCTCACCAAAACCACCTAGGTACTGTTGTTATCTTCAATACCCTCACCAAAACCACCTAGATACTGTTGTTATCTTCAATACCCTCACCAAAACCACCTAGGTACTGTTGTTATCTTCAATACCCTCACCAAAACCACCTAGGTACTGTTGTTATCTTCAATACCTCACCAAAACCACCTAGGTACTGTTGTTATCTTCAATACCCTCACCAAGACCACCTAGGTACTGTTGTTATCTTCAATACCTAAAACCACCTAGGTACTGTTGTTATCTTCAATACCCTCACCAAAACCACCTAGGTACTGTTGTTATCTTCAATACCCTCACCAAAACCACTATCAATAAAACATCTATAATTTTTGGAGTGTTAACCAATTCCTGAACAGAAATAATAATTTAGATTTGATAACATAAGTTTTTTCATCACACATTTGCATTGAATTATTGAATTGCATTTTTGTTTTCTAGTGATGGCACTTCTGCAAATTAAATACTAGCTAGGTTCAGAAATCTTTCCTTAAATTCAGAACTGTAGACAATATAGTTCCAATCAAAGCAATCTTATGATTTCCTTACAACATGTACATTTTAGATCAATTTTGAAATCCATAGCAAAAGTCCAATTTGAGGTATTTAAACATATAAAGGATAAAGATTATTTATTTTTGTGACTTTCACAAGTAGAAAATAATGGTTGGGAATATGTTAAACTTTGACACTCTTATATTATTACATCAACAAATTAAGGAAATTGTGAAAATGAATTGCAGTCATGAAGTCTGCTGAAGTCAGAATTAAAATGCCAAAAAGGGAATCCTAGAAAATAAGCAGATTTATAGTACTTTAACATGCACCAAAACCTTTGATAATAAGTGAATCAATTTTGAGGAAATTATTGGCTTCTTTAATGATTAGAGATCTAACAAAAAGTAATCATCTGCTAAAAAACAGAAAAAGCAATAGTAAACCTAATACTTAAAATGACTTATGATTCCTAGAAATCTTAAGAAAGCAAAATTAGTGTGCTGATCACCCATTGCCAAATTTTATAGCCCAGTCAAGCTTAAAGCCAAATGTTACAATTGTTGAAGGTATTTTGAATGTGTCTTTCAGACTGTGTAATTTAGCAAACAAAAGGAAAAGATTTGAACTTTAAAATATTGATTTCCTTGATATGTTAAATTTGTGAATATATAACTTATATGGCACAGTATCAAGTTTAACTATTTAATTACTATATGCATTGAATTAATACTTCAGTTATGATAAAACTTTTTGTGTTTTGTTGAATTGAAGTCAAATAGCTGATACTATCCATGTTTTAATTCCAATACAAATAAGGTCAGAATTACGCAGGAGCAAATATCAATGAATATGCACACATAAATAAATATATGGAATAAAATTCATTAGTCAGAATGAATAATGAGCCCCTTTGTGAATGGTTGTGGAGGTCTTCAGTTCTGATATACATCTATAGCAATTCCTATACTCATGATATTCATTAATATTTTGAATAAATTTCATTTTTTAGAATGTGTAATAAACCTTGGATAATGGCTATGGGATATGGGATTCCTGTTCATAATTTAAACATGTGTATCTAATTCATTCTAAACTTTTATTACACCACCTCATTCACTGGATTTTTTCTTTTTGTAATACACTTTTAAATAATGTTAGGTTGCTGTATCATCAACATGTAATATTGTCCCAATTCTCCTTATACCAATACCATTGTTTTACATGTACTAGACCTTTTATTTTAGACATAGCTTAGCATGTATCCCTTTGCAAGACCCAGATCTGAAATGTTCCAAGCTTGGACAATTATGTATTTCTAAATTAACTTTGTAAATGAGATAAAATTTAGAATGAATATGTGGAATGTGTTAAAGAGACAACAACCCCACAAACAAGCAGAAAACAGCCTTTAAGGCCACCATGCATACTTATCATACATACTCAAATATATATCGTAATTTTTCAGTGTTATTAATATCTATAATTGTACAAATTTTCTACAAGGAAAATAAATCCAGAATGGCAGAAATGTTACATATATATGTTCATAACCATATGACACCAAATAACATATTAACATTGGATTTAAACTTTCACAAAAGTCATAACTTAAGCCTTTTGTAATGTTATTTAAAACCATAAAATTTTACAATATAGTCAGTGAAGTTTGAAAAGGTATATACAATCATATTCAATGGATTTTAAAATTGGGTATTTAAAATGAAGGTTATTTTTTGTCATAATTACTTTGTTGGGGGAGTATAGCTTAGCCATAATTATTGTAAAGTATATCTTTTTAAAGTGGGTTGAACGCTTTACTTATTTGACTAGAAAGCTTTTCAAAATAGGATCAAAACTTGATATTAAATTGTTCTAGTTAACAGACAAGTCACATAAAGATCTAAATGAATGTAATGAAGGGGTCAAGTACATCTAAACTAATTGGTTAAAACTACCCTACACTAATCAATAGACTTAGTTTGTTGCATCCATTTTTTTTTTTTTTTTACTTATATGCCAAGATTTCTGACCAAAGTTTAACAAAGTCTTTCAGCATAACCTCCATAAATCAACAGAGATCATAAATATATGACAGGGTTAGCAAAGATGATAGTACTTTCCTTGGGGTCACCATTTTTATAAGAAAGGATAGTTGCGCTATGGGCTCATTGTTGAAGGCTGTACAGTGACCTATAGTTGATAATTTCTGTGTCATTTGGTGACATTTTGGTCTCCTCTTGTGGAGTAAGTCTCATTTGGAATCATACCACATCTTCTTTTTTATAATTAAAAAAATTAATACAAAACTGACAAGTCACCAATATGACTTGCATATCCCCACCTCTTTGTTGCTAGTTGGATCAAGTAAGAAGATAAAATTGGTCAGATCTATTGAAATCAAGACTTGCTTGTCAGAATAGTTCTTCAAATTTGAAAGAAAATTTTCTTCTTATCCTTTTGAAAATAACCAAGATGATCTTTGAAAATAATTCAAAGTCTGATTATTCAATATTTAATCTTTCTTAGCTTATGTTAGTATGTTTAACAATTATTCAAAAGCATCTAACAGTGACAATTGTATGTACTTTTTCTCACATCTAACAATTAATTGAATTGGAAACCAAGGACAATCCATAGAGGAATGTAAACTTGTTTATACAGTGTTGGTTTTATAGGATTTTTACAATCCAACAATCAATAAAAATGTCCTTGCATTAAATGTCTGAATTAAGAAGTTTCATTTATTCAACACTAGAAGTAGTTATATAATTTGCTACACAGATACTTCTGGTAGCTTAGGTCTTCAATCAAAATTCAATAAAACATGCATATGCAAACTGCTCACTTAATTGAATTTGTAAAAGTGCATTGAGTTTAATATTGTATATATGTGTTCAGCTGTCGGCAAGTAAACATAGACATGTATAATTGAGTCATACAAACTCTACCTGACTTTTACCAGGACTTTTAGGAAAATATTACGTGCATTTGTTTCATTGTAATAAAGAAAAACATATTCCCATATGACAGTTAATAATATATGTTTCCATGTAAGAAGAATAGGACAAAAAGTCAAGTGTTTTAATAATAGAAAGTAACAGGTTGAAATATACAATAAAATGAGTCATTGAACACCAGTATAAATCCTTGCAGCTTACACAAGACCTTACTAACTATATATTGATTACAAGTTCATGTTTAAGTCATATGTATGTAGTATCTAAGAGCTCAAAGTAGATGTTTTAATACAAAAATTACATGTCCTGTTGAAAATTTTAAGTACTTTACTTCAACACATCCTTATGGGATGAGAAAAGTATGTCACCCACTCCTTCCTCTTATCAAGAAATCTTGAATTACAGTTATTTTTACTTGTAAATTATGAAACCAACCAACCATGCCCTCTTATTGCTTTCCACTGAATGAACTGACACTTGACCTCATCATAAGTGTTATTTTACCTCAATAAAACACATTGAATGTATAACAAGAATTAATTTTAACAAATATTTCAATCCAGATTATTTTAAATTTAAGGTTAACAGGCTCTATATTTAATTATTTATATTAATTACTTTTAACAAACTATCTTTAAATTGTTTTCCATGTTTTGGAATTTTAATAGATTTAGGATGTATTCATAATTTAAAATAGCATTAATTAATATAACTGTTATACTTTTTAAATACCATAATATAAGCCATGCATGAAACAAATCATGATTTAATCTCGAAAGAATAATACACAATATACTGTAATTATACTGTCTACATTGACTGATTCAAATTTTAAATTCAAGATACAAATATCTCCCATGACAACATTGAATGCTTCAAGGAAGACAGAGTTATCTCCCATTAAAAAAGAAGGAAAGATACTAATTCTCATTTGGACAATATAAAATTGACCAGTATTTGATGTTCAGACATCATTAATAAAACTTCTAACATTCTCTGGTCATGAGACAAACACTATATCTATGCTTATAAATATTAAAGACTCTTTAAAGAGTCTTAAAAGAGAGCATACTTTAGAAGGACAAATAAACTTTCATCAGATAACAGAAATTTTACTTGAAAGTTAAAGAGTTAGTTTAGATTTCTAATATTTTAATAGGTGTCAGCAAAACTAAAAGAACAGAATTTTCTAGAACTAAATTGGGGTTGAGGTTCATCAAACATTAAATTTAGGTCCAAAATGTACTATTTAAATAATTTTCTTATAAAGTATATACAACATATCCTTGAAAAAAACCATAAATTTTCTTGGAGGAAAATATTTATGAGTGTGAATCAGAAATTGTTAATCTTTCAAAAAAAGATTGAACTTTCCCATTGCTAAAATAATAACTACAGACTCCAATTTACACTGGCAGCCCTTAAGGAATGTTCCGATTAATGGATTTATCTACCAGAAAATATATACTCACCC
The DNA here is from genome assembly GCA_037788925.1 of Mytilus galloprovincialis. Classification (NCBI taxonomy): domain Eukaryota; kingdom Metazoa; phylum Mollusca; class Bivalvia; order Mytilida; family Mytilidae; genus Mytilus; species Mytilus galloprovincialis. The sequence continues at coordinate 71,995,518 of CM075340.1, forward strand.
TGTTGACAAGTTCCATGTACTTTTTCTTGATACTAACTGTTTCTTTTTGTGCTACCGATTCTATTGTCCTTCGTTTTGGGGTAACTAAAAAAACCAAATGATCTTTGAGTTTAATATATTTTAAAATGCACAATTAAGAAAATGTCTATTTAGCATTGTTTAGGTAAACAAAGTATCACTCAATAACCACAAATTAAAAATGATCAAAATAAAAAATAAAAAATTGTGGTAATAAGCATTGTGTCAAAGTTTTATAACAGTCAATTGAGGCAAACTCAAGTTATAGAAAGGAAACAAAAAATTCAGCAATTTTTCCATTGGTAAAGGGGCATAACTCTAGAATGGTAAAAGTGACACCACCAAAAATTAAAATTTGATCTGTGTTTTGTGGTCATACACATTCTGGAAAAGTTTCATAACATAAGGCGGAGGCATACTAAAGTTGAAGAATGGAAACAAAAAAAATCAGCATTTTTTCCATTTGTAAAGTGGCAATTAACTCTAGAATTGTAAATGTGACACCCCAAAAATTCAACCTTGATCTGTGTTTTGTGGTAATAAACATTGTGGATAAGTTTCATAACATTTGGTTGAGGCAAACTAAAGTCAGAAAATGGAAACCAATTTTGGGAGGTACAGACAGACGCACAACAGTGAAACTTCATGCCCCCTCCAATATGGTGGGGGAATAATAAAAAGGCAAATTCTGATTAGTAAATTTCTAACTGAAAGACAAGAGTGCAAAACTGAAATGTCTCGCCTGTTAAATATAATTTATACTCTTTTATAAGTCCTAAACATCAAGTTTAACAACAAGTATAACATGAATTTAACATTATTGATGATCCATGAAAATAAGGTAAAGTTTAAGGTCAGATATAGCAAGCTAAACATGTACTAGAACTCTCGAAAAGTGGTGGTCCTAGGGACTCGACTACCAAAATTTGCTAAGGACCAGCACATTTTTAGTATTTTTCAATAGAAATAATGAGAGGACCAACATATTTTCCTCAAGGACCACCAGGGGAAAAGAGATTTCAAGAACATTGAAAACCTTACAATCATAACATGTATACACTAAATATAGTTAACCTATTGCTCTAATTAAATCCTCAGATGTCAGGATCATTGATATCAATCTAAGTAACAATATCCAGTAAGGATATAATCATAACAGAACCATGATGATATCTGATTTCAATTACTTTTCCAAGCTCTAGTAGATTTGTGGCATTTCAACCAATAAGAAAAGATTTCTCTAGGTCATTGCAGTCATGCTTATTATCTAATTGGAAGCAAGTATTCAAGTATAAAGTGTTTTAAGTTTTTTAAGAAAAATATAATGATTCAAAGTGGAAGCAAAAATTTTCCAAAAAGCACAATGATCTAAACGGATAAGGCTTATTATATTAACAGATAGGATCCTCTACTTTATTCATTAGTTTTACCATTAGTCATATGGTTTAATACTGTTTTGGTTTCTAACCTAAGGGAGATAACTGTAAAAACTTACCATTTTGGTATCTTCTAACAACCTCAAGTTTGTAAGGTCTGCAAATTAAAGAGTGTATGTTCGAATATGTATAAATCAATTCAAATTTCAAACTAGAGGCTCTTAAGAGCCGGTGTCGCTCACCTTGGTCTATGTGCATATTAAACAAAGGACACAGATGGATTCATGACAAAATTGTGTTTTGGTGATGGTGATATGTTTTTAGATCTTTATTTACTGAATATTCTTGTTGCTACAATTATCTCTATCTATAATGAACTTGGCCAAATAATTACAGTGGAAAATATTTTAACAATTTACAAAAATTTACAAAAATTGTTAAAAATTGACTATACAGGGCAATAACTCCATAAGGGGTCAACTGACCATTTTGGTCATGTTGACTTATTTGTAGATCTTACTTTGCTGCACATTATAGCTGTTTACAGTTTATCTTTTTCTATAATAATATTCAAGATAATAACCAAAATCTGCAAAATTTCCTTAAAATTACTAATTTGGGGGCAGCAACCCAACAATAGGTAGTCCGATTTGTCTGAAAATTTTAAGGCAGATAGATGTTGACCTGATATACAGTTTTACCCCCATGTCAGATTTGATCTAAATGCTTTGGTTTCAGAGATATAAGCCAAAATCTACATTTTACCCCTATGTTCTATTTTTAGCCATGGCGGCCATCTTGGTTGGTTGGCTGGGTCATGCCACACATTTTTAAAACTAGATACCCCAATGATGATTGTGGCCAGTTTGGTTTAATTTGGCCCAGTAGTTTCAGAGGAGAAGAATTTTGTAAAAGTTTACAGACGACGACGGACAAAGCACGCCAAGTGATGAGAAAAGCTCTTTCAGGTCAGGTGAGCTAAAAAAATAAAAGTGTATACATTGTATATTATATTTATTCTCTTTTGCGTAACTTTAGAGGCAACAAGATACTCTTTTTATATATTCTTTAACTGATAAAAATATCCTAAATTTATTAAGAAGTTTCAAGAAGGTAAAGTTGGTAAACAATAGAAAAAATTTGGTCCTTTCCATTCAGTCAACCTTTAAAATATCCGTACAGTCAAAAACTGTTCTTACAAAATTTTCATTATATCTTTTCAATAATTTAAAATATAAATTTTAAATGAGGTATGTTGAGTATTGTTGACACAAGATTAATTCTGAGGTATTTTACTGTTACTTTTGTCATTTATAATGTTTATAAATTCATATTTTCTCTCTTCTGTAAATCTTTTAGTATTCCTGGAGTCACAGTACAATATATATACTCACCAGCCTGGAATAATATAAGTACTAAATACAATGTTAATTTATACTTACACAGATTTAGAGTTTGCAGTAATATTACTATTGATTGGAATTAATGACTTTCTGTGGTTTCTCAACTGAAGTGGAAAATTAAATAGTTATAAATAACAATATAAAGCAACATGTATCTATGTAACTATTTATAGACACAAAAAACTCCTGATATCAATACAAAAAAGATTGACCTAAACGTTTAAAGGTATGCATGAAGTATTTGCTATTGGACATTAAGCAAACAGCAATTAAAAGACTTAAAGTACAGTTAGATTCATGATATTCTTTTATATGTTGTCCATCTATGATTTAACATGAATAAAAAAGTTCGGTGACATGTATTAGGAGCAGGATTGAAATGTTGGTCATGTTGGTTGAGACTAAAAGATTTTAACACACTAGAAGAACATTTTCTTGATTAATAGCCAGTTACCAGTTCAAAAAATTAAGCAAAAGTTATCTTTTTTTTTTTTTTTTTTATCTTTGTTCAAAATTAAGTCTTGGAAATACATTTGTACTGTAATTAGAAAAACAGGATTCTTTTTTCTCTGTAAGTGCCCATTACAAACAGGTAACTGGTATACAGATAAAGGTTTTAAATTAAATATATTGGTTGAGATAGGTTTCAATAATCAGTTATGTAATGATACCTTAAGTACAAGATCTACATCATCAATATGGAATGTTTCCCTTAACTTTCTGTTAACTTCTTCTGATCCTTCATTTTCATTTATTTCTACAAGACATACACTTTCTGGAAATGGTTGATTTTCTGTTGAAATAAGAAAATATTTACATGAATTAAACAGCTGTACAATATATCAAGCTACATGATTCATGCATTATTGCATGTAAGACAGACCTAAGGAAATAACCTTTATACCTGTAATCCTTTAAAGAGGCTCAAAATGGGGGTACCTGCATGACGAATAACCACATAAAAATCTTCCCAAATGACACTTACTGAAATTTTTGGTGCATGATGATAAAATGTACACTTACATTAAGACAGTCGTATTGGCCAACCGTATGAGGTGCGAATGTTTAGGGTGCAAACAGTTATCAAGTCTGTTTTGGCCCAATACATGTTTGCCCCTACATAATTTAATCGCCACCTAACATCTGTTCACACCGTACATGTAAGCACCCTATTTTAAGAAACAATGAATATTTTTTTTATAGCAATACACTCACCAAAACATGATTAACTCTTACCATGCTGTGACCATCATATGATGGAATTACCCAAACCTTAGTTATTTGTCTCCAATGGCTCTCCATACTTTAGAGGTCAACTGTATGATACTAATTTCAAATTTTATGCATGTTTCATCAACCTGAGTCTATCTATTGTCATGTTTCTCATGTTTAACTGGCATTTGGAGCTCAAATATGAACTTGGAAAATTTAAATTGGATAAAACATGGTTTATGGAGGGGTGGGCTTCACTTTGGTGTCTTACACAAGAATTTCAAATCTAAAACTTGCAAAAATAGTGCAAACCTGCAGGCATATAGCTACTGATCGTAATTTTTATTGAAATACAAATAGGAAACTACTACTTCCAGTTTCAGGTCCACTTGAAATCAAAAATCGGAAAAATCGTGAAATTCCACATTTTTTGGTCCAAGTTTCACTAAGACCTAATCAAAGCCTTAAAGGCTGTAAAAGCAATTGCTGCCATGTTAATGTTTGGGGACTTTTATTTTTCATCCACATATATACAAGAATTAAACCTGACATGAGTGTTGTCTAGTTAAAAGTAAGAAGGTTTTAACTTTATATAAATAAAAGACTTTAGCAGAAAGTCATTTTTAATATGTTTTATATTTCACAAGGAGACAACACGTTTACCAGGCTAAAGTTGGGGTCAAATATACATGTGCTGAAACATGTAAAGAATAAATGTATATTTCAGCTTAATAAAAATATTTTCATAATGTTACTTTGTCATCATTTTTAAAACTAAGTTCCAAACATTATTGCTCAGTTGATATGTGTCCTTCTGATGCGGTACGAGCACAGGCACTTGTTTCTATCCATAGGAAGGTCGATTATCCATATAAATAGTTTTATATGGATAGTCGACCCTTCCTATGGATAGAAACAAGTGCATGTGGGTACGAGATAACTACAATTATCATGCAATCCCGAAAAGGGGGGTCATCACAGACAAACATGACATTAAATCGTTATCACTGAACTAGTATATATATTGTATAGGGGCCAGCTGAAGGACGCCTCCGGGTGCGGGAATTTTTCGCTGCATTGAAGACCTGTTGGTGACCTTAATTCTGCTGTTGTATGTTTTTCTATGGTCGGGTTGTTGTCTCTTTGACAAATTCCCCATTTCCATTCTCAATTTTATTATACGAACAAGAACAAACAGCTCTACGTTGCTTTGATATTTATCAATTTTCAGGAAACATTGCGAAAAATGATCTTCAATATTTCGAAAACATGTGAAATAAAATTGCTAACACGGTGGACCTTCGAGTGTCAACAAACGTAGTAGACTTGTTCACTGAAAAGACGAGGATAATGGTTTCATCTGACATTTGTTATGCAAACCCAGTTTTGATCATGATATTTAAAAAGACGTACTTTTTTTCAATCTATGTATTAATAAACTAGAAAATTCCAAATTGTAAATATCTCTTCATCTGGACCGACTTGGCATCTACTACGTTTGGACGGGTCCATTTCATTAGTAAGGTGATCGATAAATATTACGGAGTTTTGACAGAAAAGGAAAACGAACTTATTGTTATGTGTTTTCAACAAGGGTTTCGTTCCGCTAAATTATTTGCGCAAATAAAGTTTGTCTATTTTTAGATTACAGGTAATAATTTGACACTACGCATTAACCTGTGTAGTGATTTTGATTTTACGATAAATGTATGAATGAACGATAATTTTATGAATGAACAAGAGCACCTGACCTCTTAAAGAAACACAAATTAAACATAAAAAACCGTATTTATTAGGAGATAATTCAGTTAAATTTTCAATACTAAATCAACAACTGAAATGAATCCATATTTTGTTGAAACATCGTACGAACGGCGGAAAACGGAATCGCATTTATAAAAATGTACTTTTTTTCACTCGGACTTCTATGTTATTTGATAGTCAAACGGTTGACCCTTTAAATACAAAAATACATCTACAAGAACATATTCTGAAACTTCTTAAATCCACTAACTTTTTTTTAAAGTTTCAAGCTATGTATTGCATTAGAAAACATACATAGGTGTTAAAGAATGACTGACCAGGAGTCTGTTTAACAAAATACTATGGCTTGATCTGGGCGGAGTCTCTGATCTGGGTCACAAAGATGGCCATACGCGACGGCATAAAAGCAATTGCTTTAAAAACTGTTATGGTTAATTTGTTCACTCGGGTCCACTCTACCTGCAGTTAGTCCGAGATTACTCTGAAGTCCAACGGCTGTTTTGCCAGACAAGCTGCAGCCCCAGCTTGTCTGGCAAAAAAGCCGTTGGACATCAAAGTAATCTCGGACTACATGTACCTGCAGTTGGATACAGATATCAGCATCCCTTTGAAGATTGAAGCATCCCTGGGTCTTCAGGGTCAAGAAATAGGACGAAAAATGGATGCTCTTCGCACCTGATGGCGTGAAGGTGTTTTTGGACGAATGGCCCTAGATTTAGTACACAAAAGTGTATATTTGGGTGTTGAACAGACATGATACCCTTTGGATTTGTATTCATGAGTTATCGATTATTCAGTACTTCGCTTAATACCTTGCTCATACTCAAGGAGCATGCATTAGATCATCAGGTCTAACAGTATGTGATTTACACCAATATTACATTTAATTTGTACTATTTTGGGGGAAATTAAAAAAAACAATCTTAGTATCAGTATGGAAATAAAATTTGTACTGGCAGTATTGTTAACAATATTGGTATATCAGTAATCCAAATTGTGATTTAAAAAAATATGCTCCTGTACCTTGCTATTTCAATTAATCTTTAGAATCTTAATATACAAACCATGTAGATACAATCGTTTAATTTCAATCCAAATTTTCTTGAAACCGTCAGACATTTTTGTTTACATTTGTAAATAAATAAAAGAGCTTAACAGATAAAGGAAATATCAGGTTATTTAAAACACTTTGATGATTTCAATACCAGCTGTATACTAATACCACAAATAAATATTACACAACCACGTTCATGAATTCAATTGAAAAAATATGAAAATGTCAAAGAAATTGTCCTGCTATTTTTATTTAAAGTCTGAGACTGAAATTCAAATAAAATGTAAGGAGGAACAGTGTATTTATGCCAAAAAAAGTCTTTTATTCATAACTTTTGAATGATATTTATATATTTAACTTGCATTTTTATGTTTATGTTATAGTCCCAAGTGACATTTAATTTAAAATAAGTAATAACTTTGTTATCTGAACCTTAACCTTAATAAAAGAAGTTTCAGATATTTTATTCCAGATTGAAAACGATTTATACCAGTCATTATGAAATCACATGACTTTTTAATATAAAATTATCTACAGCTACTCAGGCATGCAATGTAGGTCATTAAGGCAAAATCTTGTTTTTCATACTGTTCATCTTTTGTATTGATATTTGGAGACAGGTACTTGATGTCAACTCCCAAATAAGATTTATACGCCAAATAAATAAATCATTTGTTCTCTAGGCAATAACATAACCCCCATTTTGTATATTCTGTCATTCTGTACATACTGATATATGTGTATGTGTGTATTTAACGATAGTTCGTGTATGCCTGTGTGTATATATGTTTGTGTATAAGATGTTATTATAAATAAGTTTGTTATCATTGCTATATGTATGTATATCTCTGTACCGTTGTACCTTATGGTTTATGAGAATAAAGATTATTATTATCCCAAATCTTAAATTGATCAAAGCATAATATTTCAATCAGTTAATTTAGGTCTGGATACGGAATGTCTGCAGTAACTGCTTTCTTGTTAATTTATGGACCATTGTCTTTTTCTTAGTTTTTTTTTTTTGTTACCTATTCTGATATCGGACTCAGACTTCTTTTAAACTGTGTTTTACTGTGTGTATTGCTGTGTGTTTGTTTGTCCTACATTGTCTAGAGCTATTACTGTTATAGGGGATGGTTGAGATCTCACAAAACATGTTAAACCCCACAACAATTTTTCACCAGTGCCAAGTCAGGAGCATCTGTCCTTTGTTAGTCTATGTTTTTCTAATTTATGTTCACTTATATTTGTAGGACTCTAAAGTGCGATGGGGACGCTAAAGTACGATGGTCACGCTAAAGTGCGATGGTCTACTATAAAAGTACGTGGTTCCATATGCTAATGTGCGATGGTCCGGGAAAACATAGACGTAAAAACGTAGTTTGATAATGACGTTAACAGTTGTTTATACAAACTAAAAATGAATATACCGGAAAATATATTAGGAATATTTGATTAACAATTTTTACACCATATGTCCATGACTTACGAGTAATTGATTGAATTTAACCGTTTTTTGTCGGGTGCATCACAATGTTTATTTTTTTCGAGTGCTGGAAAAAGGACTTGTGTCCTACAGTCGACCATTTTACTATATAAATACAAAACAGTATACGCATACTTATCCTGCTTCTATTTGAAGCGAACGGATACATATTGTTTATGTGACAGTTTACTTTGTGATCCCCGTTAAATTGCTGTCGATTTTAATGAAAAGTAACGTCGGTAAAATAGAGATACATGTTCTCATGCGTTAACTATAAATTGTCTGCTAAAACATAAGTTCGTACTGTATATTGTAGGAAAATACGGAAAAGGAGAAAGCTCGGCGAACATTGCATTTCTCTCACATTTAGATTTAAGCTTATGCAAATAAACGTTGCATTTTCCGACAATGAACGAATTAGGGATTTTTAATTTTCAATGACAAATGTATGGGAGGTTGTAACATTAGTGTGAACGGCAATCTACACCAATTATCCAAATATTCAATACGCTCCGAATTGTTAAAAATATATTTTACATGAAATATAATATTAGCAAAACATAAATAACCTTTATAGCAATTATTACTTGTTATATTTAGTAACAATTACTTACGACTACCGGTAAATTGTGAAGCATATCACATATGTTATATCTTAGCATAATAGCTTTTGCAAAAAGACTTTTTAAACCTCTATGTTTTAATACTTAGAATCTTACCCTTTGGATTATCACACTTTAGCGTGATACACCATCGTACTTTAGCGAACAAACAACCAACGCACTTTAGCGTGAGACACCATCATACTTTAGCGTAGACCATCGCACTTTAGCGTGGCCATCGCACTTTAGAGTACCATCGCACTTTTAGAGTCCTACATATTTATTTTGGAGTTTAATGTAAATTCCATCTTCACTGAACTAGTACATATTTTTGTTTATGGGTCAGCTCAAGTCCTCCTACTGGTAATTAGGGGATTTTCTCAGTGTGTTTATGACCCATTGGTGGCTTTCAACTGTTTTCTACTCCTTGGTTGGGTTGCTGTCTTTTTGACACATTCCCCATTTCCATTCTCACTTTTATACTTTACTCCTACTGTTATTTATCCATATTATTATCATGAGCTTCTGATGAAACATATGGAATGCAAATAATCTATGACAGCAGGGGCGGATCCAGCTATTTTAAAAAGAGGGGGTTCCAACCCAGAGTAAAGGGGGAGGGGGTTCCAACTATATGCTCCCATTCAAATTCATTGATTGTCCAAAAAAGAGGGGGTACCAACTCCCGGAACACCCCTGGATCCGCCAATGGACAGTACATGTATTGGAAATAGTATTGTAACAACAGGCTGACAGAATGACAACAAACCAGATTTCCCTGCAGAGGTGAAATCCTGAACAGTTGAGCAAGTATGGACAAAATCTAAGTACATTATTAGAATCAGAATAATAAAGAACCCAAAAAATTAAATTTTTGATGAAATCAAACAAAAGTTTAATTTCAGAACCTTTGGACCTCAATGTGGACCAATTTTTTAAAGGAGACAAAAATTTTAAAATTTCTAAATACATGGTTAGATTCAGCATTTCAAAGAACCCCATAAATTCATTTTTTGCTGAAAGCAACAAAGTTTAGATTTGGACTCTGATTTGGACCAACTACAAAACTGGGCCCAAAAATTCAAAATTTTATACAGGTTCATATTCAGCTTTGAAAGAATCCTATATATCTTCAATTTATGTTGAAATGAAACACTGATGAATATGCTTATTTATTACACCATTTCTGCTAAAAAAAAAATGAAAGGGAGATAACTCAAAATACACAGGAGACTAAATGTATCAGAAGAAGTTACTTATTAATTACCTGAAAGCTCTAAAATCAACAAAGGGACAGTTAAAATGGTGAAAATTTAACTTTACCTTCATTTTGTCACAGGAAACAACATATCATAGCCTGCAAACCAGTTAATCAATTTATTTTTGGTTAATTAAACTAATTAAAACTGAACTCCAACTGTTACAGAAATTGCTTTCAGGATTAAAAATATATACATGTATTAAATTCCAGATATTTTAGAGAATGATATAAGATTATCGGGCTGACACCATATCATCAATATATATGTGGAGACTTGAGACATCAATCTGATGCCCAAATCCTCATAATGTATATATATTTTTGCATTTTCATTTCTGAAAAAAGTTTTCAGTAAAACAAACAATAAGATATAAACTTTTTATTATAAACTATGAAAATAATATAATTTAAAAAATATTGCACATTTCATAAAACAATAACAACAAAATATTAATAATTCTCAATCATAATGGTATATAATATTAACAAAATAAAAACAATATATTAAATCTGTAGATAATTATTTTTTATCTTCATCAAATTTAAGTGAGACAATATGCTTTTTAAAGAGAAATTGTCTACTATTTTTAATTTTTCTGGGCCTATCAAAAGTTGACATGAAATGCTCCTAAAAAGACGTCATCTATGTGTCTAATTTTCAGCATACAATCAAAGCTTCTTCAGATGTAAATAGCTGATATTATAAAAAGACATTCCTTGAATTTGAAGTCAAAGTAAGGATTCATCTATCATGAATGAGTTAATAGTAACAACAAGATGCTGTTCAGTGGGCTCGCAAAGTAGTAAATAAAATGTTCATTTGACAGCCCTAGATTATTAATCAAACATTTATTTGCACTGCACAAATATAAAACTAAACATTAATTGTATATATATGCTTCATGGTCACACAGAAGTTCTGTAGTATGTGTTTGTCCAACTATTCTTAATGCACCATTTTATATCTTTTTTTCCTATAACTGACTTCCATATACTAACTGTATAAATATGAACTTGAGCATGTTTAATCCGAACGAACCAATCAGTACACAGCTTTGACATATCTAGCATACATCTGACTGTCCTGGGTAGAAACAGTTTTTGGTCCTTCTTTAGCAACAGCTACATAGTTATTATAAATATCCTGATCAACTTTATTCACTGGTGGTATTTCTACTCCATAAATACTCCCAAACTTAAAAACACTTTTTGGAAATCTGAAAGTACAAATACAAAAAAAAAAAAAAAACATTCTTTACTTATATGGGATAAAAATTAAAACATTCAAATATTGCCAATAAATTACAGTCAGATAAAGTATTTCAGACTAATAAACAACAATTGTTTTTTTTATGAAACTTGTCAGTTTAAAAAATCTTTTAATGGTGTGTTTTGAAATTGACCTCCAGTTATTTTTTCGCCTTAAAAAAACACCTTTTCCCATTATAAATACAACAGTTTTGACCTCTATAATTTTGATGGTAAGTATATGAATGATTGATCCTTTGCGTTTTAACACCACTTGGAGCACACTTGGCTGTATGATGGCAGCCAGTATTTTAAGTGGAAGGATCCATAGTTCCTGTAGAGAACCACTGACCTTGGCTATATAATGGCAGCCAGTATTTTAAGTGGAAGGATCCATAGTTCATGTAGAGAACCACTGACCTTGGCTATATAATGGCAGCCAGTATTTTAAGTGGAAGGATCCATAGTTCATGTAGAGAACCACTGACCTTGGCTATATAATGGCAGCCAGTATTTTAAGTGGAAGGATCCATAGTTCATGTAGAGAACCACTGACCTTCAGCAGGAAATAACAATCCTAGTCAATTAAGATTGGAGTGGAATGCACCTTATATTAGTGTTGACAAGAGTACAAGACTAGTGGTCACTCTAGATGAACTCATAAGATACAAATATTAAGGAGATGTAGTATGATTGCCAATGAGACAACTATCCACCCAAGTTCAAATGAAGTGGATGTAAACAGTTATAGGCAACTGTATGGATGGATATAAAAGGGTCAGACATGAAAAATATGAAACAATTCAATCGAGAAAACTAACAATCTCATTTATAACAGAATAATTTACAAAAATACAAATATGACTGACATCAACACACGACAACCAACGAACTACAGGCTCCTGATTAGGGACACACCCATAAAAAATTATGGCATGGGTTAAAACATGTGTGTGAGCACTCAACTCCCACATTCACATGGTACAGTGGTGTAATAGTACAACATAAGACCCTTCTGTCAAATGGTATATAGTCGAACCTCGTGTCGAACTCGGTTGTGTCGAAAACTTGGATGAGTCGAAGTAATTTCTCGGTCCCGGTGTCATATGGTATTTTGAACCCCATGGTAAATTGACCCCGGGGTCAAAATACCGATTTGGTAAATTGAACCCCCCCTGTATGGAAAATTGTACCCCCATGGTAAATTGAACCCCCTGTTTTTTCATCCTAGATGATTATTAGAACATTATACATTATTCTAAAGCTTATCATAGATTAAAAAATCAGGCATACAAGAAGGTGAGGTACATTTTCCATGCTTGATTAAAAGGAATATCTTTGCTTGGTATAAGTGCTCTGAAGTCTTTACCAACAAAATGTCATTTAAAATACTTACTGATACATTATAACTAGACCATATGTAGCTTGAATGCTTTAATGATTTGTAATTATAACATATGTATATATCTATATACAAAAGGGTAGTTTCGATTTTCCATGGTAAAAAAGGGGGAGGGGTCAAAATACCATGGCAAAGTAAAATTTTCAAAATAACTTTTCCACTTTTCCAGCAAGTTAAATACATACAAACTACTTATTGGTGTATTTTAACTACATAAAAGAGTTAGAATTGCCAGATTTCTGGAAATTAAAGGTCTAGAGAAGGGGGTTCAATATACCGCAGGGGGTCAAAATACCATGGTAAAGTAAAATTTTCAAAATATCTTTTCCAGCAAGTTTAATACATACAAACTACTTATTGGTGTATTCTAACTATATAAAAGAGTTAGAATTGCCAGTATTTTTTAAATAAAAGGTCTAGAGTAGGGGGTTGAATATATATACCGCAAAAGGGGGGGGGGGTCAAAATGCCATGGCAAAGTAAAATTTTAAAAATAACTTTTCCAGCAAGTTTAATACATACAAACTACTTATTGGTGTATTCTTACTACATAAAAGAGTTAGAATTGCCAGAGTTTTTGGATTAAAGGTCTAGAGTAGGGGGTTCCATATACTGCAGGGGGGTCAAAATACCATGGCAAAGTTAAATTTTCAGAATATCTTTTCCAGCAAGTTTAAAACATACAAACTACTTATTGGTGTATTCTAACTACATAAAAGAGTTAGAATAGCCAGAATTTCTGAAATTAAAGGTCTAGAGTAGGGGGTTCAATATACCGCAGGGGGGTCAAAATGCCATGGCAAAGTAAAATTTGCAAAATAACTTTTCCAGCAAGTTTAATACATATAAACTACTTATTGGAGTATTATTACTATGTTAAGGAGTTAGAATAGCTAGAACTTTTGAAATTCAAGGTCTATAGTAGGGGGTTCAATATACCGCAGGGGGGTCAAAATACCATGGCAAAGTTAAATTTTCAAAATATCTTTTCCAGCAAGTTTAATACATACAAACTACTTATTGGCGTATTCCAACTACATAAAACAGTTCGAAAAGCTTGAATTTTTGAAATTAAAGGTCTAGAGTAGGGAGTTCAATATACCGCAGGGGGTCAAAATACCTTTGCAAAGTAAAATTTTAAAAATATCTTTTCCAACAAGTTTAATAAATACAAACTACTTATTGGTGCATTCTTACTACATAAAAGAGTTAGTATTGCCAGATATTTGGAGATTAAAGGTCTAGAGTAGGGGGTTCAATATACTGCAGGGGGGTCAAAATACCATGTCAAAGTAAAATTTTCAAAATAACTTTTCCAGCATCTTTAATACATACAAACTACTTATTTGTGTATTTTTACTACATAAAAGAGTTAGAATTATCAGATTTTTGGAAATTAAAGGTCCAGAGTAGGGGGTTCAATATACCGCAGGGGGGTTCAAAATACCATGGCAAAGTAAAATTTTTAAAATATCTTTTCCAGCAAGTTTAATACACGCAAACTACTTATTGGTGTATTCTCACTACCGAAAAGAATTAAAATTGCCAGAATTTCTGAAATAAAAGGCCTAGAAAAGGGGGTTCATTTATACCGCAGGGGGTCAAAATACCATGGCTAAGTAAAATTTCAAAAATATCTTTTCCAGCAAGTTTAATACATACAAACTACTTATTGGTGCATTCTTACTACATAAAAGAGTTAGTATTGCCAGATATTTGAAAATTAAAGGTCTAGAGTAGGGGTTCAATATACTGCAGGGGGGTCAAAATACCATGGCAAAGTAAAATTTTCAAAATAACTTTTCCAGCAACTTTAATACATACAAACTACTTATTTGTGTATTTTTACTACATAAAAGAGTTAGAATTGCCAGATTTTTGGAAATTAAAGGTCCAGAGTAGGGGGTTCAATATACCGCAGGGTGGGTCAAAATACCATGGCAAAGTAAAATTTTCAAAATAACTTTTCCACTTTTCCAGCAAGTTAAATACATACAAACTACTTATTGGTGTATTTTAACTACATAAAAGAGTTAGAATTGCCAGATTTCTGGAAATTAAAGGTCTAGAGAAGGGGGTTCAATATACCGCAGGGGGTCAAAATACCATGGTAAAGTAAAATTTTCAAAATATCTTTTCCAGCAAGTTTAATACATACAAACTACTTATTGGTGTATTCTAACTATATAAAAGAGTTAGAATTGCCAGTATTTTTTAAATAAAAGGTCTAGAGTAGGGGGTTGAATATATATACCGCAAAAGGGGGGGGGGGGGGGTCAAAATGCCATGGCAAAGTAAAATTTTAAAAATAACTTTTCCAGCAAGTTTAATACATACAAACTACTTATTGGTGTATTCTTACTACATAAAAGAGTTAGAATTGCCAGAGTTTTTGGATTAAAGGTCTAGAGTAGGGGGTTCCATATACTGCAGGGGGGTCAAAATACCATGGCAAAGTTAAATTTTCAGAATATCTTTTCCAGCAAGTTTAAAACATACAAACTACTTATTGGTGTATTCTAACTACATAAAAGAGTTAGAATAGCCAGAATTTCTGAAATTAAAGGTCTAGAGTAGGGGGTTCAATATACCGCAGGGGGGTCAAAATGCCATGGCAAAGTAAAATTTGCAAAATAACTTTTCCAGCAAGTTTAATACATATAAACTACTTATTGGAGTATTATTACTATGTTAAGGAGTTAGAATAGCTAGAACTTTTGAAATTCAAGGTCTATAGTAGGGGGTTCAATATACCGCAGGGGGGTCAAAATACCATGGCAAAGTTAAATTTTCAAAATATCTTTTCCAGCAAGTTTAATACATACAAACTACTTATTGGCGTATTCCAACTACATAAAACAGTTCGAAAAGCTTGAATTTTTGAAATTAAAGGTCTAGAGTAGGGAGTTCAATATACCGCAGGGGGTCAAAATACCTTTGCAAAGTAAAATTTTAAAAATATCTTTTCCAACAAGTTTAATAAATACAAACTACTTATTGGTGCATTCTTACTACATAAAAGAGTTAGAATTGCCAGATATTTGGAGATTAAAGGTCTAGAGTAGGGGGTTCAATATACTGCAGGGGGGTCAAAATACCATGTCAAAGTAAAATTTTCAAAATAACTTTTCCAGCATCTTTAATACATACAAACTACTTATTTGTGTATTTTTACTACATAAAAGAGTTAGAATTATCAGATTTTTGGAAATTAAAGGTCCAGAGTAGGGGGTTCAATATACCGCAGGGGGGTTCAAAATACCATGGCAAAGTAAAATTTTTAAAATATCTTTTCCAGCAAGTTTAATACACGCAAACTACTTATTGGTGTATTCTCACTACCGAAAAGAATTAAAATTGCCAGAATTTCTGAAATAAAAGGCCTAGAAAAGGGGGTTCATTTATACCGCAGGGGGTCAAAATACCATGGCTAAGTAAAATTTCAAAAATATCTTTTCCAGCAAGTTTAATACATACAAACTACTTATTGGTGCATTCTTACTACATAAAAGAGTTAGAATTGCCAGATATTTGAAAATTAAAGGTCTAGAGTAGGGGTTCAATATACTGCAGGGGGGTCAAAATACCATGGCAAAGTAAAATTTTCAAAATAACTTTTCCAGCAACTTTAATACATACAAACTACTTATTTGTGTATTTTTACTACATAAAAGAGTTAGAATTGCCAGATTTTTGGAAATTAAAGGTCCAAAGTAGGGGGTTCAATATACCGCAGGGTGGGTCAAAATACCATGGCAAAGTAAAATTTTCAAAATATCTTTTCCAGCAAGTTTAAAACTACTTATTGGTGTATTCTCACTACCGAAAAGAATTAAAATTGCCAGAATTTCTGAAATAAAAGGCCTACAGAAGGGGGTTCATTTATACCGCAGGGGGTAAAAATACCATGTAAAATTTCAAAAATATCTTTTCCAGCGAGTTTAATACATACAAACTACTTATTGGTGTATTCTTACTACATAAAAGAGTTAGAATTGCCAGAACTTTTTGTATAAAGGTCTAGAGTAGGGGGTTCAATATACGGCAGGGGGTCAAAATACCGTGGCAAAGTTTTTTCCTGAAATTAAAGGTCTAAAGTATGCTGTATATTGAACCCCCTACTCTAGACCTTTAATTTCCAAAAATCTGGCAATTTTAACTCTTTTATGTAGTAAGAATGCACCTACTAGTAGTTTGTATGTATTAAACTTGCTGGAATAGATATTTTAAAAATTTTACAGCAAGTTTAATACATAGTAATTATACTCTAATAAGTAGTTTGTATGTATTAAACATGCTGGAAAAGATATTTTGAAAATTTTACTTAGCCATGGTATTTTGACCCCCCTGCTGTATATTGAAGCCCCTACTATATAGACCTTGAATTTCAAAAAATCAAGCTTTCTAACTCTTTAAACATAGTAATAATACTCCAATAAGTAGTTTGTATGTATTAAACATGCTGGAAAATATATTTTGAAAATTTTACTAAGCCATGGTATTTTGACCCCCTGCGGTATATTGAACCCAAGTTAAATACATACAAACTACTTATTGGTGTATTTTAACTACATAAAAGAGTTAGAATTGCCAGATTTCTGGAAATTAAAGGTCTAGAGAAGGGGGTTCTCTAGACCTTTAATTTCCAGAAATCTGGCAATTCTAACTCTTTTATGTAGTTAAAATACACCAATAAGTAGTTTGTATGTATTTAACTTGCTGGAAAAGTGGAAAAGTTATTTTGAAAATTTTACTTTGCCATGGTATTTTGACCCCCCTGCGGTATATTGAACCCCCTACTACATAGACCTTGAATTTCAAAAATTCAAGCTTTTCTAACTCTTTAACATAGTAATTATACTCTAATAAGTAGTTTGTATGTATTCAACATGCAGGAAAAGATATTTTGAAAATTTTACTTAGCCATGGTATTTTGACCCCCCTGCGGTATATTGAACCCCCTACTATAGACCTTGAATTTCAAAAATTCAAGCTATTTTAACTCCTTAAAATAGTAATAATACTCCAATAAATTGTTTGTATGTATTAAATATGCTGGAAAAGTTATTTTGAAAATTTTACTAAGCCATGGTATTTTGACCCCCCTGCAGTATATTGAACCCCTTACTATAGACCTTGAATTTCAAAAATTCAAACTTTTCTAAATCTTGAACATAGTAATTATACTCTTAATAAGTAGTTTGTATGTATTAAACATGCTGGAAAAGATATTTTGAAAATTTTACTTAGCCATGGTATTTTGACCCCGTGCGGTATATTGAACCCCCTACTATAGACCTTGAATTTCAAAAATTCTAGCTATTCTAACTCCTTAATATAGTAATAATACTCCAATAAGTAGTTTGTATGTATTAAACATGCTGGAAAATATATTTTGAAAATCTTACTAAGCCATGGTATTTTGACCCCCTGCGGTATATTGAACCCCTACTATAGACCTTGAATTTCAAAAATTCTAGCTATTCTAACTCCTTAACATAGTAATAATACTCCAATAAGTAGTTTGTATGTATTAAACATGCTGGAAAAGATATTTTGAAAATTTTACTTAGCCATGGTATTTTGACCCCTCTCTGCGATATATTGAACCCCCTACTATAGACCTTGAATTTAAAAAAAAATCAAGCTATTTTAACTCCTTAACATAGTAATAATACTCCAATAAATTGTTTGTATGTATTAAACATGCTGGAAAAGATATTTTGAAAATTTTACTAAGCCATGGTATTTTGACCCCCCTGCAGTATATTGAATCCCCTACTATAGACCTTGAATTTCAAAAATTCCAGCTTTTCTAACTCTTTAACATAGTAATTATACTTTTAATAAGTAGTTTGTATGTATTAAACATGCTGGAAAAGATATTTTGAAAATTTTACTTAGCCATGGTATTTTGACCCCCTGTGGTATATTGAACCCCCTACTAATAGACCTTGAATTTCAAAAATTCAAGCTTTTCTAACTCTTTACCATAGTAAGGCCAACCTTAAAAATATGTTTGTTTGCAGTTTTCCGACTGTACCTTCAGACTGAAGGGTCGGTAGGTAGGAAAAATATTTTATTTTATCAGCCAAAATAGCTTAAACAAGCAGTTACACTAAACCAAGTTTCTTGTGAAGAAAAAAAAAACATTTTAAAACAACAAACACTGGACATGCTGAAAACCAACATCAAATGAACAGGCATTTTCAGATAAAAAAACTTTTTATCCAAAACTGAAACTTTAACATAGTGTCATTATCCAATTTATGACATAAAATATGGTATAATTATTAAATACTGGAACACTTATAAACAAGGAATGTCATTATGACTAGAACTCAACTGTTTTAAAGAAATATATTCAGACATGTATGCTTCTTGACTAGAATGTTTTCATGAGTAGAGTATTTTCATCAGAAAAATGTAGATATTAAAGATTTATAAGACAATGTATTAAAGAGTGTATTTTTAATTAAAAAAAAATAACCATTGAATCTTCCCCAATTGAAAAAAAGGCAACTTGAAAAAAAAGTATTAAGACATTCGACTGTTTTCATATTTCTATCAATATTTAATTATATGTGATAAGGTTATATTTTTGCCAGGCTTTAATGAAAACCAAAGAAATCTAAAGTTTGGGATGAAATCCTTAGCACCCCATTAAAAGTAAATGGTCTGTACTGAAATGTTTTTAATGCATAAAAAAAATTGGCAGCATAGCTCCTAAGGACATGTTTTAATTGAATTCACACAGGCCACACAGTTTGGGTATATTTAATATTGTAAGAAAGAGAATAATTGCAATGAGTGGGGCAGCCCCCCTTATCCTAAAGGAGCATACTCACTGCAATCGAAGATAGATTTAATATAGAGAGTATATTTATTTTTCAAGCTAACCATTCATTTTCTCTACATCTTTGTGTAGTTAGGGTTGCTTCTTATTGATTTGGCATGATCTATATCCATTAACATTTCAAATGAGCCCTTCCTCCGTACAGGCGTGTTTACAGATATCCATGAAGATTTAAGTCACGGAGGAGTGGTTTCATCTTTGTCGTCTTCACAACGATTTGTAGAAAATATGCCATCCTTCAAGCTGATGTCGAATTATTTAACCACTGAAATTGGTTCCATAAAGTCAGGCTCCACAGATTCTGTACCGATTTGTTTGAGACAGAATGGTTATCGTGTCAGTTATGAATATCCGCTGCATCATCGTCAATGATATCATCACACATCATTACATGTGCCTGAATCTGTATAAACAGTTTACTAATAAACTTTTTTGTTTGTTATTTGTCTTAAAATTGACACGAGACGACAGCATAAAGTACTCCTCCGTGACGTCATGGATACCTGTAAACAATTTCCATGTGCTTTATCATTAAATGGTCACATGAACGCTTGACGGGAAGCTAAGAAAAACCGAACTTGAAATGCGTGATTGACCCAGACTTTAAATCATTTCCGGAAAGGACCCAAAGTTCCGGATCGCGTCAATAGAAGTATTAAAAAAAATTTCTTCAAATTTAAAGCACTAAAATTTTCACAGTCGGGAGGATTTTCAAGGGTCGGTCGGTAAACTGCAAACAAACAATATTTTAATTCAAGCCTAATTATACTCTAATAAGTAGTTTGTATGTATTAAACATGCTGGAAAAGATATTTTGAAAATTTTACTTAGCCATGGTATTTTGACCCCCCTGTGGTATATTGAACCCCTACTATAGACTTTGAATTTCAAAATTTCAAGCTATTCTAACCCCTTAACATAGTAATAATACTCCAATAAGTAGTTTGTATGTATTAAACATGCTGGAAAAGATATTTTGAAAATTTAACTTTGCCATGGTATTTTGACCCCCCTGCGGTATATTGAACCCCCTTCTTAAAACCTCAAATTTAAAAAAATGATAGCCAATAAATTGTAAATTAGATTATCTGAATACTATTGATGAAAAACAGGGGGGTTCAATATACCGCAGGGGGGGTTCAAAATACCATATGACACCGGCATAATTCTCGTTTGATCAATGCATTTAAACCTCTGATGAGTCGAACTCGGATGATTCGAATTCTCGGTTAAGTCGAGGTAATTCTTAAGTCCCGTCGATTTAAAATTGATGTAAATTGACCCCGATGTCTCGAAGTTCAAAATTTAAAAAAAATCGAAAAAAATAAAAACTTTAAAAATGAAATTCATATAGGATGTTTTTCTTGTTTAACCTATTCATTTCCATAAGTGATTAAATCTGTGTAAATTCCATAAGTGATTAAAGCTGTGTAAACATACTTGTTTGTAAAACAATTAAAATTAAAAACCAATTCTTCAGAGAACAATTGAAGGTCTTTCCACCTCGATAATAAGAATGAAATTTAAAAAACGATGTTAGAAAATGTCACTCCTTGTTGATGTTATTTGGTTCTTCAAATTGATATAAAAAATAAGACTAATAGGTATATTCAGAAGACTTGAAATAATTTTTAGCAAAGGTCAAAATCTAGAATGTCAAATTGACCTTTGACCTTGACCTCAATTTCAAGGTCATAGGTCAGTGATCTCAAATCAAAAGACCCCAGGTCAATCATTTGTATGGTTGTGGAGAAATACTGATTTCAAATACACAAGGGGAGAAAACTCCTATAAGGGTTAACCAAAACACTTCGACTGAATAGACTGAAGTTGCGCCTTTTTGTAAACAGCAATTTGGCAAACAAATCATATCATTTACTGTAACAGTTTCTTTAGAATAACGATAACAAGCAAAATCAAAAATTTATAGCATGACCTTGACCTTCGACCTTGATCTCAATTTCAAGGTCATAGGTCAGTGAACACAAAACGGAAGACCGGAGGTCAATCACTTGTATGGTTGTGGAGAAATACTAATTTGAAATACATAAGGGGAGAAAACTCCTATAACGGTTAACCAAAACACTTTGACTGAAATAGGCTGAAGTTGCGCCTTATTGTAAACAGTTATTTGGCAAACACATCATATCATTTACTGTCACAGTTCCTGTGGTATAACGATAACAAGCAAAATTCAAAATTTAGAACATGACCTTGACCTTTGACCTTGACCTCAATTTCCTTCAAATGGACCAAGGACTTCATATCAAAAGACTGTAGGCCTCTACGACTTATAACGTATGAATTGATCCAACAAATTGCCTATCTTAAATTTTCAAAGGAAAATAACTCCCATAAGATGTCTTCCGATCACTGAAGTCAAAATAAACCAAATCATTCCCAAGAGGAGACGAACAATTTGCTAAAATCTTTTACGGTTTTAGAGATATAGCGATAACTCCTATAAGAATAAGTGTTTGGTCACACAGGGTGAGTTTTGAAACTCTCATTACTGTACAACATCATTGGCCAAAAAATCCATTCGATATGTTGTAAGACAAAAAAGCATCTCAGACGGCAGAAGAAAAAAAAAAAAAAAAAAAAAAAAAAATAATCATAAGAAAAACAAAAGGTCTTTCCACGAAAAGTGGAAAGACCTAATGACATGTTTATGATGACCGCTAATCAATACCTTGTTGATCGTCGAAGCGGAATTTGAATGTGCTGAACCTATTTCACTTGGTATAAAAACGAACGAATTTTAATGACCCAAGCTGAGATTAAATTAACCATTAGAAAAAGAACAATAATCAAAAGGATTAAAATATTTCATGAATTATTATGAGTTTGTCTTTCTAATCTATGAACACTGTTCACATTCTTTAAAGATTAGTTATGAAAATATTTTCGCGAGTGATTCCATAATTTATAGTGACTGACCTCTGTAAATATTTGTGTATTGATTTTATTTGTGAATGTTGTGTGTTGAATCTTAAAAATACAGAACATAAATACACAATCATATATTATCATATCGAAAAAAGCACAATGATCAATAAACATGCATCTAGTTTACAGAAATCACATATTGGTATTTCATACATTTCAAATATATGACGTCACACTCGACCTCGGATGAGTCGAACCTCGGATGAGTCGAATACTTTCATCTGGTCCCTTCGACTTCGACACAACGAGGTTCGACTGTATGTAACTAATGTACAGACTTTGTCTATATTATATAGAACAATAAGTATTAATCTGACAGACTGACAGTACTTACATTTCTACAGGACTAGTATCTTTCTTTGTATATCCAGCAGGCTGACAGCATTGATCACCTATTTGATGGTATCTGAAATATAAAAATAAAAATAAACCTTCAAATATTCAGTTATCTGACCCTATATAGTAAAAAAACTTCAATTTACAACTATTAATTAAAGAATGGAAACAGAGAATGTGCCCAAGAGACAACAACCAGACGAAATAGCAGAAAACAGCTCAAGGTTTCAACACACCTAAAAAAGTTTTTTTTGTGGAATAATCATTGATTAGTGAATTCAAAAAAAGTCCATTTAAAACAGTAAGCATAAAATATCAATTGAATATGTGTACTTTGTAGTGATATGATTTAAACCACATAATAAGTAAACAAAAATGCTGTCCTGTTTAGTCATTGTTAGGAAAACATACAGTAAAAGAAAACATGATTGGAAAAGTTAGACCATAATTTGATATTGGTAAACAGATTGGAAAAGTTAGACCATAATTTGATATTGGTAAACAGATTGGAACATTATCATTATTCTAATGATTGGAAAAGTTAGACCATAATTTGATATTGGTAAACAGATTGGAACATTATCATTATTCTAATGATTGATATACAGTCATATTAAGTGTAATAGGTAAACATATACAAAGGTAAAACACAGTTGATATTTGAGTTGTTCATTTCATTGTATTATTGTGATATGCATTCTATCAAAGTTGTTTTATTTGTCAGTTAATAAAAAAATGTCTGGATGCTATTTTATCTATATATTATACTGGATGTAGTAGATGATATAACTGATACTTTGATACTAAGATATACTGAAGAACATACAGCATGTAACCTCTTTCCTCAATAGGATAAGTTTAACTTTTATGTGAGTTGATGTTTGTATCAAAATGCTCAATGTCTATTGTGAGAGTTATTTCCCTTGAATATATTTAGGCGTGGATATTATTTAGCATTTATTACATTGGTTGCAATGATTTACATTGATTTCCCAGTTATTAAAAAACGATGTGAAATAAATGTGGTTATTTCACTCCTCTAACGTCATACAACAATAGGCCCTGTCAAGACGTCGGATCAAAACAAATTGAGAATGTGTAGAAAAAGATATAGTTCCTTACATTTTCTGCTTTAATTTCAGTAAAAAAAAGCCATTTGCCAATGTAATAAAAAGAATAACTAATCAAAGAATTCAAATATCGAAAAACATTCAACCCGTGACCAAACAACTGATTTATAATTAACTCAAGCGCTGCGTGAATTAATGTGTTGTTCGGTCACTCGTTGAATATTTTTCTCTATTTGAATTCTTCGATTAGTTATTCCATAAGTATAATCATTTGGAATATGGTTATTTTCAATCATACACAATGATTATTGTATTTCATATAATATCCTTGTAATGATGAATAATTTGTACCAGGAAATGCTTAAAATACCATATACTTTAGCAGCTGTAAACTCTTCATTATAAAGAACAACTTATACATAATATACTTGTAGTAGAATTGTTTCACCATCTTATATGTATATGTATAATATTATTATTATCATAGAGTTTTTATAATTGCTGTAAAAAAGACTTATGAACCTAGATGAACTTTGTTTTACTGGTCTCAAAATAACATTGAAAAAGAAATGAAAAATTTCATCAAAAACAGTTGATTCTCATCTTCATTGGGAAGAATGATTCAAAATATAAAGAACTTCTGAAATTAAATTCAGATATATCTAACAAAAGTGGATATACTAAAATGTTTTGTCTGCTTCCCTGTTTCTCATTCTGCTACACAAGTGGTAGATGAGACAATAATTGGCTCTCTTTGTCACTCAAATCCTGATAAAAATGTGTTCACCATAAAACTATAATAACAACCTACCTAGCATAGTGTAGCTCATCATGTTTAGATGGAGGACAAATATTTAGTCCATAACTTGGATCCATGGTCCACTTAGATGATGAGTTTTCAATCTATTAAAAGCAAATTAAATAAATCATAACAACTTCATAATATAATAACTGGGTCTGATATAAAAGGTGTCAATTAAGAAACAGACTTCATGCTGTGAACTATATTGCTCACTAAAATGATACCCTGTATTTAGTAAACAGTAGCATGATTCCAGCTTTCCAAAAGCATTTTGTAGTTCCTTAGAAAAATGTGACAAAAATGTTATATAGGGCCAGTATGTAAGAGAATGTACATGTATGAGTTATTGATAATAAGGCAGTTAATGTTAATAAGAGAAATACATCACACAGTATAGAATGCTCAAATGAGGCTTGATATCATTTGGAGCTTGAGGTATAATCTAACGAATCCCTAATTTTACCTCATATCTATATTTCTAAATTGTTATGGGAAATATACATTAATTTACATGTTATAATTATTATGATACAAACTTCATAAAATGCTTGACAACATCCCCCCAATTAACAGGTATTGCTATTTTCACACCTTTTTTTCATAACGACTTTGTGAAGGTACATCAGAATCTGATAATGAAAAATTTCCTTCCATATCCATCCCCTCAGAGCTACTACTGCTTCCGTCAGAACCAGTTGATGCTGTTGATAATGTGGAGTCTTTCCCACTAAGGTTAGGATTCGTAGTATGCCTGAAATCATTAATTCATCCCATCATTAGATTTCAACTACAATAAATACGGCTCATTGGAAAGTATGTTTTGTATTGCAAAAAGAAAATCCATCAAACTAAGTAAGTTTGATTACAGACATTCTTTATTGATCATATATAAATACTATGCTCTCTCCTTCATGATACAATAGAAACACTTCGACACAAGAATGTATTTATGCAAGTATTTATCCTCCCTGAAGGCAAGTCAGATTCCTTTCCGACTTCCTCAGGCAAAGTTGATCTCAAAGAATTTGGCTATTGTCTGTTTTTGGTCATAGCTTTTCATATGAATATCCTTGGCTTTAAGTGTTCCTTAAAAGGTCAATCCTGAAAAACCCTTAAGACTAAATTTGTAAACGATTATTATCTTTATAGTGTTAGATAGAAATATAAATTAATATATCATGTCCAATCAAAAGAAGATTTCATCACCAATAAATTCACATTACAGGTGTAAGAAATGAAAAATACAACAAAGCAAACTTGTCTATTCATTCTAAATATCTATCCATTCTAAATATCTATCAATTATGTGGAAAATAGAAAAAAGTATTAAAATAAAAAGATAAAAATGTAAAGGTCAATTATGTGTCAGCGTGTAAGAAAGTGAGGACAACGTATCAATAAACATGTCTTTAGTAAGTATCAGGGATTATATATAAGTGCAGATAAATATTATCCATATATATAAGAAAAAGATTATGTGTGTTATCATTAATGATACAGCAGCCCATCAGCACAAGTTTATAAATAAGATACATTGTACATGGGGATGACATGAATGAACCCTCCTGCTGCTAAATTCCAAGGGACATAATTCTGTTGATAGACGGTCATGATCAAATTCAAACTTAAACTCACCTTTATACATGTATAATTTAAAGTTTACAGATAAAATTCAAGATACAGTTAGTACAGACACAGTAAGGTTCATTCTCCGTTAGAACAGGTACAATCCAGTCCTATTGGTCAAATAGTCTTTTTTGTTAGATGTATTTCTATTTGTATCCATCTGATGAGTTAAGCCTTTTTCAACTGATTTTTATAGTTCGTTCTTATGTTGTACTGTTACACCACTGTCCCAGGTAATGGGGAGAGTTAAGATCCTGTTAACATACCTCACCACATTCTGTATGTATCTGCCTGTCCCGAGTAAGGAGCCTTTAATTCATTTGATGATGTGTTACATATTTTTTTCGTTAATTTTTTATACATAAATAAGGCCATTAGGAATTCATGTTTGAATTATTTTACATTTGACATTTCAGGGCCTTTTATAGCTGACTTAAGTTGTATGGGCTTTGCTCATTGTTGAAGCTGTACGGTGACCTATAGGTGTTAATTTTTGTGTCATTTGGTCTCTCGAGGAGAGTTGTCTCATTGACAATCATATCACTTCTCCTTTTTATAAGGCTTATGGTCCTTGTTAAGAAGCTCATTTGAAATCAGGTAAATTGTGTAAGAACAGTGCCAGTAGGTCTTATATTGCTTTTTATTTTGAAGATATACCAAATAATCTCATGAATGTTTTCTTGGTAAATAATAAATCTAATTTTTGCATGGACCTTCAACACTAACCATGATGCATATATGGATAAAAATACTGTCAGATTATGGTTAAAAGTTGTTGCAATCTGAACCTTAAGGTAAAAATTACCCAAAGCTGTTCATGCATAAAATGAAGGTCAATTATATCTAATTTTAGGAGTGTTTATTTTGTAATTTAACATCATGCATAAATTGATAAGGTCATCTTCTTGATTCGTAGCTAATTAAATAGATCTGGACTTGTTCAAAAATCTTAACCAGAAGAATTGAATAAAATATTGACAAAAGGACAAACAAAAATGCGATTTCTCTCCCATATTCATTGGGATAATAAGAACATATAATATGAAGAAAATAAAAATAAAATAAAATGGAAAAAAAAAATCCTCTCCCAAAATAAATCTAGTATATATGTTTATGGTTATTTGATTCATCTGAATCACCCTCTGGCATGACCCAGGAACCCATCTGAATCAACCACTGGCACGACCCAGGAACCCATCTGAATCAACCTCTGGCATGACCCAGGAACCCATCTGAATCAACCACTGGCACGACCCAGGAACCCATCTGAATCAACGACTGGCATGACCCAGGAACCCATCTGAATCAACCACTGGCATGACCAGGGACCCATCTGAATCAACCACAGGCACAACCCAGGAACCCATCTGAATCAACCACTGGCATGACCCAGGAACCCATCTGAATCAACTACTGGCATGACCCAGGAACCCATCTGAATCAACCACTGGCACAACCCAGGAACCCATCTGAAACAACCACTGGCATGACCCAGGAACCCATCTGAATCAACAACTGACATGACCCAGGAACCCATCTGAATCAACCACTGGCACAACCCAGGAACCCATCTGAAACAACCACTGGCATGACCCAGGAACCCATCTGAAACAACCACTGGCATGACCCAGGAACCCATCTGAATCAACCACTGGCACGACCCAGGAACCCATCTGAATCAACCACTGGCACGACCCAGGAACCCATCTGAAACAACCACTGGCATGACCCAGGAACCCATCTGAATCACCCTCTGGCATGACCAAGGAACCCATCTGAATCAACCACTGGCATGACCCAGGAACCCATCTGAATCAACTACTGGCATGACCGAGGAACCCATCTGAATCAACTACTGGCATGACCCAGGAACCCATCTGAATCAACCACTGGCACGACCCAGGAACCCATCTGAAACAACCACTGGCATGACCCAGGAACACATCTGAAACAACCACTGGCATGACCCAGGAACCCATCTGAATCAACCACTGGCACGAACCAGGAACCCATCTGAAACAACTACTGGCATGACCCAGGAATCCATCTGAATCACCCTCTGGCATGACCCAGGAACCCATCTGAAACAACCACTGGCATGACCCAGGAACCCATCTGAAACAACCATTGGCACGACCCAGGAACCCATCTGAATCAACCACTGGCACGACCCAGGAACCCATCTGAATCAACCACTGGCACGACCCAGGAACCAATCTGAATCAACCACTGGCATGACCCAGGAATCCATCTGAATCAACTACTGGCACGACCCAGGAACCAATCTGAATCAACCACTGGCACGACCCAGGAATCCATCTGAATCAACTACTGGCACTACCCAGGAATCCATCTGAATCAACTACTGGCACGACACAGGAACCGATCTGAATCAACCACTGGCATGACCCAGGAACCCATCTGAATCACCCTCTGGTATGACCCAGGAACCCATCTGAAACAACCACTGGCATGATCCAGGAACCCATCTGAATCAACTACTGGCATGACCTAGGAACCCATCTGAATCAACCACTGGCATGACCAGGGACCCATCTGAATCAACCACAGGCACGACCCAGGAACCCATCTGAATCAACCACTGGCATGACCCAGGAACCCATCTGAATCAACTACTGGCATGACCCAGGAACCCATCTGAATCAACCACTGGCACACCCAGGAACCCATCTGAAACAACCACTGGCATGACCCAGGAACCCATCTGAATCAACTACTGGCATGACCCAGGAACCCATCTGAACCACTGGCACGACCCAGGAACCCATCTGAAACAACCACTGGCATGACCCAGGAACCCATCTGAAACAACCACTGGCATGACCCAGGAACCCATCTGAATCAACCACTGGCACGACCCAGGAACCCATCTGAATCAATCACCGGCACGACCCAGGAACCCATCTGAAACAACTACTGGCATGACCAAGGAACCTATCTGAATCACCCTCTGGCATGACCAAGGAACCCATCTGAATCAACCACTGGCATGACCTAGGAACCCATCTGAATCAACTACTGGTATGACCCAGGAACCCATCTGAATCAACTACTGGCATGACCCAGGAACCCATCTGAAACAACTACTGGCATGACCCAGGAACCCATCTGAATCACCCTCTGGCATGACCCAGGAACCCATCTGAAACAACCACTGGCATGACCCAGGAACCCATCTGAATCAACCATTGGCACGACCTAGGAACCAATCTGAATCAACCACTGGCACGACCGAGGAACCCATCTGAATCAACCACTGGCACAACCCAGGAACCAATCTGAATCAACCACTGGCACAACCCAGGAATCCATCTGAATCAACTACTGGCAGGACCCAGGAATCCATCTGAATCAACCACTGGCAAGACCCAGGAACCCATCTGAAACAACTACTGGCATGACCCAGGAACCCATCTGAATCACCCTCTGGCATGACCCAGGAACCCATCTGAAACAACCACTGGCATGACCCAGGAACCCATCTGAATCAACCATTGGCACGACCCAGGAACCCATCTGAATCAACCACTGGCACGACCCAGGAACCCATCTTAATCAACCACTGGCACGACCCAGGAACCCATCTGAATCAACCACTGGCACGACCCAGGAATCCATCTGAATCAACTACTGGCATGACCCAGGAACCAATCTGAATCAACCACTGGCACGACCCATCTGAATCAACTACTGGCACTACCCAGGAATCCATCTGAATCAACTACTGGCACGACACAGGAACCCATCTGAATCAACCATTGGCACGACCCAGGAACCCATCTGAATCAACCACTGGCACGACCCAGGAACCCATCTTAATCAACCACTGGCACGACCCAGGAACCCATCTGAATCAACCACTGGCACGACCCAGGAATCCATCTGAATCAACTACTGGCATGACCCAGGAACCAATCTGAATCAACCACTGGCACGACCCATCTGAATCAACTACTGGCACTACCCAGGAATCCATCTGAATCAACTACTGGCACTACCCAGGAATCCATCTGAATCAACCACTGGCACGACACAGGAACCCATCTGAATCACCCTCTGGCATGACCCAGGAACCCATCTGAATCACCCTCTGGCATGACCCAGGAACCCATCTGAATCAACCACTGGCATGACCCAGGAACCCATCTGGATTTACCACTAGCAAGACCAAGGAATCCATCTGAATCAACCACTGGCATGACCCAGGAACCCATCTGAATCAACCACTGGCACGACCCAGGAATCCATCTGAATCAACTACTGGCATGACCCAGGAACCAATCTGAATCAACCACTGGCACGACCCATCTGAATCAACCACTGGCATGACCCAGGAATCCATCTGAATCAACCACTGGCACGACCCAGGAACCCATCTGAATCAACCACTGGCATGACCCAGGAACCCATCTGAATCACCCTCTGGCATGACCCAGGAACCCATCTGAAACAACCACTGGCATGACCCAGGAACCCATCTGGATTTACCACTAGCAAGACCAAGGAATCCATCTGAATCAACCACTGGCATGACCCAGGAACCCATCTGAATCAACCACTGGCACGACCCAGGAACCAATCTGAATCAACCACTGGCATGACCCAGGAATCCATCTGAATCAACCACTGGCATGATCCAAGAACCCATCTGAATCAGCCATTGGCAACCATCAGACTTGACTTCCTTATCAATTGCAACAGAGTTTTCAAGCCATACTTGATGGATCCCTGTAATGAAATACAAAACCAAAATTTCACATGGAGAACCATTTGCATCTGCATCATTTGGAAAGTGAAGGTTTTATTTAATAAAGGTTTAAAGTTATAACATCAAGCAAGCAAAAGCTTTTCTGCAGTAACAAACCTGAAGAGTTTTTTAGTTCTTCCTTTGCTATAAAGTACATGTATTTTAAGACATAAAAACTAAATGTTAAAATATTAGTTTATAAAGCATAAATACAAACAGTATTCATTTACATTATAATACGGGTGGGGGAGTTTCTCGCTACATTGAAGACCCATTGGTGGCTTTCGGCTGTTGTCTGCTCTATGGTCGGGTTGTTGTTGCTTTGACACATTCCCCATTTCCTTTCTCAAATTTATTATTTACATTATAATACAAGAGACTTCCAAGACTAGCGCATTATAAAGGTCAGATGTAGAAAATTCATGAAGCTCAACAGTGGTGTAAAACATTGAAATGTCAAAGAAAACTTGTGTTTATCGGACTTGCAGAAATCTAATTTGTAATCAGCTGTATTAGATTATATTTTGTTGAGTAATCAATAAATTGCCATGAAAAAAATCTTCCTAATTATTTGAAATTTCATTTTATTCATTACTTCTCAGATTCCACTGTAATGCTGACAGTTTTTTGATTCAAATGAAAATCATAGTTAGTTGTATACCTCCTGTATATTGTGTGCATGGTGAATAGAATATGTCTTAAGTTAAAAGTTGATTTTATAAAGTATGATTTATAGAAATAACTATATTGCAATCATAAGTAATTTATCATTTTTTAGGTATTGTGGATTTATTATTATTCGTTGGATACCAATCTTTGTGGGTTTTGTGGGTACAAGTGAACCACAAATTTAAATGTTCAACAGATTACAAATTTTATAGTCTTTTATGCAGACACTGGTATGAAATCAAATATCCATGAATATGCAAATTTTCCACGATCCACAAAAATAAATGAATCCACTGTAGATGGAAATTAAAAGAAACCCACAAATAATAAACATTTTCTAACAAATTCTGCTTTATATTAATTAACGTTTTTAAATATTCTGTAATAATTATGAATTTGGAGATTAACAAACATTTATAACAAAGCATCAGTAATACAATTAGAACTATGTTAAGCTTTGAATCTTGTTTTATTTTTCAAACTACTGAAGTACTATACTACATAGTGAAAGCATGGAACTATTTTTTAATATATAGCTTACTTTCTGTCTGTCAATCTTAAACTGAATGGACTGTCGTCTTTGGTTGACTTAGGCTTATAATTCCTAAAAAATATTAATGCATAATTATCACTCAGCATAAACTTATGTATTTCATTTTCATGTTGGAATATCAAGAAGTACACAGTATTGATAGTGTTCATTTTAATGCAACATCATTTGTAACGTTAGTTTTGATTGGATAACGTCACTAATATTCATGGCATCAATTCACACTTGATGCTATGTAAATGTAAGTGCAAGCCAGACGACGTATGACTATGGCAGATTATAAATGTATGTTTTAACGTTGTTTTTCTATCAGTTTTATTAGAATGGAGATAATAATACTGTACTTAAAACTCAGACAGCATTAATTTGTAATTTGATGGTTGCAAATACCGTTAACTGGCTCTGCTAACACGTTGCTAGTAAACTTAATTTGCCACCATAAAATCACCAGTTTATGTCATGGGAGCTAAAAATACCATATTCAGTTATCTCCTAATTGTCAGATATTCTTAGTAAAAACTATGTTATCACAAATACACTACCAATTGTTGCTACTGCTATGGTCATTCATAATAACATATTGCACAATTAAAGTGGTTATTTCTCTTTTAAGTTAATCCAAGCTAATTTAATTTACCTATATGCAGAGTATATACATATAATGGTATACCTAACAGAATGCTCCATGATCATGGTAAAGTGATTCTTTAGTACAGTTAACTCAAATGGTCTGTAGTAATCGTTGAAGTGGTTAATTCTTTCATCTGTGTCATGGAATTTCTCTACAGCGCTATCATCCTCAGATTTCTTCTCTATAATGAGCAAAAATAAAAAATCTAAATTAACACAGCAACACATTTAGTTAATGTCTTCCATACCTTAACAAACTTTCATTGTCAAATTTTTTTGGAAAAACAAACACATACTTGATAATCTCATCACTGAAATGGTAGGGTCCTTAATTTTGAGCAAAGGATATGTGTGAACATATATGCGACAATAACTCATACCATACCCATCTCTGCAAAACCCCCATAAAATGAAAACATCTTATACATATCCCCAAACATTAAATCTTACTTTGATCATAAGGAAGAGGGAGGCTTCTGAAAACAGGCAAATCCCACCATTGGCTGTAACTGAAAAAAAAAAACATTACTAGCTAGTCATTGCAATTTTATGTAAAAGTTAATTGATGCTATTCATGAAAAGAAAATACAAATTCAAATTTCAAATTTTCATAAGGTTATAGGAGATAAAGTATACCATCAGTATCTAGAAATCAAAGACTTAAAGGCTATTAGAGCAATTGCTGGCTGTAATACAATGCAGTCAAGTTTAGCTATTGATAATTCATTGATAACAATTTGGCATATCACAAACAAACAACTTGTAACGTCTCATTTCATTGGCAGAAAGATTCAAATACAACAACAATTGTAGTGTGCACATGAATTTACACAGGTGACCGACAATGGAATGTACTACGTTACTACGAACGTAAAAACTAGGATCTATGGTCAAAAGAATTAAACAAATAGTTAGTGAATTTCAAAAAGTGGGGTCAAAATATTATACTGATATTTTGTATAAAGTAATATTCTTTACGCATGCTGCAACACAATTATCTTGTACCTCATTATGAAAAACATAAAGATAAAATAAAATACATGTGCCGTATTTATACAGATGAATATGTGAACCACTTTTAATTTCTTTCTTACTGACGCTAAGTTATTATCCTGGCAATGTCGTTGTTACTTATAATAATAAGGATATCATAATGATCCATTACAATAGTTTATGATGGGTTGTACATTCCTCTTCTATTGTTTTCATGCTATAAAACGAACACACAGTAGCTTTATTTAAGCATTTGATCATTCATAAATAACGTATCATAAACGGATCTAATTATCCCCGAAATATAGAAACAAGCAACAATAATCTTGTCATTTGTGCAAGTGAATGAAGACATAGTGTATGCAATGTATTGTCATGGTCAGAACGAAATTTAAATGGAGGCATGTTCGTGTATAAAGGATAGAAATGATACATCGGCGAAGTTTTGCTTGTGTGGAACTAAAAATTAAATAAATATTTGTGGAAAATGTCGTAGTTTATAAGGAACAATATAAATTTACTGTTTTGGATTAAAATTTGATTAAAATTTATCTTTGAATTTCATACCGTAAGAATAGAGCTTTGCATAACATTGTTAACTATCTGCCAAGGTGACATGTAGAATGCGTGCGTATTTAAAATATCCTATTTTTTTCAATATCAAGTAAACTGAATCAGGAAAAAAAAAAATCACACTATCCTATAAGTGAAATACCTAAAACTTGCGAAAGATTATGAACAGTGAACCTGACGTTTTTAACACATACCCATTTACTATAAAAATCGAGCAATATCTGAAGTTTTTAATTTGATTATTTTTGTAGGTAAGTACGGTTTCATTTCAAGTACTATAAGTTATCTACGTTCATATCCATATCTACGGATATGAACGTAGATAACGAATTTATCCCCGGTCTTAGTCCGAATCGGGCGTTTTATGAAAATTCGGGTACAAAGTGTAACGTGAAAACAACGTTTTTTTCATTATCTAAAAAAGTTTTATTGAAATTTGGAAATTTTACATATTTTTTACAGGGAGTAGGGTACCTTTGGTAGAACCCTACAGGTAGTCAAATATAAGACGTTTTTAATACGGAGACAAAGAAACTGGATTGAGTCAAATTTGGCGCTCAATGTTGTGAGAGAACGCCATAGATGGTGTGACGTCAACGTGGGTCAATTGCATAGCTAGGTCAGTAGTCCAATTCCTTGAAAATGTGGCATTCAAGTGATGCATTTAATGGAATGAGTGTAAATGATCGGTATAATAGGACAAAATCGTTAATGAATTAAATAT
Organism: Mytilus galloprovincialis; assembly: GCA_037788925.1. Taxonomy (NCBI): domain Eukaryota; kingdom Metazoa; phylum Mollusca; class Bivalvia; order Mytilida; family Mytilidae; genus Mytilus; species Mytilus galloprovincialis. The sequence goes on from CM075340.1 coordinate 72,030,890, forward strand.
TTAATTACAAACATCATGGATAATCTACAAAATTCAATATTTCACAAGGAGCAATCATGGAACTAAGGAAAACTTGCGTGAAGTTCCCCGGAATAATGGTTAGCAACGTCCGGGGATATGGGTTAGCAACACCCAGGGGTTATGGGTTTTGTAACGACGGGAGTTAACCAATCAAAATCCTAGATATATACTAAGCCGGGGATAAAATGTTATATCATCGAGTCCATAAAGTCAAAGAAAGACAGGATGACGATTTATAAAAAAAATGAAATAAACTAATACATGTAATTAAAATACAAGACAGAGATTAAAACTAAAAAGAAAATACACAAAAAAATGTTTCATCAAAGACCCCCCTTCCCAAATCAAATTAAAATGGTTTCTCCCTTAATCCAGAACCAATTCAGAGAAGACAATTGAATTAACTATTTCGACGTAAAAACTGCTAAGATTTTAAAGTTTAAAATTTTACTATTGCACAAATTTATAAAATCAATGAATTTTACATGCACATGTATAAAAGCTAGAATTGCTATGGGATAATCAAGAACACAATCATGTAGTACGTGAATACGATGATGGAAGTTTTTAAAGACCTTGACCAGCTACATGAATATTGATCAGTCCATTTAACTTTATAGTACATGTGTTCTATTTTCGTAGCTGTTTCAATGAAAACAATCGTTCATTTGCGAATTCATCTAATAAAGCTTGTTTGACTAATTATGTCGCACACCCTTTTGTTAAGCTTGGCCGCAGTTAGGTGTAACGTGTTTGTGATTTTTTATTTTTTCATTTCAAAGATTTAACTTGAAAGGACTCTTATGTATTTAGTAAAAATTTATGATATTTAAACTTTATAATAATAAAAGACTTATCTAGCAAAAAGTCCTTTTTACATGTTTAACATTTCCCTGTGTATAGACCTGTTAGTAGATCAGTTTTCTGGTTAGAATTGTTTTACATTGTAATTTCGAGGCCTTTTATAGCTGACTATGCAGTATGGGCTTTGCTCATTGTTGAAGGCTGTACAGTGACCTAAAGTTGTCATTTTGGTCTCTTGTAGAGAGTTGTCTCATTACCAAACATAGCACATCTTCTTTTTTATATATCTGTTTGTAGAACTAGACTACTTCTAAAGGAAGGTAGTATATATTACCTAATAATGATTTCACGGTTCATCTAGCAAGCAAGCTAACCAAAGATATATCCTTTACCTACACACTCAAGGCATTTTGCTGTAACTGGTTAAAAACGATCCAAAAAGGGGATTAAGACACAAAACCATCTCCAATATGTCAATGATATATGTTCTGTAAATTTTAAAAGTAAAACATAAAACAAGTGTTGAAATATACCTTTTCCTAAATATCTTCTGAACACCAGCTAGATCTTTATTATGCAGGTAATAATCAGTCGGTAATTCCCATATATTGGGCTTCCCTTCCCGTGGTAAAAATACTCCAAGGAAGATATTGGTGGCATGTTGTTTTTCTAGATCTATAATATATAACATAAAAGAAAATTAAAATGATACTCAATACATGTGCTATAAGTATTTGAATAATATTCTTTTTATTACATTGTAAGCAATAGGCCAACCATATTTGTTGTAAATAAGGATTTAAGCTGTACATGTCTGCCTGGCATAGTTTATCTGACCGTGACCTAATTTTCATGGTTTATTGGTCAATGTTCAGTTTTCTTGGTTAAGTCTGTTTCTTAACAATAATCAATAGGTCAACTATATTTAATGTATTGAATGATTGTAAGGTGTACATGTACATGTATTTCTCGTTTGATTGTAAACATTGTAAAAAAAATAAAGCTTAAAATTATTAGTAAGGATCACTTAATCTATAACCATGTATTCTAAATTCATTTTTTTTTAAACTGTACTATTATTTTTAACCATATATGTATGCATGTCATCAAAAGTTTTGGTTTAAGGTCTTTTAATAATCATTTGAAAAATGTTATAAATGAAACCCTGGCCACATTATTTTCATGTTTTGAAAAAAATTATAAAGGCCAAAGGCATTGATTGATTTTTGGTGGTAATTTACTTTGGAGATTTTTCCAATCTGCTATGCATTCATTCTTTTTGTTAAGATTCAAAATAAGATCAAAGGCTCTGTAGTCTTTTTTCTATTGCAATTTTCAAAACAATAACATCAGTATGGAATTTGCAAATATATTATGATAAGTGTGGATTTACATGTGAGTTATACTGTAACATCCATTATTATGTATATCTCTGAGTCTGCACTAAGTATAGAACTACATGTATAGATATAATTATAATTTTATCACGGTGTTGTTTACAAAGCAAAAGACGCACATCATATTAGAATTAATCATTAAATACAGATGTTGATCAATGCTTTCAGTAGGAATCTAACAAGATTTATTTTCCTTTAACTGGTAATTTTTCATCAATATCAGATGACCATGAACTCACCTGTGAATGTGTTACTGTAATATCTAGACACAGTATATAAAATATCCTTAGACTGAGCTGTCCATGGATTTATTTTCCTGTATCCCTCAATTCTGTGGACTAGTTGTGAACCTCCATATTGTAAAGCTATTGTATCTCCTTGTGCTTCATATAAATCCTCCAGCATACTGCAAAGGAAATAAAAGAGTTCCAATTTCCCCCTCGTGCTCTTATCAAATTATTCCAAGGGACATAGCTCTTTTTAAAAAAGTCATCCTTTCTTATACCTGTCAGAGATATTGCTAATATTAACCTATAGTTATATTCAAATTGGTTTTTCTAAGAAAGCTCACACTTCGGATCACATTTTTGTACAAAAATGTCTCATAGAAAAATATGTTTAAAGAGGCAAAGGTAAATTATATGTATGTTTTGTAGATTTTCTCAAGGCCTTGACAAGGTTATTCGTATTGGTATATTATACAAATAATTACAACATACAAATAATGTTATTTTTTATAACATATTGAAATCTATGTATAGTAATGACAAAGTGTGTGTTAAAGTAAAAGACAAAATAACTGATTAATTTAGATATAATGTTGGTGTACCACAAGGTGACGTTTTGAGTTCCACATTGTTTAAACTATTTATTAATGATTTGCCAGATATATTATCAAACAATTATGATGATGTCAATTTAAATAACGAAAAGATACCATGTCTACTTTATGCTGATGATCTTGTATTAATATCTGACTCAAAAGAAGGGCTTCAGAAGAGACTTGATACTTTGTGCACATTCTGCAAAGATTGGTGTATGGAAATAAATTTGAAGAAAACAAAGATTATTATATTCAATAGGAGTGGTAGACTCCTTAATAAAGATTTCAATGTAAGAAATAATTCTATCGAATGTGTTAAACAATACAAATATCTTGGCATAGTCTTTCAAAATACTGGAAATTTTAATGAAGCCAGGAAACAATTATTTCAAAAAGGTCAAAAGGCCAGTTTTAAACTTTATAAAGACATGAAATCATCAAATCCTCCTATTAAAACTCTTTTGCATTTATTTGATCACTGTATACAGCCAATTGTCGGAACTTATGGTTGTGAAAATTGGGGTGTTATTAACATTACTCCTAAAAGGAAAAAAATATCTCTTTATGACATATTTAAAGATTGGGAGTTTGAGAAGCTAAATTTAAAATTTTGTAAGTATATTATTGGTGTAAAAAAGATTTGCACAACATGCACAAATGTAGCAGTCCTGTCTGAACTTGGTAGATATCCTTTTTATATAAATTTGCTAACACATATGTTTATGTATTGGCATAGACTAGAGAATTATCCATCTGATTTATTGAAAAGTGCTTATGCTGAGTTAAAAATGATTGAAAGTAAAGCTCAAACCAGCTCCAATAATTCATGGCTCTCTAATATCATTTTCTACAGTGAAAAATTGGGTATTGACCTAAAAATATGTAAAAATTAAGCCAGAAATAAATTTCAAAATTCACTGAAAAAACAGCTCAAAAAGATTGGGAGAAAATGCTGTATCTTTATTTACAAAATCAAGGGAAATTAGACAGTTATTTTTCATTCAAAAGGTCATTTGACTATGAAAATTATTTAGATTTAAAGCACCCACAAAAACATTTGTTTACAAAATATCGACTCAGCAATCACTGTTTAAGAATAGAATCTGGCAGACATAAACGAATTACCAATGTATGTGGTAAATATGAAATATTACCTCGGCATGAGAGGATATGTTTATATTGTAATTCAAATTGTATTGAAAATGAAAAGCACTTTCTTCTGGAATGCCCTCTTTACAATAACCTCAGAAGAGATATGACTGATTATATAAAAAAAATACCACAGTTTAGATAATTTAAACAGAAAAGATCTTTTTTCATGGATCATGAGTAATGAAGATAGCAGTTTTTTATCTATTATATGTGCATACCTCGATAAAGGCCTGCAACTAAATAGAAAATCAGAAAATTAGTTGACTTAAATACTCTAGTAGATGTCAAAATTATATCCCCATGACACTTTCCTCATGCATTTGAATTATTATTTTATGTTTCTTTAAGCACTCTAATGTTTATGTCATGTTGTATTTAATGTTATGCTCTTAATGCGCCCTTTAATTTGGAAAATAAAAATATTGTATTGTATTGTATTGTATTGTATAGTATAAGTTTTAACAAAATCTGGCAAGAATTGTATTGTGAGAGCACACACAAGGTAACTTTTCATAAATTTCAAGTTTGTAAGGGACATAACTCTCAAAAAAAAAAATCATATGTCCACCATTTTTAAACTTGACCAAGATATTGCTGATATTAACCTATAGTATAAGTTTTATAAATATCAGACAAGAATTGTACCTGTAAGAGTGCTAATGAGGCCATTTTAAAGGGCATAACTCTTTTAAAAAGTCAATCGTCCACCATTTTAGAACTTGTCAGAGATACAGCTGATATTAACCTATAATATAAGTTTTAGAAAAATCTGCCAAGAATTGTACCTGTGGAAGAGATAACAAACAGGACAGAAGGACACACAAAAGAACGGACTGACAGACAGACACACAGTATTTCCATGTTCCCTGCAATGCGTTACATGGGGGACAATTAATTAATGTAAAATGTCACTGTATTGAACTAAGTGTCTCTTTTCACATCGAAACCTGCACAATATTTGGCTGAAGGGGTGGTATCAGGGAAACAAAAAGTTTGTTTACATGGTATTGAAGTAGAACTTAAGTAATTCTAACCTTATGATATCAGTTTCAAACTCCAGGTCCATCTTAGGTAAAACACCAAGTGCCCACAACTGATAGGCCAGTGCAGCTTTACCTATAGCAAACTGTGCTGTATTGGTTCTATCTAAACAATCAACACAATTTGTCCTCACAACACCTGTCTGTAGGCAGCCATAGTCATTTCTGTAACCATGGAAACCTATCAATCTGTTAAAAAGTTAATAATTTAAAAATTTCATGGAACAGTTTAGAAACATGTAATCAAATATGTTAATGGTAGCTTAAAATAATATAAATGTTTACATAATCTAAATAACTTGATTGTACTTGTATATTATGGAAACTGTTTAATACTTTATTTTTGTATTTGATAAAAGAAATGTGAAGCACTAAAAATAAGTACATTGATTTATAGGAAACCATACCGTGCTTGTACTATCACATTTCCATGTTCAATGAACCACAAAATCTGGGTCAAAAGTTTTAAAGTTCATAGCATGATGAACATGTGTATACATTGTAGTGAACACAACTTAAAGGATAACTAACCTCAAGCAAATCTTTAACCTAGTTAGTACAGGACAAACAGACTGACTGTCTCACATCTTTAACCTAGTTAGTACAGGACAAACAGACTGACTGTCTCACATCTTTAACCTAGTTAGTACAGGACAAACAGACTGACTGTCTCACATCTTTAACCTAGTTAGTACAGGACAAACAGACTGACTGTCTCACATCTTTACCCTAGTTAGTACAGGACAAACAGACGGACTGTCTCACATCTTTAACCTAGTAAGTACAGGACAAACAGATGGACTGTCTCACATCTTTAACCTAGTTAGTACAGGACAAACAGACGGACTGTCTCACATCTTTAACCTAGTTAGTACAGGACAAACAGACTGACTGTCTCACATCTTTAACCTAGTTAGTACAGGACAAACAGACTGACTGTCTCACATCTTTAACCTAGTTAGTACAGGACAGACAGACTGACTGTCTCACATCTTTAACCTAGTTAGTACAGGACAAACAGACTGACTCACATCTTTAACCTAGTTAGTACAGGACAAACAGACTGACTCACATCTTTAACCTAGTTAGTACAGGACAAACAGACTGTCTCACATCTTTAACCTAGTTAGTACAGGACGAACAGACTGACTGTCTCACATCTTTAACCTAGTTAGTACAGGACAAACAGACTGTCTCACATCTTTAACCTAGTTAGTACAGGACAAACAGACTGACTTTCTTACATCTTTAACCTAGTTAGTACAGGACAAACAGACTGACTGTCTCACATCTTTAACCTAGTTAGTACAGGACAAACAGACTGACTGTCTCACATCTTTAACCTAGTTAGTACAGGACAGACAGACTGACTGTCTCACATCTTTAACCTAGTTAGTACAGGACAAACAGACTGACTGTCTCACATCTTTAACCTAGTTAGTACAGGACACACAGAATGACTGTCGCACATCTTTAACCTAGTTAGTACAGGACAAACAGACTGTCTGTCTCACATCTTTAACCTAGTTAGTACAGGACAAACAGACTGGCTGTCTCACATCTTTAACCTAGTTAGTACAGGACACACAGACTGACTGTCGCACATCTTTAAACCTAGTTAGTACAGGACAAACAGACTGACTGTCTCACATCTTTAACCTAGTTAGTACAGGACAAACAGACTGGCTGTCTCACATCTTTAACCTAGTTAGTACAGGACAAACAGACTGACTGTCTCACATCTTTAACCTAGTTAGTACAGGACAAACAGACGGACTGTCTCACATCTTTAACCTAGTTAGTACAGGACAAACAGACGGACTGTCTCACATCTTTAACCTAGTTAGTACAGGACAAACAGACGGACTGTCTCACATCTTTAACCTAGTTAGTACAGGACAAACAGACTGACTGTCTCACATCTTTAACCTAGTTAGTACAGGACAAACAGACTGACTCACATCTTTAACCTAGTTAGTACAGGACAAACAGACTGACTGTCTCACATCTTTAACCTAGTTAGTACAGGACAAACAGACTGACTGTCTCACATCTTTAACCTAGTTAGTACAGGACAAACAGACTGACTGTCTCACATCTTTAACCTAGTTAGTACAGGACAAACAGACTAACTCTCACAGACCAGAAAACATAATGGCTCCCATATACTGTAGGTGATGCATGAAAAGGTATGAATCAACAAAATTTTAACCAACCATTCAAATTTGGATCCATAAATAAAACTATTTCCAAAGCATAATAGATTTTGTTTTATAACAGACGAAGAGATGATAGACATTTTTCTGTACTGTTTAAAAACTTACTCTTCTTGATCCCAGAATTTTTCCTCCACTGGTTTCATCGTCTTTATATACAGTCCTGTCTTTTTTACACACTGCCTAGCTATTTTAGCTAATCTTGACAAAACATCTATATTTTTCCTAAAACAAAATATGTATAGTAGTCTAAGTACCTCTATATAGTGTTTCAGGAAGAAATTGTAAAAAGGGTGCTACATTTTTAAAATATTACTTTCACCAGGTGCCTGAGAAAATGTTAAAAGTCAATCAATCTATGTAAGAATAGAAAATCTCGATTTCAGATATCTTAAACCATGTTCAATTTGTAACTTTATAAATAGAATTTTAAGTAACAGCTTTATTACTTTGTGTGCATATAGAAGTCATTTTGTAGCGCCTTAGGGTTTAATAAAAATAGGGAAGAAATTCACTTTTTAAATATTCATCACATTGTGTATAAGTTGAAAATCTCAGTAGAAAAAAATAAAAATATTACAAAGGCAGATTTAGGAGGAGGGCCCAGGGGGCCCGGCCCCCCCTTTTTGGGAAAAAATTTGGTTGCTTATATAGGGAATCACTGAAGCGTGACTGGAACGGGCCCCCTCTTAGGTCAGTCAGTGGGCCCCCACTTATGAAAATTTCTGGACCCGCCACTGTATTAAATTTTTTGTTTTCTATCTATTAAAAAAATTCCAGTAGACCTAATTTTTTTTTTTAATTTTTATATTTTTTTCACTTTTGACTATATAAAAAAGAAGATGTGGTATGATTGCCAATAAGACAGCTGTCCACAAGAGACCAAAATGACACAGACATTAACAACTATAGGTCACCTTACAGCCTTCAACAATGAGCAAAGCCCATACCGCATAGTCAGCTATAAAAGGCCCCGATAAGACAATGTAAAACAATTCAAACCAGAAAACTAACGGCCTTATTTATATAAAAAAATGAACGAAAAAACAAATATGCAACACATAAACAAACGACAACCACTGAATTACAGGCTCCTGACTTGGGACAGGCAAATACTTAAAAAATATGGCTGGGTTAAACATGTTAGCGGGATCCCAACCCTCCCCTAACCTGGGACAGTGGTATAACAGTACAACATAAGAACGAACTATAAAAATCAGTTGAAAAAGGCTTAACTCATCAGATGTACAAAAATACAAGTGGACAGGGCCGGGTACTTGTACATCCCGACAAAAAAAGACACTAGGAACAGATCTGAGAGTACTCGCAGTTATCTGACTGCTAGTTCAAAGCCACTAACAACTAATAAAACAAATCATGCATCTAAGACTAAACTATCAATTGGTACAGATCCAACATCCAATGGATTTAGTGTAAAGACGTCATAAACAGCCAGAGAAAAACATGACCTTGTGCAATGCCAAGTTACAGGTATCAACAGATTGTAGATCCATGAATGTTTATATGTATATAACATACTAGTAATATTTAGTTATTAGTCAGAACACTTGCTTATTATTGATTGAATATAATAAACCAATACAGAAATAATCATACAATAAAAACTATTACCTTTTACTAAAATAAGCCATATCAAAATCCACATATCTCATGCACTGATCCTCAGGCAGAAACTGGTTTAAGTATTCCACGACATCCTTGTATTCTTCTGATAGTATACTCTCATGTCGTCTCTTCTCTCTTTTCTACAAAAACCAAAAAGAGTCAGTACTGATTCATTTTTGAGTTAGAAAATAATCACACGATGATAAATCTTGATGAACAATTATTTATTATTCTTGTATTGTGTTATAAATCAATTTATAGTGTGTCAAAAAAGTTCTTCAATGACATAAGAGACAAACATAATTTATTTTCCTGGATACTTTATTTCACATTTTATCCTTTCTAGTCAACCTTAGCGGCTATTTATTTTTGGCAATTTTCAAATTTACATGATGTAGTTCTAATATAATGAAAGATACCAGTCTAAAATATTAGCGACGATTTATAGTTTACTATTTTTCTAAACGCGAAAATCGGTTGTATTTACCATAAAAATTGCCTTCTTACCTTAACAAGATTTAAGATTATTACAGGAGAACCATATCTGTGCAACAACTGGTTAAAATGATGTCCTGATACTTTGGCATAGGGGTCCTTCTGATCCACTGAAAATAAACAAAATCATTTATATATCAATAAAAAGGGTTAAATTTCAATAAGACAGTAATCCAAAGACACAAAGAACCAACACACATCTGGATGTCAACAAACAGTTTTCATCAATCGACAGGGTTCTATACAGTTTGTCCAGTTTTAAATTGACCAGACTCCATTAAAGTTGGGAGTTATTGAACCAAGTCTATCAAAGAGCTGCCATCTACACAAAGTCTATCATCAATGATGATGAAAACTGTGCTCATGGCAAGTTGGACTTAACCCTGGTTTAATAGACAACTTTTGAGTTCGATGAATTTCCATCAAAAACTTTAGTTTTAGTGAGCATCATTCGTCAGTTTAGGGGTATCTTCACTTCCATTCCCATGTTAAGTGAGTGGTTGGAAACCTATGATGCTATATTGCACAAATTATTTGGCAAATTGAATTCTCATAATTGACAATCCGCACTGCTGTCATTAGGGAATTGTGATTAAGTACCTACAGAACAAATATTATTTCTAGTTTGCCCTGTATAATGACGATCACTTGATGAACTTTAATAGTGCAGGGGTACAGGCAATCCTTATCTGGTAAATGACATAAAGGCACACATAATTTCTGGTGAAGGACAAACTAGAAAGTGGTCTATTGACTAGCATTGCCAGTTTTCCTGCCTTAGGTGAGAAGTTCTCTCCATACACTCCAGCTTCCTTCACTAACAAGAGGCTCTCAAGAGCCTGAATCGCTCACCTGAATTTTTTTGGTTTAATCTCTCATCAATGATTATTTTGGCTTTTCAATTTATTTAAATGTTCTTTGAATCGTCCTATTTTCTTCGAAAGCAAAAAAAAATCATTTTCTCCTATGTTCTATTTTAGCCATAGGAGCTATGTTTCTTGACATACAAGGAAATGAAATATAAAATTTATACTAGATACTCTGAAACTCTGAAACTCATTTAGCCTAAGTTTGGCTGAAATTGATACAGCACAGTGTTCTCCCCAGGGCCTTTTAGCATCATGTTAATGTGATGCTATAATCTTAAATGTGATGCTATCTGAATTGGTTTTCTTGAAAGATTATGTTATGGATGTGATGCTATAATTTTTAGAAACAAGATAGTATTTCAATTTCACCTGTTGACCAGGATGCTTAAAATGAAATATCTGGGGAGAACACTGCAGCAGTTTCATAAGAGAAGATTTTTTAAAGTAAGTCAACATGATGAACAAATTGTGAAAAAAGTCTTTAAAGGGCAATAACTCCTAAAGAGGTCAATTGACAATTTTGGTCAAATTGACTTATTTGTAGATCTTACTTTGCTGATCATATTTGCTGTTTACAGTTTATCTTTATCTATAATAATATTCAAGATAATGACCAAAAACTGCAAAATTTCCTTAAAATTACCAATTAAGTGGCAGCAACCCAACAATTGGATGTTTGATTCATCTGAAAATTTCAGGGCTGATAGATATTGACCTAATGAACATTTTTACTCCATGTCAGATTTGCTCTTAATGCTTTCGTTTTTGAGATATAAGCCAAAAACTGCATTTGACCCTTATGTTCTATTTTAAGTAACGGCGGCCATGTTTTTTGACGGATCAAAAATCAAAGCACACACTTTGTGCAGGATAATCTAAGGAACAACCATGCTAAGTTTTAACCAAATCCATTCAGTAGTTTCAGAGGAGAAGATTTTTTAAAGTTAGCAAATATGATGAACAAATTGTGAAAAATTGTCATTAAAGGACAATAACCCCTTAAGGGGTCAATTGACAATTTTGGTCATTTTAACTTATTTGTAGATCTTACTTTGCTGATCTTTTTTGCTGTTTACAGTTTATCTTTATCTATAATAATATTCAAGATAATGACCAAAAACTGCAAAATTTCCTTAAAATTACCAATTAAGTGGCAGCAACCCAACAATTGGATGTTTGATTCATCTGAAAATTTCAGGGCTGATAGATATTGACCTAATGAACATTTTTACTCCATGTCAGATTTGCTCTTAATGCTTTCGTTTTTGAGATATAAGCCAAAAACTGCATTTGACCCCTATGTTCTATTTTAAGTAACGGCGGACATGTTTTTTGACGGATCAAAAATCAAAGCACACACTTTGTGCAGGATAATCTAAGGAACAACCATGCTAAGTTTTAACCAAATCCATTCAGTAGTTTCAGAGGAGAAGATTTTTTAAAGTTAGCAAATATGATGAACAAATTGTGAAAAATTGTCATTAAAGGACAATAACCCCTTAAGGGGTCAATTGACAATTTTGGTCATATTAACTTATTTGTAGATCTTACTTTGCTGATCTTTTTTGCTGTTTACAGTTTATCTTTATCTATAATAATATTCAAGATAATGACCAAAAACTGCAAAATTTCCTTAAAATTACCAATTAAGTGGCAGCAACCCAACAATGGTTTGTTTGATTCATCTGAAAATTTCAGGGCTGATAGATCTTGACCTAATGAACATTTTTACCCCATGTCAGATTTGCTCTAAATGCTTTCGTTTTTGAGATATAAGCCAAAAACTGCATTTGACCCCTATGTTCTATTTTAAGTAACGGCGGCCATGTTTTTTGACGGATCAAAAATCGAAGCGCACATTTTGTGCAGGATATACTAAGGAACAATCATGTTAAGTTTCATTCAAATCCATTCAGTAGTTTCAGAGGAGAAGATGTTTGAAAAATTGTTAACGACGACAGATGACGACGACGACGACGACGACGGACGCCAAGTGATGAGAAAAGCTCACATGGCCTTTTAGGCCAGGTGAGCTAATAAAAAGCTATTACCATTATAATAGCCAAGATTGCTGAAAGTGGAATTAAATACCTATAAACATTCTGTATTATCAATAGTACTTGTTCAGTGAGTACTCTTAAGATATTTTGTATTCATTATTAGATATATTTTCGAAAAGTTACACATACCAAAATAAAAACTTCTCGTCGTTTTGCATGTATAAGACTTTGAGATTAATGAATAACTAGCTTTAAGAACAGCTGGTAAGACTAAAATATAGGTGGGTCAAAATAAACACAGTTGATTACTTAACGAACAAAATAAAAATTAAGAGTACTGCTTACATGAAATAGCAGGTTTCGGTACCATTGTAGAAACATCTTGTGACCAGAACAATGGTACAGAGCCCCTCATCTGTACAAATGATGTTAACTTGGTACGGTCAAGGAAAGTTATACTGGCATCATGAACAATCTGTTCTGTCTCCACTTCATTCGCAACATATCCCTTTAGTATTTAGAAAAGTTTATATGTATAATAATTGAAGAAATATAAATTACATCTGCACCAAATCTATTTGGATACGAAATATCTAAACCTAATTTTTTAAACATTCAGTAGTGAACAGGAAAATATTTACTCTTTGCTCTTCTGGTAATTCTTTTGCAAAGGAATGTTTATGTTTAGGTCCTTTTTTTAATGGTCAGTGGTAGTTATTTATTAATTTTTTCATACATTGTTTGAAGTCATTAGGAGCGGCTTCAAAAGAAAACTTAGATTTCTAGTTTAAAATGGCTATACCTCAATACCAAGTTATTTCTGCTCACATGGTATGAGTCAATGTATAATTGAATAATTGAAATTACATTAGTATATACCTCAGAATTTGCACCTCTTTTAAGAAATCTGGTACCAGCAAACTGAATTGATCTTCTAGCAATCAGAGTGATGTACAATGCTTTCCCAAATATACATAAATCTGTTATTCGTTAAGAAAACCTTATTATATTAAAATAAGGAGATGTGGCATGATTGCCAATGAGACAATGATCGTCAAAAAGTTAAAATAAAGTGGATGTAAGCAATTATAGGCAACAGCCAAAAACTTGGGAAGAGAGTATTACAATTGTGTTATACTTTAAAGGACTTCTTCTGAAATCATTTTCACAGCCTCTTAATTGTGACAAAATACTGATGCAAGACCTTTTTCAAGGATTAAAATGTTTAGATTTATTTGTCAAATGACTGAGTTAAAGAGTATCTGATTATTGCTTCACATTTACTGGACCAAATGTCAAGTAAAACCCAGAAGACCTAAGGGACCAAAGAAACACTACACAGAAAACAAAAGGTTAGTGAAATAAACCCAACAAAAAGTTTTGACTGCAATCAGGTACTCTGGAACTGTAAGCAGTTTTTGATTTACTATGAAATCAATTTATAAACCATGAATATTGGTACGCACCAATATCACCAATATACTTAAGGATACGTTTTTGGTCCACAAATCCATGTATTATAGGTATAAACCAGTCGGTATGTAATATATGTTTACAGGGTTTTATCAGAAACTTGTTCCATAAATATTTCTGTGCGTATCTGTTCTTTATTCCATACACCTCTGAAATAGAAATTATGTTAAAAAATAACCTAATTGATGTTGTCAAATACTTGAATATTCAAACAAAAGCACATATTATTTCTTAACAAATGTAGCAAAATGAATTGAAGAAAACTGGTAATTCTGTTGCTTGAATGTATAAAGAGACTGCCACCAAAACCTTTTTTTTCCAAGTTGACAAAAATACAGCTTATATTTGTTTATTACATATCTTAAAAAGTTTAAGATGAAGCGACCCTTTTAATATATTATCCTACATACTACAACATTAAACAATATAAGTAATTTTTTACACCTAATGAAGATTACTTTTTTTAATTTATAACTAAAACATTATTTTGATTTTATTTTCTGAAATGTTGTTGTTTTAAATTATTCAACATTCTTGTTTCAAATATGGTTAACTGAGAGAAATAGAGACAGTCTAAAAAAAATACCTTACCAGATTGACCTAAGTCAGTACTGTTTGATACATAATCCACTGGCATCATATTAAACTGTAATGAATGGGTTAAATCATAGCTGTAACTGAAAAACATAATCAGACATTGAATGGAGAACACTGGCATCATTATTAACTGTAACGAATGTATAAAATCAAAGCTGTAACTGAAAACATAATCAACTATTGAATAACATTCAATGTATTCATCTGAAAAATATAATCATTAAATTAACAAAACTCAAATTCAATCAGTTCAATTGCAAAACTTACCAAAAATTTTATTTTGTCTCCTTGAAAAATTATTAAATTATACCTAGAAAAAGCAGCATAGAACTTATAATAAACATTTTATAATGTTGACTTGAGGCTTACCCAAGTAAATTCCTACAAAGAACCCTGCTGCTTTTTTTAACAGTTTTTCTGTGTGTGACATTTATAAAACTCACCTGAAGTAAAAATTGCTGGACAGGTCAACACTCTCAAATAACTTCTTATACCTTAAAAATATACCCCAAAATATCAAAAAGTTATAACAAAGTCTATTTAAAAGATATCTTCTGATTCTTTTTTTTTTTAATCCTATTCTCTTTTTATTTTAATCGACATTGTACTTTGATACTTTCCATTGACTTTCAAGAAGATACAAACAAAAATAACATATCTTCCTTTTCCTTTTATTTTTTATTTCTATTTCGGTATTGTTAATATCTACAAATGGAATTAGTAAAAACAATACTGGTAAATAATCAATATATCAAACTAATATGGATTTTGATAGGATGCTGTTCGTTATATTAGATTTCTTTCATTGTTTTGTCATAGTTCTGGTCATTGGTTTTCTGGTATCAATTGGGTAACATTTTGAAATGTTGCAGCCTTTTCTTGTTGACTAAACCGTATGTTTATGCTCCTTGTTTAAGTATGTACAGTGACAGTGAACTAGCATTGTTAACATTCATGGCATTTTGACTCTAATGGAAAATTATCTCATTTTTATATTAACAGCCTTTTATAGCTATTTAACATATTAATGGTTGATACAAAGTCTAAAAGAAGGAACTAAATAAATGGGGAAAGTGTCAATGGGACACATATGGCCAAGCTTGCATGTAACATTAAAAAGGGACACAACTCAAGAACTGTAAAAGTGACACTACCCAAATTTGTACTTGATGTGGGTTTTGTGGTAATAAGCAATATTTTCATTTGTAAAGGGACATAACTCTATATTATAATGGGAAAAGTGACACCACCAAATATCTGATTAAATCTGCATTTTGTGGTAATTAGCACTGTGTTAGTGTGTATAAGTTTCATAACATTTGGTTGAGGCAAACTAAAGTTAGAGAACAGAAACCAAATAGAGACGAACAACATACGTACAGACTTAAAGCCCCTCCAATACTGAAAATGTGTGTATTATACACTAACCTTGATGCATCAGGATGTGTATATTTAACAGTATCATTAGGTATGATTCATAACTTTGTATATCACATGTGTATTATACACTAGCCTTGATTCATCAGGATGTGTATATTTGACAGAATCATTAGGTATAGGTATCATAGCTGTATTCATAACTTTGTATATCACATGTGTATTATACACTAACCTTGATTCATCAGGATGTGTATATTTGACAGAATCATTAGGTATAGGTATCATAGCTGTATTCATAACTTTGTATATCACATGCGTATTATACACTAACCTTGATTCATCAGGATGTGTATATTTGACAGTATCATTAGGTATAGGTATCATAGCTGTATTCATAACTTTGTATATCACATGTGGTCCTATTACTGCAACTTTTGCTCTCTGTGTTATTACAATGATGTAATAACCTTCTAGAAACTTTACAAAGCCTGTAAAAAATTACAAATATCTATCCTATAACTTTTACCATAGCAGTTTTCTACATTTATATTATTGGTATTATATTCTTACACCTTTTATACAGTACATTGTACAGTCAACTTACCAAAACCAGCTCACAAGGTGTCATTATGGTATCTCAAGTCAAATGCGGGTCTCATTTTCATAAATCTAGCAAAAAAATTTTAAATCTAAATTGAGATAAATTATGAATCTATGATTAAGCAAATATAATGACAAACAATTTAAATAAGTATGAAAGCTTTTGGACCAATTGCTTCAGAATGGTATATTTCACAACAGTCTACACCAAAAACTTTTCCAACTGCATACAATCTGAAGACCAATATTCCGCCATTTTTCTTACAATCTTAACAAAGTTTTGCAAATACTTGCTAGTTCGAAAATGTTTTTACTAGTCAGGAGCATTGGACTAGTGGCAAACAGTACAGACTTTCATAATGCTGGCCAAAAATGGATTAAGTCTAATAGCTCAAGCAAAAGTTGTCAAATGAAAATGGTGGTAAAGTACAGTATAGTTAATTATCAATCATGATAATCTTATCTAGTGACTTTCAAGTGAGGTGATTACTAAATCTTACCAACTATTCCAAAAGCTGAGATAGTTTTAATGAGTCCTGCATCAGATTTTACATCTTTTGGTTGATTTCCATGATTTATCATTGTCAGTAAATTACGTATTTGTATCTGTGTATAAACAGCCTGAAATGAAATCAGAAATGTCATTATGAGCTGGTAGGATATTACCTCATAAGGAATACATGGAATACATCAGAAATCTGTATTTTTACTAAACAGTCACATTCCTTATGTGTATGTATATTTTGTAGTGGACATTTGGTAGGTTGGTTTCTTCTCTAAGTAATTTCAGATACTGAATAGTTTTTTTGAAAGATGAATGTAAATAACATTAGTTTAAAGACTCTTAAATATTCTTGAATTATAATTAAAAAAAAAAACAAACATTAAAAGTTTCCAATGTCATTTCATATTGATTATATGTACTCCATCTGATGAAGTTTTGTAAAAGTGGTTAAGTTGTTATTGTGTTGTCTGACCTGACCCTTGACTTCTGACCTTCAAAAGCTAAAGGGATTGTTATTTTTTCATTGGGAAAATAAGACTGTGTTTAAAACAGCATTCTGTCTGTATGGAGTTCACAAAGTGTGTCTAATTTTATGGATGGACACAAACTTCTATATAAGTCTATAACAAATAGTCCACATTTTTTAAGGCCAAACTCAAAATTTTCAGATCATCCAAATTGTATCAGCATGAATGATATTTAATTAAGTGGCAATTTTGGGGACATTGTCTTTACAACAACAAAAATAAAACTTCCAGGTTTCCAAGTACAGAGAAAATAGTCTGAGAAACTAAAATATGTTCAATTTGGCTTAACGACACACCAATAGAATATCTGCAACTTTGTCATGAGGGAAGAACAAGTTTTGTCTACACTACACTATTAAATACCTTATCATCATGAATAACTAAATCCCTAGATTCAGTTCTGTCAATTTTCAGTACACGAAACTGTGTCTCTGTGGTGTTAGATCCAACTACATATATTCTCTGAAAAAAAAAGAATAACTTAAAAAAAAAACAAGTACAATTTTCCAAGTTTTAAAGGGCATAACTTTATAATTGTATATCTCTAGAAAAATGAATGTCTGACTGCTGTCTGACTGCTGTCTGAATGCCCAGGCTCTGTCTGTTTGTTGTGGTAATGTGGTTCATAGCATTGTGTTTGCATTGAGTTTTATAAATTTGGCATTGGCTGAAGGGTTTATTTGTTATAAAATAGAAATTGTTTGCAGCCCTGTCGTCACCAGTTTGATAACCTATTTTTTCCTATTTAGCAAAAGTTGAAACCGTTAAAAGAAAATTAGAAAGTAGTGTTCAATCATACAGATATTGCAAACAGATAATAAAAAAAAAAAAGACAATAAAGTTTTCTAAAATTTATAGAGAGTTGCCTGTTATAATAAACATAATAAATGGAAATATTACATTTTATGTGCATCATACACGAGCTGGTACCTCTGTGCAGAGTAAACATGGAATAATTTATGAAGTTGTTTTCTTAATGTCCAGTGACAAATATTTCATGCATATTCATGACAAGATCAAATGAATAATAAATACTATACATACTATACTATACTATGGTATATGTATGGTGAGATATGTTTTCATAGTCATATAAATTCATACTATGCATGCTTATTAATAAAAATTGCAGTGGCAGATCCAGAACTTTTCATAAGGGGGGGCCCACTGACTGACCTAAGTGGAGGCCCACTAACTGACCATAGGGGGCCCCCGCTCTAGTGATGCTTCAGTGATTCCTTATATAATCAACCAAATTTTTCCCATGAAAGGAGGGGCAGGGCCCCCCAGAATCCGCCTATGAATTGTAACGTCAAAATGCATTCTGGATAATAGCACAAAACCCATAAACATAATATTGAGATAGATCCTACAATACACCTCATTGCTATTTGTCCGCCATTACCTGATTACTGGATATCACACAGGTTCCGTTAAAATTTTGACGTCATAAAACAAAATATCAGACAGCACAATGGAAAAGTGATTGTTGTAAGCGTCAAAAGTTCATGCGGCCGGAACAGCCGGGATTAGCAATAAGGTGTATAGGTGGTCAGTCAGACTGGATGGGACTGTTGGCGTGTTGCAGTAAAGACCACCTAATTCTTTTAATCTTCATGCAATTCATAAGTGGATTGATTTGGGGGTCAGGATCCCGGATCCGGCTAACTGTTTTATCAGATTCCCATATCCCACTTACACTGTATACGTAGGCTTTTCTCATTTTTGGGTAATTTCCCATGTCCTGCTAGACCTCATTTCCTGTTTTCATGGCACAATAATTTGACTTTCACGTGTCAGGTTTACAAAACAATTGGCAATTCTGTGTCACACTTAGACGTATTTCTTAAGGTCCTCTTGATGATTTTTTATATTTGCAGACCATAGCAAAAAAAATTTCAAAGGACAATAGAGCTACGTTTTTGCAATGGGGCCCACTTCATAACTTGCATTCACATTTACAGAGGTTGATAGACATGTTCATCATTTTTTTCTGGTGAAAACTGCAAATAATTTGTTACCAGTACTGCAGTGCATGTGAGTGTGAGGAAGTATTTTATTTATGATACTTTTTTGATAGATTGTCATTTAATGTTTAAGATTAAAAACAAATATTGATATTGAACAAAAACCTGTGGTGGGTTTAAATAAAGTATATACCGCTTTTGTTTCATATAAAACAACTTTTTGAATGCAAGAAATAATAGATCTGTCCATTTTTCCGTCTGGTCAAAAATTGATCAAGGGGAGATAATTGTTTGTAAACACTTTAAAGATCAAGACAAAATATATGATCAGCATCTATTACACGCTTACAGGATTGGGAAAGGGAAAATAAAAAGAAGAAGAAAATGTGATACCACAAGTTTTCTAAACGTTTATTATCTGAGAAAGTAGGTTGGTATGATATTTTAAAAAAATTAAAGAAAACTGTATGTTTTTCATCATATATGAAAAGTGTAAGGTCATGAAACTTTTTGAAAGTCAGGAGGTCGAGATTGTTCTTTCAGACTCAGTTTCATCAGTCAAATTTCTGTAAAAAGTATTTCCACATTCTATCAGATAAATAGCGTATTGGTATTAACCAGATTGCACATGTTAAGTTTACCCCTTAGTGAATTTTGACACCATATTTTTGACCAACACCTTGACAAGGTGTCATAAACTAACATCTAAAAACTAAAAATTGTGAAGTGGACATGGGTTAACGTTTTGCTCATTGCTGAAGGCCGTACAGTGACCTATAGCTATTTACTTCTATGTCATTTGGTCTCTTATTGGGAGAGGTCGGAGGGGTCCTGATCCTGAAATCACGGGCTTATAAACATGAAATCCTGACATTCTGAAATTCCAAAAAAGAATTCCTGGATACCACAAATATTAATCTAGATATCCCAAGCTTAAAAAACACCCGATCCCGACATCCCGAAAAAGGTCCCGTCTCCCCTCTCTTATGGAGAATTGTCTTATTGGCATGATACCACATCTTCTCATTTACATACAACCAGCATGGCCAGTACCCCCCAAATACACCAATTTCTTGCTTTTTGAGTTTTTCCATGTTTGATAAACATGTTTATGAAGGAGTTGAATTGGTTGAGCTGAAGACAATTGGAGCAAAACTATGTCATCATGATGAGGGGGGGGGGGGGGGGGGGGGCATAAAGGGGGGTATCTGCATGGAAGAACGCGAAATAAAATGACCATTTCACAATGAATGAACAATTAAAATTGTCTTGCACGTTGATCTTTTTAACGATTTCACTAAGACACGGTGAATAATGAAGCTTTTTCATGACTGCACGTGAAATAAAAATGGAAAAACATGATGCACAAAAATAACCCTTTACCACCCTCATTAATTGTTTAGACAGTTTAAAGTTAAGAATAGAAATGGGGAATGTGTCAAAGCTACAACAACCTGACCATAGAGCAGACATCAGCTGAAGGCCACCAATGGGTCTTCAATGTAGTGAGAAACTCCTGCAACAACAGGTGTCTTTCAGCTGGCCCCTAAACAAAAATGTATACTACATAGCCTACTATTTGTCAGACAAAATTATGCAATAAAGTGGAGTATGCTTATATCCGAAATGCCAAATGACAGAGTCAAATAACATCGATGGAACAGATCATGTAAAGGAAATCCTAGAAGAAAGATGAACGTCTGTAATCCACATACAACATACTGAATGTACTGAATATTGATTTATATGTCTACTCTAGTGTCATATGTGTTATTCTATTTTGTTTCTTTAAATCAAGATTATAAACACATTTTGTTTACGTTTTAGTTTATTTGCATACAGACTTTCCTTTACCTGGGATACGAAAATAAATTGTTCTAAAAATAGATTTGTTTCTATGACCCATATGTACAATGTACATTGTTATGCTTTGATTAAAATAAACTTTTAAACAATACTTCACAGTTTATAATTATATTAACAATAGATGTGTAATGAATTGCCTTTGATATGCAGTTGGGCACTGAAGTAACACCTTGTTAGTTTCGTATATGCAAAGCAGTAATTGGGCCCTGTACGGGTTAATTGCTCTACACAAGTGTTGAAAGTGAGAAAATATAATAATTAAAAGTAAATGCTCTTTTCATAAAATATTAAAAACAAATGATTGATGAATAAAATTCTTTTAACCATATGTAAATGCCCTGTAATATTAACATTAATACAGATCACCCCAAGCCCAATAGAGTTCACATTTGGTTATGATTGATAATAAGCAGGAGTTTTTTGTTTTAAAAATTAACCCCAAATGTAATCTATGGACAATTGTTTAACTCCAATCAATTATTAACACCCTTTGAAGTAGCATGGTCAGTGTTTTTACAACAATTATCTGTTTGACATTTTTATGACCTCGAGGCTTAAAATAGAACATGGGAAACTTTACCTGTGTAGACATCGAGGTTTATTTTAAAATCAAATTCCATTATATAAACACGAAAGAAACTGTTTTAAAACTTTATTTTAATAATACAAAAGTAAATATGAAATAATTACGAAATAAGGATGCATTCAAAGAAAAATATACTTACCAAATGACCGTTTCCGCTCAAAAATTTCGTCAGTTTTAACTAAGTATATCTAGACGGCAATAATTTTCTATGCAATATACCGAAAGGCCACTTGTAGAGCTATGTATATAACCGGACAATTTAACATTAGATGAATGGGAAATGGTTTTGTTCAGGAGAAAACTATGCAATTAACCGAATTATGCTATTAAGCGGTATGCAATTAAGTGGAATCGACTGTAGTTCAGTGATAATGGACATCATACTATTGTCCGAATTATACACAAGAAACTAAAATTAAAGATCATTCAAGACTATCAAATGCCAGTGTCTCCTGACTTTGGACAGGCACAAAATTGCGGCGGGTTAAACATGTTACAGATCAAGTTACAGTTTAGTTCTGCTCTGCTGATTTTTGGCAAAATAAAGGGTTTGGAACTTTAAAAATTGTTGAAAAATCACACTTATATGGAGTTTTTTTCTATATATGCCATCAGATTTTGAGCTGAATTTTGATATATATGAGACTACCATCATGTTTGTGTTTACATGTATAATTGCAGATTCTTCATTTTTTTGTGATGGGGCCATTTGTGTTGTTTTGGCATATCTGGTTTAATTTACATGTACATTTTTTTCTCATAAGCTTCCGTCAAATCCAAAGTTGGTATTTCATAACTAAGGAGCCGCCATGTTGACTTGTTAAAATCAGTAAATATTCAATAATGCAATAGGTAGAAAATAAAACAATAACTGACTCTAAAATCAATTCAAATGTAATAGCAGACGAATTTCGATTGTTTGCGTCAAGGAAAAACCTTAAGCATTGGCGTTTTCATTTGTATGATGTCATGTTTTGAATCACTTCAATCATTGTCAATTCTTCAAAAGCTTTCATGGAATTTTCGCGGAATTTTTTTTATTTTGATTTAGAAGATTTCCCAAAGTTCTTGTGCATTAATTCTTTTTATGCCCCACCGTAGCGGAGGTGGCATTAAGTTTTATCCTTGTACGTCTGTGCGTACATCCGTACTTCCCAAAGTTGGTTTCCATTCTCTAACTTTAGTTTGCCTCAACCAAATTGAGTTGACTTCCTTTGTCCATAATTATAGTTGAATCAACTACAATCAATGCTTTTTAAAATCTTCTTTGAAAATTGTAGAAATTGGAAAATTGTTCTATACAATACAATATTCAATTTTACTACCAACTGATAAATTAGAGCAATCTTTACTATTCAATGCTTCCAAGCACTTTGATTACCGTTCTAAGGTAATGGCCCTTTACAAATGTAAAAATTGCTGAATATTTTCATTTCTGTTCTCTTAACTTAAGTTTGTCTCAATTAAATTTAATGAAATCCTATGTATAAATATAATACTTATTACCACTAAACTCAGTTTAAGTTCAAATTTTGGCAGACTCACATTTACAGTTTTTGAGTTATGTCCCTTTATAACATTACATGCTAGCGGGGGCATCATCTGTGTCCCTATGGACACTCCCTATGGATACATTCCCCATTCATTTTTTTATGCATCTGAAAAAGAATAATAGTAATGTAGTCTTTTTTCAATTACAATTTTTAAAACAACAAAATAGGCATAGTGTTTGGAAATAGGTCCCGATACATGTAGCATATTTAGCTGACATTATAGGGATATAGGTATTTAGTCGGATCTTAACATGTACTTGTGATTTGTTTCAAACCGGTATTTTTATGCAGTTAAGCTGCATTATGCGAGCACTCTAGATTTGTGTTCTACCCAATAAATCCTGAAATACTTGCCATTGTTATTATCTAGCTTGTTACTATGTTATATATAACTAATTGAACACTTTTTTAATACTTTTTATTCTGGATTACAAAAAAAATGACCAGAAAAACCTTAAATGATCGTCGATTTATCCAAAAGTTTTAAAGTTACACATAGGAAGTAGTGCTTATTAAAAATCCTTGTGTAGTTCATTATGACTTGTGCTTTTAGCTAAGATGTCAAAGAACAATTGTATGAAATATTTAATCGCCGAAAATCTCTGAAGACAAGCAGTTTAGATTTCCCAAATGACAAAAGTCGTAGGAATATTGTTTGTCATCAATACGTAGTACAACTACGTCAGTAGTCTTATATAATTCAACTGTTCATGCTGTTGGCGGCAATTTCAAATTAGAAAAAGAAATTTTCGTAGCTTTTCAATTTGGAGGCAGGTGTACAAATTAGCGGTGGTCCGAGACCTTCCACTTTTGCAAGCGGAATTTCGACTAGGATAGTTGGTTTCTAGCTACACCCGACGTAGTCGCCTTACATTTGAAAGAAAATAAGAAATTACTTTGCAAACCTTTTCACCATGTTCACCAAAGTCTCCAATTAAACGAGCTAAAAACTTATTTTTATCATTATTATTCATGACGGCGATGTTCATTTTGTTCAACCGCTAGCTTTATACAGAAAATCGCCGACAAATATTGTATAAATTCGAGTAAAATCGTATCTGATTGACAAAAACAACATTGTAAACACATAACAATGGCGGCCGTGAAGACAAAATTTTACTAAATCGGATCCGATTCCGGAAGCGGATAAGGGTAATTCCGGGTTTGACGATCATTTACAAAATAAATCCAAGCAGGTGAAAAAATACATCTATGCATGGTAAATGAATATAAACACTAGTATTGTAAACCAAAAGATATATGTAAAAGAAAGAAAAAGCAGAAAAAATATTTTATTCAGAAACTAAAAATTACTTTTTGATAAATTTTAATTTAAAAATCCAATACAACGTGACAGCTGGGAACAGTATATCTAACAATATACATGTTCATGGTCACAGTCTAAATTTTCTTTATAAATGATAAATGATGATAATGCATGTGAGATGCTTTTAAAGTGTAAACATATTACTGCAATTTCGAGGGGTTATTTGTTTTTTCTCAATTTTGAAGGGTCAATTAAAGTAGCTGAAAGTTTCATTCTTTATTTTCACAAATAATGCAACTATATTATATATACCTTAATGTAAGTAAATCATATGATATATAGGTGGCATTCTTTGGGCCACTCTACCCCCTCCTGTTTGATAACTTGGAAACGGTCGAGCTCCCCACCCCTAAACCATATGAGGGGCAGATCCAGGATTTTAGGTTAGGAGGGGTGCAAACTTAAATTTTCGCCGAGCAGAGCGAGGCTAAAAAAAAATTGAGGTAAAATTATGGGAATTTTCTTTATTAAGCTGAGAACAACCCATGCTTTGCAAATTTAATGGGGTGCAAGCCTGCAACCCTCCCCCGTCTGAATCCGCCCCTGCATATATTCAAGTATAGGACAATATAATAAATAAAAAATGAAATATAGGGGAGTCCCTGGAGTTACCCCACCCCTTCCTGTTTGAGAACTTGGAAACGGTCGAGATCCACACCCCTTAACCATATATATTCATGTTTGTGACAATATGAAAAATCAAATGAAATATAGGAAGAGTCGCTAGGGGTCACCCCACCCCTCCTGTTTTAGAAATTAAAAATGGTTGAGATCCCCATCCCTAAACCATATATATTCATGTATGGGACAATATAACAAATCAGATGAAAGATAGGGGAGTCCCTGAGGTCACTGTTCACCCTCCTGTTTGAGAACTTGGAAATGGTCAAGATCCTTACCCCTAAACCATATATACTCGTGTATGGGACAATATAACAAATCAAATGAAATATAAGGGAAGTCCCTGTGGTCATCCCAACCCTCCTGTTTGAGAACTTGGAAACGGTCGAGATCCCCACACCAAAACAATATATATTCATTTATGGATCAATATAACTAATTAAATGAAATATAGGGGGAGTCCCTTGGGTCACCCTACCCTTCCTGTTTGAGAACTTGGAAACCAATGAGATCCCCCACCCTAAACCATATATATTCATGTATGGGACAATATAACAAATAAAATGAAATGTAGGGGAAGTCCCTAGGGTCACCTTACCCCCAGTGGCGGATCCAGAAATTTTCATAAGTGGGGCCCACTGACTGACCTAAGAGGGGCCCGCTCCAGTGATTCCCTATATAAGCAACCAATTTTTTCTCAAAAAGGGGGGGCCGGGCCCCCTGCCCCCTAAATCCTCTGCCTACCCCTACCTGTTTGAGAACTTGAAAACCGTTGAGATCCCCACCCCTAAATTATATATATTCATATGTATGGGACAAAATAACAAATCATTTACATTTACTATGGGCAAGTCAGTCAGACCTCATCTTTGATCCCTGTTGTAGTGAACATTTGTCTGATTCGTGTCTCATAACTTTTGTACTATAGAACACAAACTCAGTTTTCTTTCCAGGGAAACCAGTCCATTCATACTATAACATATTCATACTACGTCAAATTGAACTTCTAGCAGTCAAATAAAACCAAGGTTAACTACCAAGTAGAACAACTGCAATCATTGGGAACTTGTACCACTGCAGACTCACCATAAAAAATATACATTGATATATGCATTGCTTTTGAAACCTTGATAACATATAAATTATTTGCCTTAATAAATAAATCATTAGATAAACATGAATGTACTATATATGAATGTTTGATGTTGAGGCAACATTGCCACAGTTTTCATAATTACGGTTGCCTTGGTTTTTGGTTAACTGCCTTCAGCGCTTACAGCGCTTTGATTAAAGATAAACAAACAAATGTCGAAATGTTCAGGACTTAATTAAATCTGTATTTGGGTAAGATGATGCAAGCATACAATTTTAATTGCGTCTTACACTTTGAAAAGCAAATAATCTTTAACTACTTCATTAAAATATTGTGTAAAAACGTTAATTATGAGCTATGAAAGTCAAGTGGCTCAAGCATTTTTCTGAGGAAGTTTTAAAAAATTTCAAAGAAATATTTTTTAGAGTGGGTTAGCTTTCATTAGTCTTCCCTATCCTATAGATTAACAACTTTTGGTTATATTTATAATTTAGAATCTTCATTGAAGGTGGAGCATGAATGCACCGTTAATTAATTATATTGATGTGCCATTTGTATGCAAGAGTGACATTCCTTTGTATTATGTGCCGATTCGAAAAAAAGTTATGTCTCCCTTTAACAGGTTCATTATTTTTGTCGAGCCTTCGACTTTAGTCGAAAAAGCGAGACTAAGCGAGACTACATTCCGTCGTCGTCGTCGGCGGCGTTCACAAATATTCACTCTGTGGTTAAAGTTTTTGAAATTTTAATAACTTTCTTAAACTATACTGAATTTCTACCAAACTTGGACAGAAGCTTGTTTATGATCATAAGAAAGTATCCAGAAGTAAATTTTGTAAAAATAAAATTCCATTTTTTCCGTATTTTACTTATAAATGGACTTAGTTTTTCTGCGAGGAAACATTACATTCACTCTGTGGTTAAAGTTTTTAAAATTAATAACTTTCATAAACTATCCTTGATTTGTACCAAACTTGGGCAGAAGCTTGTTTATGATCATAAGATAGTATCAAGAAGAAAATTTTGTAAAAATAAATTTCCACTTTTCCGTATTTTACTTATAAATGGACTTAGTTTTTCTGCGAGGAAACATTACATTCACTCTGTGGTTAAAGTTTTAAAAATTTTAATAACTTTCATAAACTATCTTTGATTTCTACCAAACTTGGACAGAAGCTTGTTTATGATCATAAGATAGTATCAAGAAGAAAATTTTGTAAAAATAAATTTCCGCTTTTCCGTATTTTACTTATAAATGGACTTAGTTTTTTTGCCAGAAACAAAACATTCACTCTGTGGTTTAAATTTTTAAAAATTTTTATAATGTTCTTAAACTATCCTTGATTTCTACCAAACTTAGACAAAAACTTGTTTCTGATCATAAGATATTATTCAGAAGTAAATTTTGTAAAAAAAAAATTCACTTTTTCCGTATTTTACTTATAAATGGACTTAGTTTTTCTTCCAGTTAACATTACATACAGTCTGCAGTTAAAGTTTATAAAACATTTATTAGATTCATAAACTATCCTGGATTTTTTTACCAAACTTGGAAGCTTCTTTCAATCAAAAGACAGTATCGAGAGGGAAATTTTTATTGATGTTTTTCCTCATTTTTGTTGAGTCTGCGATTAACAGCAAAAGTAGGCGAGACACTGGGTTCTGTGGAACCCTTCTGAATTTTATAATTAAGTATAGGTTTCTGATATAATTTTGAATAATTACAAAATGTATCAATTCAATATATTTCAGTTTTTGTTATCATGGTTATTGGTGGATCAAAAACATTGATGTACGAATATAATTTCATAAATTTGAAACGTTTAAAATGATTACATACCAATATAAAGAACCATTCATCATTTTTGAAAAAGACTATTAAAGTAAAATTATTTATCTCCCCTTTATGATAGATTGATTGGGAAATTAACCAGAGTTATCAAATATTAATCACAGAGAGGGACTAGCAAGCAATTTTTAATTGTAGCTTATTTAAGGCTAAAACAATTTTCCACTATTTTAGAATGTTACTTTATACAAAAATAAGGACTTTGTTAGCTAAATCTACAAACTTTATTAGATATTATGAATTTTTATTACAATAGATTAATATGCTATTACATGTAATATCTTTGCTATTTAAAACCCAATTCAAAGGTAACTTCTCTTATAAGATTAGTTTTGTTTTGTCCCTAGGTTGATATTTATGTTGATCCAGAAAAAGTTAAAATGGAATATTTTTACTAAATAAGCAATTATTGCTCTTATATCTTCTAGTTGTTTTCACTAGAAAGTGAAAACTTCCTATTATAATCATTAATTATAATCGTCAATCTTTTGTTCTGTCTATGTTATTTCAACATTAGTCATGTTAATTAGATGTCAAGGTAATTACGTGTATATATAATTTAAAACTTTATTGTTGGTTCTGTAATTTTAGCTTATTTATATATATGTCCTAATAGCAAATGAAAAGCATCTGGTCCTTTTATTTCCATTGAAGTAATCATTCTATGATTTACTTTATATATAAAAAATGTCCACAGAAAAATTTGTATGAAAAGATATACAGATCAATTTTTGACTCTAATTTGTCTATGTAAACAATTTGTAGTAGTAAAAATCTGTTTATTTATTGATAACATTGGGCCAGCTGTTACATGTAGATTTCTTTCCAATTTTTTATCACTTACTTAAACTTGTATAAATAGATATTTTTAGCCATTAAAGGTATAAAAATTCGTAAGGGTTCCACGGAACCCAGTGTCTCGCCTACTTTTGCTGTTAATCGCAGACTCAACAAAAATGAGGAAAACATCAATAAAAATTTCCCTCTCGATACTCTCTTTTGATTGAAAGAAGCTTCCAAGTTTGGTAAAAAATCAGGATAGTTTATGAATCTAATAAATGTTTTATAAACTTTAACTGCAGACTGTATGTAATGTTAACTGGAAGAAAAACTAAGTCCATTTATAAGTAAAATACGGAAAAAGTGATTTTTTTTTTTCACAAAATTTACTTCTGAATAATATCTTATGATCAGAAACAAGTTTTTGTCTAAGTTTGGTAGAAATCCAGGATAGTTTAAGAACATTATAAAAATTTTAAAAACTTAAACCACAGAGTGAATGTTTTGTTTCTGGCAAAAAAACTAAGTCCATTTATATTAAAATACGGAAAAGTGGAAATTTATTTTTACAAAATTTTCTTCTTGATACTATCTTATGATCATAAACAAGCTTCTGTCCAAGTTTGGTACAAATCAAGGATAGTTTATGAAAGTTATTAAAATTTTAAAAACTTTAACCACAGAGTGAATGTAATGTTTCCTCGCAGAAAAACTAAGTCCATTTATAAGTAAAATACGGAAAAAATGGAATTTTATTTTTACAAAATTTACTTCTGGATACTTTCTTATGATCATAAACAAGCTTCTGTCCAAGTTTGGTAGAAATTCAGTATAGTTTAAGAAAGTTATTAAAATTTCAAAAACTTTAACCACAGAGTGAATATTTGTGGACGCCGCAGCTGCCGACGACGACGCAGACGACGACGGAATGTAGGATCACTTAGTCTCGCTTTTTCGACTAAAGTCGAAGGCTTGACAAAAAGAAGCTATTATTAAAAGTATGCTGTGGAATTTATATACATTTTGTGTATTGTGCTAAAAGATTTGATAGCAACATGAAAAATTCTTCAAGGAAGGATTTATCACTGAAGTTATATTTGTGTGATGAAGTGTAAGATTAGCCAAGTTTTGTAATGAAACGAATGATACAAATTTACAAAGGAGAAAGTCTGGTAAGGACCGATTTTGGCCTCATCTGACGAAAGATTTTGACCACTTTTTAAAAACTTAAGTGTCTATTCCATTTGATTCAATTAGTTTATGTCAAAGATTTTAACTGATTTAGTCATTAAAAACGATTCGTTTCAAGCTCAAATATAAAAAAATCTACCAAATATGCAGAAAAATGTCACTTTTCAGATGGTTTATGTCCAAATGA
Organism: Mytilus galloprovincialis; assembly: GCA_037788925.1. Taxonomy (NCBI): domain Eukaryota; kingdom Metazoa; phylum Mollusca; class Bivalvia; order Mytilida; family Mytilidae; genus Mytilus; species Mytilus galloprovincialis. The sequence goes on from CM075340.1 coordinate 72,061,435, forward strand.
AAGTGGCCGCATCCGTGTTCATACTCAACCTTTATATATGTTATCATCGAATACAACTTACATTTCAATATTTAGGATGAACACGAATGCGACCACTTTCGTTTTGCAAGGAAACCGTCTAAAAGTTAACTAAAATGCTAGAACTGTGAAGAATACAGTAATTAAGCATGACTTAATGGTGCTAGTACCCGATATATGTGCTTTGCAGTCTTCACGCTGAGTGGCAGCCCAGGCTAGTAAAATTGCTCTCGGGCCTGTTAAAATCATATCTACAGGCCAACAGAATCTAACTAAAAATTTTCAAAAATTGAGCTCCGGGCCTGTAGATTTGAAAGTTTGTTGTGAAGACTGACTTTGTATTGTCAAAAACAGGCCATATTTATGTAGCAGAAGCATTCTACTGTCCAATAAATAACTAAAAGATTATATTTTAACAATTTTGTAAAACTGCTATATTTTGGGGCCAAATAGGGGTCTTACTGGACCTTCTCCTTTACTTACAAAAAGGTTCATCATAAGAACATGTAAGAATAACCATAAAAGGGTCAGTGTGGATGGGGGTAGGAGTCTTTTAAAAAAAATGGGGGATTTTTCTCTATTCTTTTTTTTTTTAACATGTTTTACTATAAATTAATTGTGTTATCGATTCTTTATATATTAAAACACCATTATTCTTTATTCCTTAATTTTTCAGTGGGGGATCCAGAACTTTTCTTAAAAAGGTGGGGGGGGGGGGGGGGGGGGCAGCTGACTGACCTAAAAGGGGATAGGCGCTCCAGTCATGCTTCAGTGATTTCCTATATAATCAACCAAATTTTCTTCATGAAGGCCCCCACCAGGTCCCCTCCCCTGTATCCGCCTATGTTTCTACACATTTTTAGTTCTCTATTCTCAATTTTTTGCCATAACTCTACATCTGTTATCCCCATCAATACCCTCACTAAGTTAAAGATGGGGATGTTTTTTATTGCACTCATCTGTCTGTTTGTCATCACAAAATTTGTTGTCAACACAATATTTTATATTATAATTACTTTAATGGTTACAAAGTAATGTCTTTTAACTTTGTTTTCAGGATTAAATATAAACAATGTTAGAAGGGCTTGCAGCTTGGGTCCTGAATACATACATTGGTGAATATGTAGAGAATCTGAACACAGCACAGTTATCTATTGCCTTGTTACAAGGTAAGGAACACATATTTTTCAGCTTATACAAATTTCATATTTTGTATTATTGTCTATTTTAATGGCTTTAGTCTCAGATTTTCTTGAATACCCATGTGTACATGAATTTGGTTTTCTATCGAAGGAACACACATATAACTAGCATTAAGTCTCGGACTACACTAGCCTGAATATTTGTTTAATCAGTTGTAAGGGTCTATCACTGACATTAGGCATTCAATATCTAAATATATTTATACATGTAATTATTTATTTACTATGAATGTTTGTTGACTTAGAATTTTGGATTTTTATAAATATTGACATTTATATGTCATGCATGTCTTTGTATCAATCATTTTTTTGTATTATTAAACAAAAACATAATTTCATTAACATTTGATTTAATTTTTAAAATGTGTAAAGAAATGGAAGCCATCAGCCTTTTGAATTAATGTCTACTGAGAAATGGAAGCCATCTACCTTTAAAAAAAAAAATAGAATTTAAAGCCGGTTTCATTTGATAAAGAACTTATTGTCACCTCCGCAGTGAATAATTTTTTGTTTCATTTCCCATATGTGAATTTATATATATTAAAATCTGTAAAAGTATAGTCTTACACATTCATAAAGGAGTCATTTAGTGGGACCTAATTAGTGGACATTGATTAAGTTGGATATGTTTTGTAGGTGCAGTTGAGTTAGAAAATTTACCTCTAAAGAAAGATGCCTTAAAGTACTTAGACTTACCACTGCAAGTAAAGTCAGGTAAATATATATAAATGTACTACTATATATGTTACAGACTTTAAAATATGTCTCTTATAATAATTAAGGTTTCTACTCTAGCTTGTTTTGAAATAGTTTATTATTAGTAACTGACTTTAAACTTGGCAGATTCAATCTGAAACATATTGAATAAACATGATAAAGATGGAATGAGTCAAAGACAGAGTTTTCACCTCAATAATTATATAAAAATAAAAAAATTTTGGTTCCTTAAATTCAAATGAAATTTTTAAATATTGTCAAGATAAAAATCACAGACTTTAATTTAATTTAAACATATTTATTTATAGTGGATTGGGAAACAAGTTTTTGCAACTTATATTAATCCCTTTCCACTTTGCGGGTGCGAGTGCTGCCTTATAGCGGCATTAGCCTGCTCTTTTTCGAAATCTACAAGGGTGTCTTTAACGTGCAAGAGATATGGCTCTCTCTTAACACGGGTCAACCATTTATCGTCCCCTTCCGACAGACTATCATCGTTTCCTCAAGACCATACTCGCAGATGGTGTCAAGGGAGAACCGAAAATTGAGTTCCTGAAATTTTCATCCCAAACGGGAATCAAACCAGGAACCTTTGTGTTAGTAGTCCGATGCACTAACCACTACACCACGGCTCTCACAGACTTTAGTCACTGTAAGAATACATCTGACCACTATTGAGATTGATTTGCACTTTTTGATGAAAAAAAAATTGATTAGATTATAAAAAAAAGGGGTTGACAGTTCTGAAATTTTTTAAATATCAGGGCTGTTATATTTTATATTCAGGTTTTATTGGTAAAATAACTCTCCAGATCCCTATTAGATATTTACGAAGTGAACCATGGGTAATTTCCATAGAAAAGTTATACTTAGTTGCAGGACCATACAGACATGCACAGGTAAGAAATATTTAATTGGTGGAATAATTGTTCCAAGTTACCCTTATGTAAAAGAGCAGCCAAAAAAACCAAAGGGAGATGCAACATTTGTGCAAACTCATAAGAAGAAAATAAAAAAATTGAAAATGGCAAGGCATCAAGAGACAAACAGTTAATGAAACAAAACATAGAAATATCAAAGAAAAAGAAAGCTGATGATATTAGAATTACACATAAACATTTCATTCCCTCCCTTTTTAGCTCACCTGGCCCAAAGGTCCAAGTGAGCTTTTCTCATCACTTGGCATCCGTCGTCTGTTGTCGTTGTCGTCATCGTTAACTTTTACAAAAATCTTCTCCTCTGAAACTGCTTCGCCAAATTGAACAAACTTGGCCACACTCATCATTGGGGTATCTAGTTTAAAAAATTTGTCTGGTGACCCAGCCAACCAACCAAGATGGCCGCCATGGCTAAAAATAGAACATAGGGGTAAAATGCAGTTTTTGGCTTATATCTCAAAAACCAAAGCATTTAGAGCAAATCTGACTGAGGTAAAATTGTTTATCAGGTCAAGATCTGTCTGCCCTGAAATTTTCAGATGAATTGGACAACCTGTTGTTGGGTTGCTGCCCCTGAATTGGTAATTTTAAGGAAATATTGCCGTTTTTGGTTATTGTCTTGAATATTATTATAGATAGGGATAAACTGTAAAGTAAGATTTACAAATAAGTTAACATGACCAAAATGGTCAGTTGACAACTTAAGGAGTTATTGCCCTTTATAGTCAATTTTTAACCATTTTTCGTAAATCTTAGTAATCTTTTACAAAAATCTTCTCATTTGAAACTGCAGAGCCAAATAAAACCAAACTTGGCCACAATCATAATTCGGGTATGTAGTTTAAAAAATAAGTCTTGTGACTCTAAGGAGTTATTGCCCTTTACAGTCAATTTTTAACAATTTTCATAAAATTTGTAAATTTTTGGGATACGATTGCTTTCAAGCAATCTGTAGACTTATACCGATGGCTCAGAGCATTGCCCTCACGTCAATCGTTTTATTCTAAACATTAAGGAACATCTCAGATTCTTATGATTGTCTTGCTTTAAAAGGTAAAAACAAACAAAGGGATTGAACTTAAACAACTTTCCTATAATGTTCTTTTCATAATCTTCATGTTTGGTAATTCCCTTGACTTATATGCGTGTATTTAACAACACGGAAAATCAGAATTAAGCAGTGTTTATATTAAGTGTATTTATAAATTTAGAAACACGTCAGAGGGAATTCCCAGTTTTGATAAAATGCGAGACTCTGAGAGTTCTTTGAATTCCGATAAATCTATATATTTCTGTCATATAAGAACTGAAGTGGAGTTTTTCTTATATGTTACCGTTATGAAACTGATATTTGAGATTGTACTTCCATAAAGAAATAGAGAACCATCTAGGTCGTTTAATATACGTTCTTGCTACAGGGTTTGTTTTGGAAATTATGCGCATGCGTATAGTTTTCTTGACTTCAAGGGGTTTTAGATTGAATGGTTGCTCTGGATTCCCCACTCAATTAATTAATTTATAACTCATGGGATCTTTTCTATGTATGTCTGCTATTGAGGGTTATTGTTGTTGCATAATTTTAAATCATACGCATCATTTAAATTAAAATAAATATAGTCCACATCGTAGAACACCCCTTCAGGCGAAATGGAGTCTTCCATATTATCCTTTCGAGTTGTCTCCCTTCCGGAAGTAACTTCCGAGAATTCTGAATCAAAACAACAGGTCGAGTATTAGCTGATTAGCTCGTTCTGTCAATAAACGTCGTATTATATTAAAAACGATCGCAATTTAAACCGATAAATGTGTACGGAAAGGAGTCAATGGAAATTAAATATTTAAAGAGTTAGAAATGGGGTTCCTCCTAGAATTAACGTAGGAAAAAAAGGTGATAAGATACGAAGTGAAATACCTTCTCTCACTCTGAGTCTCAGTGACTGCTGTGGAAAGTAAACTTTGAATTGATAGTACAAAAATAAAACACAATAGGCATAATTACATTGTTCATACACTTTTATCCGGGATTGGCTATTTTGTAACTATTTTACATGTGCAGTTGAATTAGTTTTGAAAATAATATTATCCAGCTACATGTATACATGTGTCAATGAAACAACGGCAATCATATCCCTCAGAGCAATCTGCTCTTTGATTACTAATACTTTCCACTGTAACTACTGGGCCAAGTTCATTATAGATAGAGATAATTGTAAGCAGCAAGAATGTTCAGTAAAGTAAGATCTACAAATGCATCACCTTCACCAAAACACAATTTTGTCATGAATCCGTCCGTGTCCTTTGTTTAATATTCACATACACCAAGGTGAGCGACACAGGCTCTTTAGAGCCTCTAGTTAAACATCATGACCAAAACAAAATAAAAAAATGCTTTAATTAAGGACTGGAACACTTCATTATTAAAGCTGTTTTAATGGAGAAGTTCTGTTAAGGTGTTTTATAGTATCTTTTTGTTTTGTTTGTTTTTCTCTAGCATAATATTTTTTTTACAGTTTGATGAAGAGAAAACTAAGAAAGATGAACAGAAAAAGAAAGTTGCTATGCTGGAGGCTTTGGAAAAAGAGTGGAAGGTAGCAGTTTAGCTTTAAACATTTTTGAGATATATTTAATAAGATTGAACAATGAAAAAGTTTTTGGTCAAGGTAGTTTTTGATGAGGTTGAAGTCCAATCAACTTGAAAATTAGTACACATGTTCCCTATTATAGGATCTTTCTAATTTTAATGCCAAATTAGAGTTTTGAACCCAATTTCAGGTTCCACTGAACATATAAAATGAGTGTGAGAGGGACATCCTTGCACTATGGACACATTCCTGTTTATCCCATTATTTTCTATTACAGATACAGAAACAAGAGAAGCATGAAGCTTATGGATCCTCATGGTTTTCCTATGGAACCTCAATAGCCAGCAACATCTTAGAAAATATACAGGTGTGTCTCATAGATAGGTTCCACCAAATATACAGGTGTGTCTCAAAGATAGGTCCCACCTAATATAGATAGGTTCCACCTAATATACAGGTGTGTCTCATGGATAGGTTCAACCAAATATACAGGTGTGTCTCATAGATAGGTTCCACCAAATATACAGGTGTGTCTTATAGATAGGTTCCACCTAATATACAGGTGTGTCTTATAGATAGGTTCCACCTAATATACAGGTGTGTCTTATAGATAGGTTCCACCTAATATACAGGTGTGTCTTATAGATAGGTTCCACCTAATATACAGGTGTGTCTCATAGATAGGTTCCACCAAATATACAGGTGTGTCTCAAAGATAGGTCCCACCTAATATAGATAGGTTCCACCTAATATACAGGTGTGTCTCATGGATAGGTTCCACCAAATATACAGGTGTGTCTTATAGATAGGTTCCACCTAATATACAGGTGTCTCTTATAGATAGGTTCCACCTAATATACAGGTGTGTCTTATAGATAGGTTCCACCTAATATACAGGTGTGTCTTATAGATAGGTTCCACCTAATATACCTAATATACAGGTGTGTCTTATAGATAGGTTCCACCTAATATACAGGTGTGTCTTATAGATAGGTTCCACCTAATATACAGGTGTGTCTTATAGATAGGTTCCACCTAATATACCTAATATACAGGTGTGTCTTATAGATAGGTTCCACCTAATATACCTAATATACAGGTGTGTCTTATAGATAGGTTCCACCTAATATACAGGTGTGTCTTATAGATAGGTTCCACCTAATATACAGGTGTGTCTTATAGATAGGTTCCACCTAATATACAGGTGTGTCTTATAGATAGGTTCCACCTAATATACCTAATATACAGGTGTGTCTTATAGATAGGTTCCACCTAATATACCTAATATACAGGTGTGTCTTATAGATAGGTTCCACCTAATATACAGGTGTGTCTTATAGATAGGTTCCACCTTATATACAGGTGTGTCTTATAGATAGGTTCCACCTAATATACAGGTGTGTCTTATAGATAGGTTCCACCAAATATACAGGTGTGTCTTATAGATAGGTTCCACCTAATATACAGGTGTGTCTTATAGATAGGTTCCACCTAATATACAGGTGTGTCTTATAGATAGGTTCCACCTAATATACAGGTGTGTCTCATAGATAGGTTCCACCTAATATACAGGTGTGTCTTATAGGTAGGTTCCACCTAATATACAGGTGTGTAATTTTTCGAAAAACTAAGGATTTTCTTACCCCAGGAGTAGATTACCTTAGCCATATTTGGCACAAATTTTAGGAATTTTTGATCCTCAATGCTCTTCAACTTTGTATTTATTTGGCTTTTTAACTATGTTGATCTGAGCGTCACTGATGAGTCTTATGTAGACGAAACGCGCGTCTGGCGTATAAAATTATAATCCTAGTACTTTTGATAACTATTTACACAACTGGGTCGATGCCACTGCTGGTGGGCGTTTCGTCCCCGAGGGTATCACCAGCCCAGTAGTCAGCACTTCGGTGTTGACATGAATATCAATTATATGGTCATTTTTATAAATTTTCTGTTTACAAAACTTTGAATTTTTCGAAAAACTAAGGATTTTCTTACCCCAGGAGTAGATTACCTTAGCCATATTTGGCACAAATTTTAGGAATTTTTGATCCTCAATGCTCTTCAACTTTGTATTTATTTGGCTTTTTAACTATTTTGATCTGAGCGTCACTGATGAGTCTTATGTAGACGAAACGCGCGTCTGGCGTATAAAATTATAATCCTAGTACTTTTGATAACTATTTACACCACTGGGTCGATGCCACTGCTGGTAGACGTTTCGTCTCCGAGGGTATCACCAGCCCAGTAGTCAGCACTTCGGTGTTGACATGAATATCAATTATATGGTCATTTTTATAAATTTTCTGTTTACAAAACTTTGAATTTTTCGAAAAACTAAGGATTTTCTTACCCCAGGAGTAGATTACCTTAGCCATATTTGGCACAACTTTTAGGAATTTTTGATCCTCAATGCTCTTCAACTTTGTATTTATTTGGCTTTTTAACTATTTTGATCTGAGCGTCACTGATGAGTCTTATGTAGACGAAACGCGCGTCTGGCGTATTAAATTATAATCCTAGTACTTTTGATAACTATTATAGATAGGTTCCACCTAATATACAGGTGTGTCTTATAGATAGGTTCCACCTAATATACAGGTGTGTCTTATAGATAGGTTCCACCAAATATACCTAATATACAGGTGTGTCTTATAGATAGGTTCCACCTAATATACAGGTGTGTCTTATAGATAGGTTCCACCTAATATACAGGTGTGTCTTATAGATAGGTTCCACCTAATATGCAGGTGTGTCTTATAGATAGGTTCCACCTAATATACAGGTGTGTCTCATAGATAGGTTCCACCTAATATACAGGTGTGTCTCATAGATAGGTTCCACCAGATATACAGGTGTGTCTCATAGATAGGTTCAACCAAATATCATTTGTTTGAAGTAATTGTGTTTGCTGAAGTGACTGATAATTAGATCATTAAGTTTAGGAAGATATCACAAACAAACATTGTTAGGTACAAAGAGTTTTCATACTCAGAAGCTTGATTTAAGTCAGTAAAAGGTTCAATTCAAAATTTGTATGTGACCCTGGCAATGGGGGGAAGAGGGTACCATCTGTTATTGCTGGCAATTTCAAACATAGTTTCTTTTGATTCTTTTATTTTAAGTTTTAATTCATCAATTTTATCAATTGTATTAAATTTATCTTTTCTGTCTTTGACAGCTGAAGATAAAAGATGTCCATATCAGATACGAGGATGACCAGCTAATACCATCCTGTCCATTTGCATTTGGTATAGCTATCAAAAGTCTGTCAGCTGTTAGTACCAATGGAAAATGGGTAAGTAGCTTAATTATACAGCTTAAATATTTTACATGTAAATGAAAGTCGAATTTACTGTTTACTGTTGAATTTAATTCTTCTAGAATGACAAAAGCCTATATAGAAAATAGAACCATATACTCATAACTACTTTTGCAAACTATAGATAACTAAAGCCTAGCATTCTTAATAAAAACCAGACTACAATCATGACAATATCAAATTAGATACTCACATGAAAGTGTCTTGTTCTGTGTTTAACTTTCATTATGAATTGCAGTATATAATACATAAAGCTTTTGAGATGATAAACCATGTACCTTGAACGATAAACAATGTACCTTGAAGGAAACACTAGTACTGTTATATTTGCAGGAAGTGAAATTTGTGAGTCATGATGAGACTAACATGATGCATAAACGTATTGACCTTGAGAACTTCTCCGTGTACTTAGACACACATGCCACCATGTTGGGGAGTTTGTCTATGTCAGATTTGTCTGTAAGTGTTTACATATATCGTGTTTCTTATGCCACTCTAGTTCAAAATCTGTGAGCATACTGAATTACATATTATTTATATCTTTATGTGACTTATTATGTTAGTGCCCTCTTATGTTTGATGTAAATCAGCCTTTTACCTATGAATCTGTGAAATGACTTTGAGTTGAATACTTCATAAAACTTAAATTTTGCTAATATATTTATTGAAAAGAAAACATAGAAAATTGAAGTCAGATTTGGTTGACTATACCCCCTAATAATATAAAATAGTAGATTTTGTTCAACTTAAATTAGTTTTGGTTTGTTTTCAGGATGCTTTAGAAAGAGAGATGTTTGTTTCCAAGAAATCTAATCTTTTCCAGGTAAAATAAAGTTTAAAAACTAATATTTTACCACTGGTTATGATATGATATTAATCTCAATAACTAGATAACATTCACAAAAATATGGGACTATAGATGTGAAATGCTGTTTTTATTCTGATTATTTTGGAGAATTATTAAAGAATTGTCATCTAATCCCATGTGAACTTTAAACGTTATCTTATTTTCAAAACTTTGAAAAATGACAAAATTTAGAAAAGGACAGTGATGGGATCAAAACTTATGGAGCCTCATTGTACATTTACTTTTTGCTCCGAAAATGCAAAACCTGCTTATAGTATGGTGATGGCCAGTAAAATTTGGTACCAATTTGTTAAATCAACATTTTTGACAGTTTTCAACACAAACCCTTTGAACTTGACTGAAATATTGCACACATATCAGTCTGTGGTATCCTTCAAATCTTTGAGTATTTGATTAACTTTTATTGTAAACTTTGGTGTTTACACATAACAGATTTAAAATATCTTATTTATATTGGATAATAATACATCACATGCAGTTCTGTGAGTAATAATACATGTATTTTCATCAAGTAAGATCATTTTTTTATTCAGGTAAATTAGTTAATGTGCGATAGATTTCTCTTAGTAGAAATATAAAGGAATGAGTGAATAAACTACACAGAGAATAATGGCTATTGTATTTATTTCATTCGACAATAGAACAGACAAAAGTTTAAATACCTTGACCAAGAGGAGATGATTATGTGGAAAACTTTAATTTGGTACACAAAAATATGTTGATGATACAAAATGTAGTGACAAAGAAAATTTCACTTAGTGTTTCCTATTTAAATGTCATTAATTTTCTTTAGGACCATGAATTCATCTTGGCTCCTATCAGTGCACAAACTAAACTTAAAAGGAACACATCAGCTCTGCCTCTGAGATCAGCAAATATGCCACGGATTGATTTGAATATGAATCTAGATGACATCAATTTCTGTCTAAGTGAAGAACAGTACAGGTGTATTATACAATGGTTAAAGGAGATAGAGAGACATGATAAAAGGAGGAAGTGTAAACAGTCATGTCCTACACAGGCTATAATGAAAAGGTAGGTAGGGTAGGATAAATATATAATCAAAAGGTTTAAACCAATGAATTGCCTGTATTTTCCAGGAGGGAATGTTAATGTTGATTTTTATACAGGACCTGTGTTTACTTTATAGTTGCAATATCATTTTTAAGATAATTATGTTATAACTGTTGTGAAAATACTATAACTGTAAATTCTAATATATTTACATTATCAGTAATTCCAAGTACAGGCTTGAAGATCAGAAGTGTATAAGTTAAAGCAGTAAAAAAAACCCAAAAAACTTATAAGTCATTTATTATATAAGGAGGGTTATTGAATAAAACAATTGAGTCACCCTATTTATTTATTTTATAGACATTTAAGGCCAATCAAAGTTGGCCCTTATAAACAAAATGAATTCAAGAAAGTCTAATAAAAAAAAGTATCTCAAATATAAGATAAAGTATAACAAACTCCAAGACAAATTCAAAAAGGCGAAGTTCATTAAAAGTGACAAAATCAGAAGTTAACAAGTGAAAAACTACTGCCATATATCTGACTTGGTACAGGCATTTTCCAAAGAAAATGGGAGGTTGAACCTGGTTTTATCGCTAGCCAAACCTCTCACTTGTATAAAAGTTGTAAGTATTGACATAATTGGGTAAGCATATATATGAGGGAACATTCTAATGTTATATATCTTTGATCATTGATTCAAAATCTAATTTCAGTCCAAGAAAATGGTGGAAGTATGCTATATCAGTGCATCAAGGAAGAATTAAGGAAAAGAATGAACATAGAACATGGAAGTTTGCTGCACATAGAGTCCATGATATTCTCTTATATTACAAAGCATATACTATCTGTCTAATTGGAGAACAACTCAACCCCAAGATGACAGTAAGTCATGCAGCATATACTTCTATATAAACAGCTTATATCATTTTCAAGGCTATCTGTTTTATTTAAGGTCAGCCTGTCTGTTTGTTTGTTGAGACACACTCATATGTATTTGTTCAGTATGCTTCAGACTTAGTAGGATAATGAATCAAGATACTAAAAAAGCATGTTCATGTTACCCTATCATTGCAACTTTTCTTACATAGTTTTAGTGCCTACCTGATACTTTGTACTATTTTAGATCCATTTAGGTTAATGTTCCATGTTGGTAGGGACTAAAGACACTATTTGTAGATGTATCAGAGAAATCACCTCTTTGTGGGCAATTCTATATAATACAGAGTTGTGTAACAAGATTTTGATGAAAATTTCATGGTTTATAAAACTCAATATGGGATTAAAGAATTGTTTTGTGAATTTTAACACATGAAAACAAATCACTACTTTTATAACAGCTTTTTCAATGTCTAATAAATTTTATCTCCATATTTTAGGCTGATAAAAACAGAATTGAAGAAGAATTCAATTTTGAAGAATTGAGAATCATCAGAGATTTGGCTTACAGACAAGTTAAAGAAAAAGGAGCATTGTTTAAGGTTAATTTATAGTAACAATAATATTATTTCTATATCAGTCATTTCATATGGCTTAAATGTAATTTCTTTCAACATGACAGTTCTATTTCAAATTGAATTTCTCAATATAAAAATAAAGTGGTGTTTATGAGTGCTAATGAGGCAACTATTCATCTAGTTCAAATGCAAGAGGATTTAAGCAATCATAGCTTACTGTATGAGTTTAAAAAATAGTCCACTATTAAACAAGCTGTCAACCTTTATTGTGTGCTGTTACCTAATAATTTCCATTGTTGACCATTTTTGGTATTTTTTGTTGACATTCATTTTGAAATGATCTAATAAAAATGGTACCCAACAACTGAATAGATAAATGAACATTTTTAGGCACCCCAAATTATTGAAAAGGTCCAGGCAGAGCCACAACAAAAAGGATATCTACAGAGTTGGTTCCCTGGATGGGGAGGATGGGGTGGGGGTGGCAGTCAACCTCCCACCCCTTCATCATCTGCCACAAATCTAGCTAAAGATGTCGGGGAGCCACCAACATCTAAAGTCATTAAAAAGGAGGAAGAGGAAGAGATAGGTAAATTTAAGATGAAAAAAAGCTAAGGAATACTATTGTTTACACTAGATGGAAAATAAAACTTCTCCAATGTTTAGATGTATTAATTGATTTATTTTCACTATACAGTCGAACCTCGTTGTGTCGAAGTCGAAGGGACCAGACGAAAGTATTCGACTCATCCGAGGTTCGACTCATCCAAGGTCGAGTGTGACGTCATATATTTAAAATGTACGAAATACCAATATGTGATTTCTGTAAACTAGATGTATGTTTATTGATCATTGTGTTTTTTTCGATATGATAATATATGATTGTGTATTTATGTTCCGTATTTTTAAAGATTCAACACACAACATTCACAAATAAAATCAATACACAAATATTTACAAAGGTCAGTCACTATAAATTATGGAATCACTCCCGAAAATATTTTCATAACTAATCTTTAAAGAATGTGAACAGTGTTCATAGATTAAAAAGACCGACTCATAATAATTAATAAAATAGTTTTATCCTTTTAATTATTGTTCTTATTCTAATGGTTAATTTAATCTCAGCTTGGGTCATTAAAATTCGTTTCGTTTTTATACCAAGTGAAATAGGTTCAGCACATTCAAGTTCCGCTTGGACGATCAACAAAGGTGTTGATTAGCGGTCATCATAAACATGTCATTTTAACTGTTTTACAAACAAGTATGTTTACACAGCTTTAATCACTTATGGAAATGAATAGGTTAAACAAGAAAAACATCCGTTATGAATTTTATTTTTAAAGTTTTTATTTCTTTCGTTTTTTTTAAAGCAATTGCTTTAATGCTATGGCGTATGGCCATCTTTGTGACCCAGATCAGAAACCACGCCCATATTAAGCCAATTAAGCAGATTCCTCGTGTAACTATTAAACACTGATTTATGTTTTCTAATGCAACACTTAGCTTGATACTGTTGAAAAGCATTAGTGGATTTGAAAAGTTTCAACATATGCTCTTGTATATGTATATTTGTTTTTGAGGGGACAAACGTTTTTCTATCATAGAAGACAAAAGTCCGAGCCAAAAAAGTGCATTTTTATACCTGCGTGAGATATTACAACAAAATATTGAATAATTTCAGATGTAGGTTTCAATATCAAAAATTGACTGAATTATCTCTTACACGGTTTGATGTTGTTCAGTTTGTGTTTCTCTCTGGTAGAGGTCAAGTTGCTCTTGTCAGAGACATACAATACAATTCTTTGCTCTTGTTCATTCATAAAATCATTGTTCATTCATAAATTTATTGTTAATAAATCACTACGCATGTTACAGTAATGCATAACGATGTCGAATGTCAATATAACCCGAATGATTACCTGTACAATCTAAAAATAGACAAACTAAACTGATCAACCTTGTTATTTTGTTTGCGCAAATAATTTTGTGGAAAGAGGCTAACCGGAATAATTACAGCGTCCACTTAAGTCCATTGTTCTCAAGAGGAGTTAATGTAGCAAACTAAGTGAGTGAAATATTACAACCTAATTATTCAGATAAGAAAGCACCCCGTGTTGTAACACATAATAATAAGTTCGTTTTCTGTAAGATTTATCGATCACCTTAATAATGAAATGGACCCGTCCATACGTGAAGTACAAGTAAAGAGGAAGAGATATTCACAAAAAATAATTTAGAATTATCTGGTCTCATAAATTAGGAGACCAAAAAAGTTTGACGGATTTAGATATTAAAACTTATAATTCATGACAAATGATGAAGCCGATATTATATCCTCGTATTTCCAGTGGACGATACTTCGTGTTTGAAATTGATCTGGTAAAGTCGTAGTCAGCCGTTGGGTGTCAGAATAATCTCGGACAAGTAAAGTCGATGCTTTTGCAATTTTAGTTCGAGCTTGGAGATAATTATTTGCAACGTTCTTGAAAGTTGATAATATTAAAGCTCTACTGTGATAGTCGAGTTTGTCATTTATTTATCCTGTTATTGATAGGATTTCAAGCTCCTGAAATACACCTTCATGTCTTTCCAAATTCAAGGATTTGTATAGTAAGAACCTTGCTAAATTGCATGACGATTGCACATATCAGCTTTATAGCTGAGCAATGATATTTGGGACTTAGATATAAGAAATAATGACAAAGTAGCATTATAAAACAAAATGTTAGTAGGCCTAAATATATATATTTACTTGTTACATGTTTATGTCTTGTAAGTAAGATTTTTATGCCCCACCTACGATAGTAGAGGGGCATTATGTTTTCTGGTCTGTGCGTCCGTTCGTCTGTCTGTCTGTTCGTCCGTCCGTCCGTCCTTCCGTCTGTTCGTTCGTCCGTCTGTCCCGCTTCAGGTTAAAGTTTTTGGTCAAGGTAGTTTTTGCTGAAGTTGAAGTCCAATCAACTTGAAACTTAGGACACATGTTCCTTATGATATGATCTTTCTAATTTTAAAGCCAAATTAAACTTTTGACCCCAATTTCACGGTCCACTGAACATAGAAAATGAAAGTGCATGTTTCAGGTTAAAGTTTTTGGTCAAGGTAGTTTTTGATGAAGTTGAAGTCCAATCAACTTGAAACTTAGTACAAATGTTCCCTATGATATTATCTTTCTAATTTTAATGCCTAATTATATTTTTTATCCAATTTCATGGTCCATTGAACATGGAAAATGATATTACGAGTGGGGCATCCGTGTACTTTGGACACATTCTTGTTTTTTTTTTTTTTTCCACTGGCTGACCAGAGTCTTTCCATATTTTGTGCCTTATATCTGACTGAGACTACTATACAAGTATAGTAGTCTCAGCTTCTATGAAAAAATCCTAGTCTAAATACTTATGACGTCGTGCAAGGTTATTTTTTTTCTGGAATGAATTGAGCTGAAATCGAAAGATGTAGTATGAGTGCCAATTATGAGACAACTCTCCATCCAAGTAACAATTTATAAAGTAACCATTATAGGTCAAGACACGATCTTCAACTTGGAGCTATGGTTCACACCGAACAGCAAGCTATAAAGGATCCCAAAATTACTAGTGTAAAACCTTTCAAACGAGAAAACCAACAGTCTAATCTATATTAAAGCGAAAAATGAGAAACACTTCAACTGAATCATGGATATATTTAAACGAACAAAGATAAGTTAAAAATAATAACAATTATAATGCATTTTAAAGAAAAAGGAAGCTTGGAAATTATTTCCCAGTTGTATACACTCTTTACACACTGCAGGGGATTGTATACTATTATGATTTCTTCATTGAGTTATTATCTTTCCTGTTTCCGCTCATATGTTTGTATCCACTGTTAGCCTGGTAAACATGCCGCCTCCTTGGGAAATGTAAAACAATTTTAAAATGACTTTCTGCTGGATAAGTCTTTTATTGATATATAAAGTTAAAATATTCTTACTTCTAACTAGAGAAGACACCTTTTAGGTGTATGCATGTGGATGAAAAAAATGAAGTCTCAAAAACATTAACTTGGCAGCAATTGCTTTAACAGCCTTTAAGGCTTTGATTAAATTTTGAACTTCGAGACATCGGGGTCAATTTACATCAATTTTACATCGACGGGACTTAAGAGTTACCTCGACTTAACCGAGAATTCGAATCATCCGAGTTCGACTCATCAGAGGTTAAAATGCATTGATCAAATGGGAATTATGCCGGGACCGAGAAATTACTTCGACTCATCCGAGTTTACGACACAACCGAATTTCGACACAACGAGGTTCGACTGTATTCTGTGAAATTATTTATTTACCTGTTTACCAATTATTGATGATTGAGGAAAACTTCATGGATATTTAGTTGATTTGCCTAAATGTATACAAGCTTGAAGAAAATGTGAACTTCATTGAATATTTAAATTTATCATTACCTTTGCCCTCGAATTCTAAAAACAAATGGTAGAAGAGTGATAACTTCCGCTCCTGGAAAAACAAATCAACTTTTGTCATTATTGAAATTTATCATTGATGACAAAAAGGATTCCTTATCATTCTTCCCATGAATAATAAGGAATCTGCATTACATTACATAACATGTATTTCTAACTTGAGAAAAAAAAAAGAAAAAAGATTAAAGTACAAATTTATATCTAGTAAAAGTCGAAATGCATACTTATTTTTCTCTTTTCAGAACACGAAATAATGGAAGTTATACAAGAGACTTCAGAGAATACATCATTTCTGAAGAAAGATATGGTTTTTGCTTTGATGCATTTTACACTTAATTCTGGATCCTTCAAATTACTGTGTCCCAAACTTTCATCCAGCCCTTCATTAAATGGTATGTATAATGGAATGAATTTAAAGCGCATGATTATTAAATTTTATTTTATGTTTTTCTGGTGTTCAATTTAATAGAGTTAGCAGTCCTACCTGAAGCTTATCTATGATTTCAAAGAAAAGAACTGGGATGACCTGTTGAATTGTTAATTCATATTGTTTTTACAGAAATTTGTAAAAGAATTTACCTGCTTGTAAAATACAAGAATTTACCTGTTTGCAAAATACAAGAGTTTACCTGCTTACAAAGCACAAGAATTTTTTCAATATTGTATAAATTTAGAAACTGATTCTGTTCATGTAATTGTTTGGATTTCAAAGTAATAAAATTCTGATTTTATTCTTATGTAAATAGATGTGAACCAATATTGTAATCCCACGATAGTTTACATGTATATTATGATGGATTTTTTTATCGGTATTGTTTTAGAACACCCTGGTAATGTGACCATGGTAGAATTAGAATGTTCCCTCATTAACATGATGTTTGAATCCAGACCAAGGTCCAGTGCTATGAAGTATGGCCTAAGCCTTGGAAGTTTGTATCTGAGAGATAAATTTACAGAGAATTCATCTTTTCCTTGCCTTGTGGCACCGCAGACAAGGGTAAGTACTGCGTTTTAATTCCCCATTTTCTCTATATGACAGTTGTTATTTATTCGTTTGATGTGTTTGAGCTTTTGATTTTGCCATTTGATTAGGGACTTTCCTTTTTGAATTTTCCTTGAAGTTCAGTATTTTTGTGATTTTACTTTTTGTATATTACTGAGAGGGCATTTTCCAGATGTAGAGATGTAGAGATGTGTTATGAATGTTTTGATTATTTTGTGTGATTGTAATTATTGTTCTGGTCATATTTGAATTTCCTTTCATAATTTCTCTGTAAATTTACAGCAGACTCAAGCAAATTAAGTGAAAATTTACTCAGTCACATCCAAAACATCTATAGAAAATTCTAAAAAAAACATCATAATGTATACAGCCTTTAATTCACTTTTCTTTTTTGTCATCAATGATAAATTTCAATAATGGCAAAAGTTGATTTGTTTTTCCAGGAGCGGAAGTTATCACTCTCTGGATCATTCAGTGGTAGTGGTCTGACATCACCTAGGGGATCTAAGTCAGCTGGTCAGTCAACAGATATCACTAAAGACCCACCACATAACTCTAAGTCTACAGATAGCTTCTTTAAAGCACTCAAAGAGGAGAAGTTGTTTGAACTAATGTATGAGAAGAACCCTACCAGTACAGATGCAAGTTATAAGTAAGTATTTACTCTACTAAAGCTTTATCAGATTTATAAAGTTTACAGAATAGACATTTTACAAAACTTGTCTTTGAGTAAAATGATTGATTTACCATAATATAGGACTATATTACTAATACAACTTAAATGAAAAACACAATTATGATATGTAAAGTAAAAATCTAAGTGCTATGATATTTGTCATGTTGCAATTTTAACAGATGAATGAGTTCAACTATTTCGACTGTTTTGAAGAGCAGAGGACCATAGACAAAAAAGATGTAAAAACTATTGAGTCGCATTTCAAAGAGTCTTTCACTGTTTGCTAAATTGTGAAAAAAAAAAGAATTTCACATGATACTTTGATAAATTGACCTCATATCTGAAAAAGTCTCTTTGAAACGAGCCATTATACATATCTAAGTTTATGATATGGACAGAGAAACTGATGAAAATGTATATATATCCTACCTGAAATTGTTCTAAACTAATGTTACATTTCTTTAAAGTCTGACAGAATTGCAAAAAATCCTTTGCATGGTTTGTCAGGTTAATTAGTACCGCAAAATGTTACCTGACTTAGATTTAGACTTTCTTTAAAATTTAGCTGGTAAAATGATGATCTCATGATAGGAATACAAATGAATCATGATATATTAAAAATGTATTCCACAGGTTATCTATCAACACAAGACCCTTAGATTTAGTCTACAATCCAGCCACTGTCAGACGAGTCAGAGATTTCTTCTCCAGTAGGAATAAAGCCATGGCAAAGGTCTCCAAATTACAATTAACAGGTATTCTTTATTTATTGTATCTAAATGCTTAAACATATCTGGTTAAGTTGAATATGTTACTGTTTAATGATGTATATTTCATTAATAGTAATACTGAAAAGGAAGACCGTTATTCTTTCTACAAAAATATATACATAATTCTATAACTTATTCCAGCTGAAGCCAGACGTAGATATGAGGTATTTAAGGAGCAGACAAAGGCTGAATTAAGGAACACATTAGACCAGATACTAGCTGGAGATGAGTCTGTAAGTATTTCAATAATTCATGTAGTTTATTGTATGAACTTCATTTGCAGTCAGAAAAACATAAAAGAAACCTAATTATGAATTTTTATTGTCAGTCTGATACATATCCTATCATTGTTAAATGGTGAACAGCAGGACTTTAGATATTTGATAGTTATTAAGGAATTCATATTGTTTATATAGGGTTTGATTTCTTAACCTATATTTTCAAAAGAAATTTCTCACTGTGTTACTTAATTAAAAATATTTTTTGAGTTTAGGGAATACATAAACAAATAGAAAAATATTTTATATCTATTAAGAAAATATCAAGAATTTCTAAATTTGATTATCAAAGGTATAATATTTTACCGAGATTAAAATAATGTGATGTATTCACATTAATTTGAATATTGTTTATATATTCTGACAAAAATGATGATAAATATGGAAATTGTTTTGGAAAGTTGTTTTACTCAACTCAAATTTCAAAATGCAATTAATTTGACGATTGTGTCTTTTAATTTGATTTCAGATTAAGACCAAGAAATGGATGATAGATCTAGATATCTCTGCCCCACAAATCATGATCCCAGAAAACTTTGTTGACAATGCTGCCAGGATGGTTGTTCTAGATTTAGGACACTTGCATATGTACAACAAGAACTTTAAACAGAGACAAGACTCTGAAGTCACTGATGAAGGTTTGTTCAAGTTGAAATGATCACCTTGAAATTGAAACGATTACCTTGAAATTGAAATGATCACCTTGAAATTGAAATCTTGAAATTGAAATGATCACCTTGAAATTGAAATGATCACCTTGAAATTGAAATGATAACTTTATTGTTGCGCTGCTGATGTATTGGTGTCATGGATCCCTATTGCTCATATTAAAAAGTCGTATTTTTAGAAACTGGAAATGTCAGGTAGATAAACATTTTTCCCCTTTTAAATCTTTTCTAATTCTGTTCTCAAGCCAAAAAAGGAAACATTTTTAAAATTGATGGATGTCAAAAAGTGATGACGTCATATCCTCTCACTCTTATCTTTACACAACGATTATAGAAACAGCATTTTCTTGTCTTGATCAGTTCGAACAAAGATTTTGAAAAATAGAAATGTAAAAATTTGTCTGCACTATTATTAGCATTTGAAATGTTCATGCACCATGTTCATTATATGCAGTAAATGTCTGATGACTGAAGTTGTCAACAACTAGTAGAACTATTTTTTACACAGCAATTATTATGCTAAATCTTCAAGCTATTTATTGCAGAAGAATTTCAGACCCCTCCTACTACACCCCCTAGTGCTGAGGAGGCAGAAGAAACACCAAGTCTGACCCATCTGACAGAAGCTGAAATTTATGATAAGCTGTATGATAGGTAAGATGGTATTTAACATTTTCAAATTCAAACCAAGAAATAAAATCCTCTTAATAATTTCTGAATTTATAGATACTTAATGATCCAAAATTGATCATTTTATAAAAAAGAACTAGTTTTTTTCAGCATAGTGAAAAATTACCATTTGTGTACGTGTTGATTATTACGTTTACATTGACATTTTCAGGTATACATTAGAACTGTCAGATTTGCAAGTAATGGTTGGCCGTGCCAGAGATAATTGGAAGCTTGCCAGAAACAGAGGATCTTCACATCTTCATGTTATAGATAAATTCACAATCAGCCTACAATTTGAAAAGTAAGTATTGTGCACATTATAAAACATGTGTATGATGAGGGTTTGGATAAAGATGAATCAACAATGAAATGAAGAAAAATAATGGGGCACCATGCCTTTTTTTAAATAATCTCATATGAAAGGAACTGTTAATAGTTAGTCCCCTACTTGCTTAAATAGCAATTGATTTACCAAAAGATCAGACATAATGATAAATAGAAGAATATATTCATTTTTCCCCCTAGTGATGAATTACAGAAATATCCCTACCTTTTTCAATTTTTAGAGTTCTAAATCCATATGGTACATCTTTTTATGCCCCACTTGCAATAGTAGACGGGCATTATGTTTTCTGGTCTGTGCATCCCATCTTCCATTCTTCCGTTCCTCCGTTTGTCTGTCTGTTTGTCCCGCTTCAGGTTAAAGTCCAATCAATTTGAAACTTAGTACACATGTTCCCTATGATACACTGAACATAGAGAAAATGATAGTGCGAGTGGGGCATCCGTGTTCTATGGACACATTCTTGTTTCCAGATCAAATGAATGATGTTTTCTTACATTAATACAAGACTCAAGAAATACTATTCTATATACATGAAAGTGCTTGTTATACTTTAAATACACTTCGACAAAATTTAAATGTATTTTTTCAAACTGGTATTTATTCTTAAAATACATAAAAAGAAAACAGGAATCACAAAAATATACTGGACAGTACAACTTATCACATTAAGTTATCAGAAATATTATAGGGGATATTGTTTTGAAAATTAGCATATTTTGTGTTTCAGGAGACTGGTATATACCACTGATCCACAGTATCCCAGTACAACCATGACTGCTACATTACCATGTCTTAACTTTCATATCAATGAACATAAGGTACAATTTAGTTTTGGTGCTTCACTTACTAATAATTGCCATTTCATTCGCGCTAAAAATATCTTTCAGATGCACCATAGACAATTTTTCAATTGTTACCACAATAATTAGAAATAAGAAGATGTAGTATGAGTTTTAACAAAACAACTCTCCATCTAAGTAACAATTTCGTAAAAGTAAACCATTGTAGGTAAAATTACGGTCTCCAACACAGAGTCTTGAATCACACTGAACAGCAAGCTATAAAGGCCCCCAAATAATGACTCGTGTAAAACCATTCAAACTGGAAAACCAACAGGTTAACCTATATAAAAAATGAGAAACATTTATAAACCACATCAACAAATGACAACCACTGAATATATTTTTCATTTCAAAATGAAAGCATTAAAAACTAATTAGATCAAATTAATGAAAGATGATTTTTTTTTTGTTCAAAAATTTTAATCACATAACTGACATGAATCTGTATTGGAATTTTTGAAACAATGAAATGAATCCAGCATGAAATTGTCCATTTTTACTGCACCCTTTCATTAATTGTGTTTATACTTTCAGGTTTCAGCATTACGGAACTGTGTTAACATTATAATGCAGCCGTCATACAGTAATGTTGACCTGTCACAATCAGCCAGTGGTTCATTTAGTGACACGATGGATTCAGATAGAACACAAACTAAGCAAAACTCAGATTCAGGGAAAGGGTGAGTTATCTACCCTTTTAAAAAAATATAATAACAAAAAAATTGTAATGTCAAATATTGATAATAAGCAAGTTCAGTCTACTTGCAACCATTTCTTTGTGACAATTGAGTTATAGTTGAAGTGTAAATTATCATTTAGTAAAAGACACTTCTTTATAACTTATAGACACGAAAAAAAGATAAATTATTTTAAAGAAAAAGGAAATTCAAAGCAAATTCAAAGGGATTTATTTCGGTTTATATTATTAATTTATTAAAATAAAATATTCATAAATCACTTAAAATATTTATAACAATTAAAATATAATTGAGAATGGAAATGGGGAATCTGCCAAAGAGACAACAACCCGACCAAAGAGCAGATAATGAATGGTTGTACAAATTACAAATGAACATACATCAAAGAATTATTTCAGGGTAGATAATAATAGTTTTAATACTATGAAAGCTTTACTTAATATTCATTATGAAGAAAGAGACATGTTCTATATTTTCTTTAGGGTTGAATATGAAAGATTTGGAAGTAAAAAAAGCTGTAATTGTGAATTAAATCACTAATGAAAGATATAATTAAAGATGATGGGGGGTAATTTTGTTTGTTCATTTAGTGTCATGCCGACAAAATAAAAAAAAAAATGACTTTAGCTAAATTAATGAAATTTATAATGGTCTTATTCTAGGTCTAAGAAAGAAGAAAAATCTCGAGAAATGGATGAATTTTCCAGACTGATGATTGCACAGTTTTCAATCAATACTGTTTCATTAGAAATACAGAGTAGAGGTATATTGTCATCTTTTTGTTTCATTTAGATGG
The DNA here is from genome assembly GCA_037788925.1 of Mytilus galloprovincialis. Taxonomy (NCBI): domain Eukaryota; kingdom Metazoa; phylum Mollusca; class Bivalvia; order Mytilida; family Mytilidae; genus Mytilus; species Mytilus galloprovincialis. The sequence continues at coordinate 72,084,766 of CM075340.1, forward strand.
GAAAAGAAGTTAAATATAAGTTTATATATGTAGCTTTTCCCTTGACACAAATAAGTTTTACAGGGATATTTAGTCATTTATGTGCCCTTTATAGCTTGCTGTATGGTGTGAGCTAATGCACCGTGTTGAAGGCTGTAATTTGACCTATGCTTGTTTACTTTTTACAAATTGCTACTTGGATGGAAGGTTGTCTCATTGGCATCTTTTTATTAAATTGCTGTTCAGAAACTTGTACAAATTATTGTCATCATTATGTGATCTTATTTATGTTGATTTCATATATAAGAAATCATCTTTTTATTTTTGGGAAAAAGAAAGATATTTTTTAACTAGTCATTTGATTATTTGCTCAGTGATTTCATGATTTCATGATTTCAGTGATTAATTGGTGCTATTAAACTATTGAAACATGCTCATGGTGTAGCCTAGCAGATTATGTCAAATCTGAAGTCCTGATTGCATATTATTTTATATGTCTTAAGAGTCCAAATAAAAAAACCGAAAAAATCATTTTAAATATTTTGAAATATGATAAAAAAAACCATTCAAATTTCATTACATTTTGTCAGAACACTTTAGAGTTGAAGAGGTATACATCTATATGTTAAGATATATATTTTAAACTTATTGAATGGTTTTGAATATTATCCTTGCAGGGAGACCTATAGCTGAACTTCAAGTGACTAAAGTAAAAGCTAACATGATCAAACGTCCCTATGACACTGCAGTAGGTCTTACTGTCCATAGTTTACTGGTTGTGGATGCATTACAGACGTATGGTCATGACTTTGAGTTGTTGATAGCCTCACATAGAGGTGTCAGGTAAAAAAATACATAATTTCTGTTCCATGATATCAGTTATTAGGATTTCTTATTTATTATTGTACAAAAAATCTGTATCACGTTTTATTTGCTATCAAACATTTTAGTTTTGTTGTGATTTAAATTCTTATAAATTTAAATACTTCTTCCATACTTTTTGTACTTATTAAGTGAAAAGCAATTTTACAGTACATTATTTGTATTTCATTATATGTTATTTAAATATATTCTCTATGTTAAGATGCATAGGAAAAATAGATATACTGGATAAACATGGATGAACATAGGAACTTAACATCAAAAGTTCACCATAAATACATTTACATGTCATTATAAGGTCATAAGTGATGTTAAATCAAAGAATAATTATATATTGTAAATTTGCCAATTAGTAACTTGCATTTTAATCAGAATTAGAATTTCTTCTGAAGGAGTAAATGAATAGTTTTACACTAGTCATTTTTGGGGCCCTTTATAGCTTGCTGTTTTGTTGTGAGCCAAGGCTCCGTGTTTTACCTATAATGGTTTTTCTTTTACAAAATGTGACTTGGATGGAGAGTTTTCTCATTGGAACTCATACCACATCTTCCTATATCTATAAACAACATATTTATGCATTTAGTTTTTGAAAAAATATACATAGATATGATTTGTTTAAAAACAATTACAACATGATTCATAGGAAATTGTGAAAAAAAGTAATGACTTTTGATAATTATGTAGATTGGATAGTAAAAGTGGAAGTATAATGGGATCTGATCCTGCTTCTCCGATGTCACCCACCTCACCACAGTCACCGAGGTCTCCAGCTGAGATGACCTTACCCACAGCTACTACAAGTCTACAATCTGTACAAGAAGCCATCAGTAAAGCTTTCAAATCATTTGTCACAGGAGGTATGAGAACTCAATTGTTTTATTTTTATCACATGGTATCACATGGTATAGTCTAAAGATCAGTGGTTTTCTCCAAGGACTCCAGCATCCTCCACCAATAAAAACTGGCAGCCACAAAATGTTTAAAAATGTTGTTTAAAATACAAAAAATCAAATCAAATCACATGGTATAAAATTGCAGTGGTATAGTTTTCTGTTATTTCTTTACTAGTTGAACTACAAAAGTTTTATTTTAAGTAATTATAACTTTGGTCTATTTTCTTAAAGCTCTAATTGTTTGAATTTCTGAGATGCGTTCAAATGATCTTCAAATTCAGCCTCTAAATCTTTCTGTTTTTTATTTATGAATTTGATTGCTTCATTCAGAAAAGAGGTTGGCTTATATAAGTTAGACAGCATAAAACCTTAAGTGCAGGGTTCAACATTTTACTATTTGAAGTATGACTTATAATTCTTTTTTTTATTTGTTTTTGTAGAAAAGTCTTCCACAATACACACCACCAAATCTCATCATTCCTCTGGTACACTTGATGTGGAGGCTATCATCAGACTGGATTTAGAAATTATTGATGCTAACTCACCATCTAATAAAAATGGTACTGATGTGAAGATAGCAAATCTTCAGTTCAGTAACTTAGATATAATAGGTAAGAAGTAAAAATTCATTTACAAGAGATATTGTGTATGCAATGATGACACAAAATCCCAACTAATACATGACAATCTAAAAGGAAAGTTATATGCAGGCCATTAACACAGAAGAACAGCTCTATCTCCTCACAGATCTCCTCACAGCATGTTCAAGATGGCCTCTTGCCATCATATGAGCAGAATACTTTTTGGTAGATGGCAATTACACTTCTTCTGTGTATTTAAATCACTGACGCTGGGAAGTATAAAAAATTGCACACATAAAGTTACAAAGAAATGTAACAAATAATTTCATAACGTACTTGATTATCTGACTTTGTAAATAAATTTGAGAATGGAAATGGTGAATTTGTCAAAGAGACAACAACCCAACCAAAGAGCAGAAAACTCTGCACCTGGAGTCATGTTTCAGCTGGCCCCTTAAAAAAATAAATATGTACTAGTTCAGTGAAAATGAACATCATACTAAACTCTGAAATATATATAAAAAAAAATCATACAAAACAAAGACCAGAGGCTGTTGATTTAGGACAGGCGGGGTTTGGTTTTCTAGAAAAGTATAGATCAAAACACCAGTATTTGTTAGATAACTTAGCAAGTGATGATGAATGTACAAAGAAACTTACTTCTTATTGAATATATTTGCACCATCATCAGCTTTTAATACAAAGTAGGGAGAATTTATGCATACAAAATAAATAATCATCATCAAGATTGTGTTAACAGATGTTTTTTTTCTGTGTTTCTAGCAAACCAAGAGACCATGGTAGAACTGATAAGTTTTGTGAAGCAAATCTCACCTTCAGCAGATGAAGCCAGAAGTCCTCAGGGATCTAATCTAAAGTTTCAGCCTGCCTATGCATCACAGCTTTCCTTAAATAGAACTTTCATGGAAAAAGGATCTCAGGTAATGTTATGTTTTTACCTTCAATATTTATAGAAATAATAAAAAAAAAAAATGATAGATTACATCTTCTGTAATAGGGCACTGGTTTTCATTTTGGGATACAATCTATTCCACATTTCTCAACTGCAACTCTTATCAAATTGAATTTGTCACAGGTTGTTAAGAAAGTATTGGTATTTGATTTCTTTTTATACCCCACGCAACGAAGTTGCGGAGGGTATAATGTTTTTGACCCGTCCGTCAGTCCGTCCGTCAGTCCTGTTTCTTGTCATCGCAACTCCTCTCAAACCACACAACAGAATTTCACGAAATCTTTTTATATGAAAAGGACATATTATGTAGTTGTGCATATCGACAGGAAATTACGTTTCAATTTTATTTCTAGGAGTTACGCCCCTTTGAACTTATTTGCTTCAATGTACTACTGCAACAGTTTGTCATCGCAACTCCTCTGAAACTACATAACAGAATTTCATGAAACCTTTTCAAATAATAAGGACATACTATGTAGATGTGCATATCAACAGGAAATCACGATTCAATTTTTTTTCTAGGAGTTACACCTCTTTGAACTTATTTGCTTTAAGGTACTACTTCAACAGTTTGTCATCTCAACTCTTCTGAAACCACAGAACAGAATTTCATGAAACTTTGTAGATAATAAGGACATACTACGTAGATGTGCATATCAACAGGAAATTACGTTTCAATTTTTTTTCTAGGAGTTATGCCCCTTTAAACTTATTTGCTTCAATGTACTTCTGCAACAGTTTGTCATCTCAACTCCTCTGAAAACACACAACAGAATTTCATGAAATTTTGTAGATAATAAAGACATACTATGTAGATGTGTATATTGACAGGAAATTATTATTCAGTATTTTTTCTTATACAATTTTTTTTTCTTATACTTATTTAATTTCTCCAATGACAATGTGGGGACGTGGGGTATGTGAGCGTGCTCACTAAGGTTCTTTAATTATTTGCTACTACAAAACACTGATTGGGCATGTGTACAAAATAGGAGATTGCAACTCTTATGTGATCACTGTTATATTACCACTATATTCTCAGTTTTTTAAATTTATTATTGATTTTTTGATGAATTTGTTTTATTTGAGTAGATTGAGTTGGAAATATGGGCAGTAAGTCATTTACCTTTATATAGTTATGCCCCATTTTATCTTGGGGAATAACAAGGGCATTTATATCCCTAGACACATTCTTCTTTTATTTAAATCAATTTTTCAAACTTTGTCTTTATGTATTGTTTATTTTTTCAGGAGTCGACTTCAAAACTTGATGTAACAGCTGATTTTCACAAACTGAACATTTTATTAATGAGATTAGAAAGTATAAAGGGATGTAAACATGCAAGGAAAGTGGCTACCTTTACAATGTCATCTGCCCAATTACAGGCTACTGTAGGTAAGTTATATTTAAAACAACTGGCAAGGGTAGTGGAGATATTTACAATGTCATCTGCCCAATTACAGGCTACTGTAGGTAAGCTATATTTAAAGGTCGGGCAAGGAAAGTGGCAACATTTACAATGTCATCTGCCCAATTACAGGCGACTGTAGGTAAGTTATATTTAAAGGCCGGGCAAGGGAAGTGGCAACCTTTAAAATGTCATCTGCCCAATTATAGGCTAAAAAAAAGACTGGCAAGGAAAAGGAAAATATTTACAATGTGATTTGCCCAATAACAGGTAACTGTTTGTAATCTTTTTTTCAACGGATAGACAAGGAAAAGGGCAACATTAACATTGTCATCTGCCAAATTGCAGGCTACTATAGGTAAGCTATGTTGAAAATGACGGGCAATGAAAGTGGAAACTTTTGCAACGAGTAACTAGTATTAAATGGCCTGATTTATTTACAAAACAATAGATGAAAAACAAACATGGTATACAGCAATAAATGACAACCACTGAATTATCATGATTATTGTTTAATTATTGTACAACATATTTTTACCTTAATGTAAAATACTATTTTGAAACCATTACGTGTATTCTCATAAAATATCAATACTTGGTTTTTTTTGTTATTACAGGGAACGAGTTAGATGTAACTGGATCACTTGGTGGTTTCCATGTTATAGATGTCACACCAGATGCTGATAAACATTATCATATATTCAGTGTAGGAAGTGAGGATATCTTAAACTCTCATTCCGATTCTGTACAACAGAGTGTTATGTATAAAACAGCTCATGAATCTATGTTTGAAACCAGCAGTAAAGCCTTGCAGTTTAGTTTTATAAAAGGCGTTCAGCCATCGTCAACAATTCAGGACTTCACACTTGACACAAGTCAGGTGTCGGATAACTCAGGACAAAAATTGACGTCTGTTAATGTACAAATGGCATCAATGTGTTATATACATTCTCCCAGACTTTTGAATGAGGTCACACAATGTGTTTCAGAATTTACCGATTTTATGACAAAAGTAGCAGCATCAATCAAAACAGCAGCTTCTGAAGTTGCCAAAGGTATAATGACTAAGAAATCAGATGTATCCATGCTTGGTAGCACAACAGGTCTGGATTTCACTAAATCAAATCTTTCTATAAATAGTGATGATGAAATAGCTGAATGTCAAAAAGGTTCACATATCTTGTTAAATGCTCAGTTAGAAATACCTGTGATAGTTTTTCCAAGATCAGCCACAAGTTCTGATGTTCTAGTGGCTCATTTAGGTCACATTTCTGTTAAAAACTTTGACTCTTTAAGTCAGGACTTGGATGAGACTGAAATGTCACCTGCTTCAACAGTCAGAATGTTTGTTGAGGCTAAAGATGTAAATCTGTATTCACTTAACACTGACAAACACATGGAACAATTTCCAGCTTATGTTAATGCAGATACATTATTTGATACTTCTATTTATAGAAACAGTGATTATGGGCTGCCGATTGTTCACAATACGACTATTGAAATCCTTCTTGAGCATGTGCAGCCAGATCCAATGATAATAAACGTTGATGAGACAGAAAGTTGGTGTTTTAATGGTGAATTGCGAAAACCTAAAACAAAAGATATTTTAAGTATTATTGATGTCACTGCCTGCATATCTACGCCACTCAATGTTGAGCTATGTAAATCTGTCTATGAACAAATTTTACAGACCACTGACAATTTAACATATAATGAAAATATTCATGGGAAATTAAATATAGCCACCGATCAAACTAAAAAATCTCAAACCGAGCCTTTGAAGTCACAAAAAGTTGGATCTAAACCTACTGAAAAAGAAAAGAAGGAGGATTCTGTGATTAAAGTTAATTTTAAAGTGCCAATTCTTAATGTCGAAATGAAAGGAGAGTTTGACGAAGGTTACAAAGGACTTGTTAATTTGAATTTACAAGATTTTACTCTCAACATGAAAAAGGAAAATTCGTACTCAACAGAGATTGAGGTCCAGTTGAAATCTTTAATAATGGAAGACTTGTTAGAAAATGAAAATTCAGAACATCGGTATTTAATGATTTCAAGACAAGTGGAAGATAATAAACAACCAGAACCTAAACTGTTCCTCTCCCAATCCTGTCCTAATAGTTGTATTATTACACCAGTTCCTGTGATGCCTCATTCATTACCGTCTAGTTTTCACAAAGATTTAAATATTGCCGATTTTGAGACACAATGGAAACAAACCAGGGGATTAAGGAGGACTGGTGTGCCAAAATCTGAGAAGTATGTCATGATATTAAAGTTAAGAACATTTATTATAAAAGATTTTTCTACCTTTTAACAATTCATATCACATAATGAGTGACTGGGAATTCCTTGTCTTTTTTTGCAAACAGCCTATGTAAATTTGGAGTCCCTGCTGTAGTAGTTATATTCTTATAATGAGCAGCACAAATTTGTCAAGCAACAACTTAGACAACATGACTCCTGTTCTTGTGGCTATTTGAAAGCAAAATAGAAAAAAAAATATACAGATATCTCCATTAGGAAAACAACAATTTTAAAATGTAAGAAAAAATGAGAAGTTAGAAAAACACTATTGTCTCAATTTACAAATATACCATGTATACCCGTACTCAATCTGATATTACTTAAAAGGAGCATTCTATGCAAGCTTTGCTTTTAATGTGAAGGTGTGTAATTATGTTAGGGTTCTTTATATAATCTGTAGATCAGTCTAACCAACAAGCGGCCATTTTGGTATAGATGAATGCAAGATTGTATGATTTTACTTTGCATGAATACATAAAACCATTAATGTAAATTACTATTATAATTATTTTATTTGACTGTTTTCTCCATAGGAAATCTTATCCAAGTACACCGCCACCATCATTAAGACACTCTAGACGAGAATCTTTAGAGAAATGTAAAGAAGATGATCTTGTACATATTAGTGTAGTATTAGTGGATAAATTCTCTCCTGAATATGTCACCAAATACAACAAGGTAAGTTAGTGATAGTGTGCTATTCATAGATAAATTCTCTTAGGAATATGTCAACAAGTTCAATATATTTTTTAGTCCCCTACCAACAAAATTGATTTGGCAAATTAGTTTTTCACACTTTTTTTTGTGCCTGTAGATATTGATTTGGTATTTGGTGTATTGTTTTATCATCATAAGTACATACAGGGGTCGAAATTAGCACTGATCAGGTGTTCCGAGACCAGCAAAATTTGCGTAAGACTAGTAGATTTTGTCAGCTAGTGGTCCAACAGACCAGTAGAAATTTGTTGATAAAAATCACTGATTGCATTGCAATCTCGGTTTGTTTAGATACACATTTACCTGCGAAATCAATTACACGGTACTGGGGGGTTATAAGTGTTACATTTGATCAAGTTAATTGATATCTCAGGTAAGCGTTTTTCAAAAAATGTGGAAATTTTTGGAAGCAGCAAAACCGCCTGAATAAAAAATTAAAATATAGGTAAACATCTATCATTTATATTAGTGTTTGTCAAATGAACGTCCAGTTTTGCAGGACCAGTAGATTTGGAGCCAGACCAGTAGATTTTTCAGTCTACTGGCTTGGCTGTCCAGTAGTCCTTCTTATTGTAATATTTGCTTCAAAGTTATACTTTAGATTTATAATTTATTGTGGGTTTTTTTTATTCACATAACTTAGTGTCTGTTCACAAAATTATTTCTCAAATGTTAAGTTTATTGTTCTCTGGGTAATTGAAGTTTATAACTATTTAGAAGTGATTCAGAAATGATTAATAAATGAATGAATTATTTTTTTCTGCAGACAAACAGAATTATAGATGTAGACTTCAATTCTTTGGAGGCCAATGTAAACTTACAGACCTGGGTTGTATTGCTTGACTTTCTGGGACTGGGGGCTAAAATACATGATGAAGATATTGAACCAACTAAAGACTCCCCAGTAATACAGAAAGATTTTCCAAGTAAGTACCATGTTTGTTTGGGATAAGAAAATTTTATTGAAAAAGTGTATTTGCATTTCTGATAGATTTCATACTGTAATTGAACCACATGAACTGATTTCCACCAGGTTTTATCAATGATATCAATAAATTTTTCATATTTCTATAAAAATCTTTATACAATTAAAAAGTGCTTGTAAGTATTTTTATTTGTAGAATTGAAAAATAATGTTGTACAATCTATCATATGAGAAGAAAATTAAAAATAAAAACTGGACAAGGTGTTTGACTTTTCACATGAATTGAAAATTTGTCAAAGTGACCATTTCAGTTCTTTACAAAAATGCAAAAAGACCAGTGTTACTGTTCTAAGCATAGAATTTTAAGTTTTTGTAAAATTTACTTTATATTTATATTTTAATTTCAGAACCTGAAGAGACTAATGTCAACTCTGTTGTCAAGTTAAAAGTTAAGAGTTTCTCATTGATTTTAAACAAACCAGAATATGAGCTTTCCAGAGCTAAGATTTCTAAATTCTCCTCCAATATTGAAACCAGGGATGGTAACTTGGATGTCAAGGGACAATTGGGCAGTATTTCTCTGACTGACCAGTCTCCACATGGTAAATTGTACAGGGAAAGGTTCATTACTGAAGGACATCAGGCTTTAGTCTTTGATATATTCAAGTAAGTAAGGGCTATTTCAGAAAAAAATGTATGGGGAGGTGGGGGGTTGGAAGGCACATTATATTAATAATACATGGGTGATGGTTATCAGAGCAACTTTTCACACTATAATGCACTATAATTCTCAATTACAATTGTCTGGGTGGCGGGTGCTGACACAAACTGCCTTCCAACCCCCCATACATTTTTTTCTGGAATAGCCCTAATGTTTTAACAATTTATGATATGTAAGGATAATTCAAAATTTATGAATAAAAGACGAAAGAAATCAAGCAATTTTATTATTTTTTTCTGGAATTAGTTACTACAATACAAAATACTGGTTTCCAGGAGAAAACAATATGAGAAATTCCTTTATGATCAAAAGTAGAATGAAATTTTAAATTTGCAAGTTTACAACTTGAATAAATTCATGAAGCTGCACTGAATGCATTGATTTTTTTACAGATATGGTCTTCCCGATCCAGGGCTTCAGAGAGATTGTGATATAAAAGTGAAATTAAAAATGTCCTCTGTTAGATATGTACACACCAATAGATTTCAATCAGAATTTGTTGCCTTCCTTCAACACTTTTTACAACTTCAAGATGTATTGGGCAGGATGAGGGCTGCTTCTGCAGGCATGAAGGTATGTATGTCTGTTGATAGATTCCTACACTCCCTATTGAAACATGATATTTTAGACAGTATTAGGCATTCAATTTTGTCTTTATTATATAAAATAATTAGAACTTAATTATTAAAAAAAAAAATGAAAAATTTCATCTTTTGGCAGATATGTCTCTGTCGAAGCAAGCTGGAATTGAAAAGTAGATTATCATTTATAATTAATTATAACTAAGAAATTTGAAATCACTGAGTGCTGGTATTCTGCAACCACATTGTCTGTCGTCTGTTACTTTGTTACAAATTACTCTGTTTCTGTATTATAGAATGAGTTGATGGTGAATTCTGTAAAATATTCAGTAAAACTGTCTTCTTCATACTAACGACGTTGAAACTTCTGTAATCCAGTCCCTCTGAATCAACATCCTCCTCATACTGGCGAAAAAAGAAGTCTCTGCTTATATCTATTCAAACAAACACACATTTAATCTTAAAAATTTATAAGTATTTTTTTAGTTGTATAAATTAATATTTAAACTATTGATGTTTTGAGAGAAGCTGTTAATGATCTTCAATTATAATTTCAGGTTGCAGACAAGGCATCTAGAGGCTCTAGGATTATGTTGGACATAGAATTAAAGTCTCCAATCATTGTAATACCTCACAGTTCTAAGTCTAATGATGTTCTTGTTGTTGACCTTGGAAATCTGACCTTGAAAAATGTGTTCAGACATGATGGAACTGATGGTACTCTATCAGCTATTTATAGACCTGTGATACCTGAATCTGTTTCTGTTAAACGAAATTTATCTAACGATTCGTTGTTGTCCAAATGTTCTTCTGACGTATCAATTGGGTCATTAAACATGATGACCCAAAGTACATATAATGAACTACTACCTCCTGGCGCAAGTGAAGATCCTATGACATCTAGCATCTATGGTAATCTGGAAAAAGATGAACGGTATGATGAGGATGGTTATGAAATAAGTGAAACAGAGGTCTATGACCCTACACTAGAGCCAAGAACACCAGAGGGCACTAGTGTAGATCCAAACTTCCTTTTAGATTCAAGTTCATCAGGGTCATCAGATCAGAAGCGTAATGTTCGTAAAACTGATAGTGATTCTTCACAGGAAACAAACTTCAGACCTAACTTTGGTTTTGATAATATCCTTAAAGTGAATTCTGATGGGTCTGTGTCATCAGAAGGACCAGATTATATATGTCTTTTGGATGTTATGTCAGTAGTTTTATCAGACATGGACTTATACTCTGCAGAGAGGGTAGATAAGCAAATGTATAACAGATCATTTGTCAAGTCCAGTCATACAGATTTGGTGTTTAAAGATTGTGTATTGCAGCAACAGGTAATACCTGGATGGATTTTATTGTTTGAACTTAAATGCTGTCACAGTTATAAAGTCAATTTAAGTTAAATTTGTGTTACAGTAAAAGATAAATAAGTTTGAGCTTCTGGATTTTTTTTTTTTAATTGAAATTTGAAAAAGTTATACAATACTTTTAACATACTTCTCAAATTGTACTAAAATATAGGTATATACATAAAAATAAGAAGATGTGGTATGATTGCCAACGACACAGAAATTAACAACTATAGGCTTTCAGCAATTACCAAGAAGAAAAAGAGAAAAGTAACGGCCTAATTTATGTACAAAATGATGAACGAAAAACAAATAGGTTACACAGCAACAAATGACAACCACAGAATTACAGGCTCCTGACCTGCAACAGTGGTGTAATGTGCATTCATTAATGAAGTACTAACTATAGGTTTACTTTTGTAGGGAGGAAAATCGTTGAAAGAGAAGGGTATGTTGAAGTTACAAATAGAAAGAAACCTAGAGAATGATATCAGTCATGCTGTTCCCGACTTTAGGATCAATGGAGCATTGTCTGCCATGCATATAACTATTGATATGAACCAGTACAAGTTGATCAAAGGGATACTGGATCATAATCTGGGAGAAAGGTTACCAGAGTTCCAAAAACCTCTTATGTCACATCTTATTGACCCAGAAATAAATGTTAGTATAACTCGTACCCATGACTTTTAAATTGTGATTTGTATTTAACTTTTTACTATTTGATTAATGAATTTAGCATAAAATGTGCTTATAGTTTTTTTAATACAGAAAACATTAGATTTTTAGCTCACCTGGCTTTTCTCATCACATCCGTCGTCGTCATAGTCGTTAACTTTTTTACATTTTGAACTTCTTTTAGAGAACCACTGAATGGAATGAAACCAAACATGGTGTCGTAATTTCTGCTTCTCGCTATGTTTTGATATAGTTATAAAGCCAGCAAATACGAATATCTCATAAAACTAGTAAATGCACGGGGTAATAAATAAATACGGACGTCAAATCTGTTGTCTGTTCTCTCTTGGTAGCGTGAATAAATAATCAATAGTAAAAATGATACGTTTATTAAACATCTAGAACTGCCGATATATTTCCATACAAGTACAATATTCCAACAATAATATATAATTTACATACGGGGTGAAGCAACTTAAATAATAGTATTTTCGTACGGGTCAAACGGGATTATCTTAAATATTACAATGACGATATAAATAAAATGCAAGGCATACAGCTATCTGCGCTGCTTCTTACCTCTAAATTATAACCCTTACTTGTAATATAAAATGCGAGGCATACAGCTAATGCGCTGCTTCTGTTACCTCTAGGAACCCCCGGGATGAGCCTTGCTGCAAGCCAAACGTTAAGACAGCAAAAGACTGACGAACGTGACGTTGCACTGGTATTTATTTCAAATTACCGGAAGTAAATATTCTAAGCAGGAAGAAAAACATAATGTAAAACGCTTACATAAAATATAGGAGTCCTCGACTCAAAATGCTTATAATAATACAATCTTATGAATAAACAAATCTAGACATATTAATTCTTCCAGTTAAGAACTCATAAATGTACACTTTTGGGTTCACGATTAGAATATTGACCCAACGGTAACGTTCTGAACAATGCATGACAAAGTTACGCCATACATGACGTTATCGATACAGCTAATAACATAAAGTAAAACGTACCTTAATTACTCTTTCAATATACGAAATACTAGAAATAACTTCTGACAACTTATATAAACTCTCTTAATACAATAATAACAATATTCCTTTACTTGGAAATAACCAATATACACATTTACAACACTGCCCCTCCCCCAGAATACGTTTCGTCCTCGAAATATGGTCCTGTCCATTCTGAACGTACATTTAAAAATTCTTTTCACATCAATCCTCCATCATACAAATAAAACAATTTTGCTCATCTCCAATTTGTCAAAAACAAACAAATATTTAAGCTAACTTTAAACTTAAACATACATCAACAAACTACTGCGCCTGTTAATGTCATCTTAAAAAACAATATCTGCGTCAACAAACTAATGCGCCTGTTTATTCCTAAAAGGCAAAATCTACATAAAATTTTCTTCAATGTATAAATATCTTCTCTTATGCTAATATAACAATAAAGTATCATGAAAAAACAAAGTTCTATTTTTTTTCTTTTCATCCAGTTACAGCACTAATATACTTCATTTAAAGTTCAATTCAAGATTCTCCATTCTATCAGACACTGGAATTATAAATATCATGAAGCTAAACTTCTTCTAAACACCAGGCTTACCATAAGCCAACAAATGTCCTATCAAGTTCTATACCACAAGGGTACCCCGCGTATACATATATATGCTATCTTCGATACTGATGCATCATAAAAACATAAGTATAAAAATTAGTACAAAAGAATTAAAAAAAATGGTCATCAGTATTCCCCGAGAAATATCTAAAATGGTGTAGACTATAGCTCAGCATACCCATGGTGTAACCTAAATGCATATTACAATCTAGACTAATCATTAGCCTTAACTTATTCTCGCACCAAACAAAAATGGCACCTAAAGTATCCCAACTGTCAATATACACCCACCGAAAGCAGTTTCCCACCAAAATAGTATTAAACAATCTTTTCTGCATAAAAACAACAACAATTCAATAGGACCATCAAATTCCAGATTCTGATAAAAAAATCTCCTGTTTTCTAAAAATCTCAAAACAATTTCAATATCACAATATTTTCCTTAAAGTGCAAAATCTATACATATTGGTGCTACGTATACTGTATTCTCAGTGGATAAACTAATATTACAATTCTTTCTCAATAAACAAATTAATCAATTTTTACATTTTATCAATCACAAAAAAATCACACAAGTTTCATATCTACATTATAAAAAGTCCTAAATCTACTCAAAAATATTCTGATATTTGGCCAGTGTAGGCTTATCTGATATATAGTCCTAACTATTTCTGATAATCCTGACTTGTAAATCCAAACTGCGGGTTTCCTCCTAAAGTATTCATATCTTCTGGTTTCCCTCTTTTTCCTCTTGAGAAAGGACAATCTCTGCTGTAATGTCCCTCTTGGTGGCATGAGTAACATGTATTTACTCTGTTATTGTTGTTGAAATTAAATTGGTCTTTCTTCCTAACATTATGTCTATTTAACAGACCAAAATTTTCTCTTTCTTGCATCTCAGTTTTAAATAGATCTTTTATCTCATTTAAATCCTGCTTTATGTCTTCAACATCCATTTTGAACTCCTTTTTCAAATTGTCTATGCCCATTTTAAATTCTGCATGAGTGACATATTGGGTTGGATTCTCCATCCTACACATCTTGAAGTCTTCTGTTTTCTCTTGTACTATACAGTTTGCATCGGTATTTACCTGTCTGACATTACAGTTTTTACCTACATTTTTTCGACAACACTCATGCCATGTGACTATATTTATTGCATCCTGCAATGTTGCTGGCTTCTGTATGAGGACCTCATATGCTACTGATTGGTCTGGTAGACCTTTAATAAAGTGTTCCGTTTTGAAACGATCTAGCAAACTTAAATCATTTACTTCAGGGTATGCCTTCCTTACTTGTCTCTCCACTCGAGATGCATATTCTTGTATGCTTTCTTTGTGGTCCTGTTTTATAAACTGCAAATTGGTCTTATAAGTTTCTGGTAATATATGGTCCCCAAATCTCTGTGACATAGCCTTATGAATATATTTGATATCTTTATGGAATGGCATAGGAAGCTCATTTACATATACTAGGGCTTCATCTCTCAGACAATTTAGAATAAGTTCCTCTATTTGTCTGTCATTAAACCATCTAAACCTATTACTCAGTAAACTAAACTGTGTCCAGAAGGCCTTGAAATCCCCTTTACCATCAAAGAATGGACTTCTAGGTTTTGGTTCTTCCCTTTGTAGTTGCTGAATACGACTACTTTCTCTTACATAATTTGTACTAACTGGACGTGGTGTATAAATGCTGTCAGTACTTGGACCAGCTGGTAATTGTTGGGTCACTGATACCTGGTTATTTTGTTCAGTTGTGGTCATGCTATTTTGACTGAAATTCTGCGTATTGGTGTTGTTTTCAGCCACATGGTTACCCCTTGCTAATTGAGCTATATTTTCCTGATTTAGCTTAACTTGTGTGCTCATCTCTGATACTTGCGTGCTCATCTCAGAAACTTTCGTCTTGAGCTCAGAAAATCTATTATTTTGATTTTTTATTGTCTCTGAATGTCCGTTAGAATAGCAATAATATTGTTATCATTCAAATTCATCTTACTTTCCTCAATCGTCCTAGTATTCTTCACAGACGAGTTTATCGGGCTTACTATGGGGCTGTAGGTAGATAAATTAACATCATCTTCTATACCCAAATCTATCAAATTACAGGGCTGATCAGTTCCGTTCTGTGAAATATTCATATTCTCATACTTTCCCCCCTATATTGCATAACATGTAATTCCCAACGTATTCTCAAGATACTTGTCTATAAATAATTTGTCTTGTAAATTTGCATAAATAGTCGGAGCTGATCTCAATAATAATATTTCGCATGTGTTTTTGGAACTAGGATAAGGAATTGCCAAACGATATATATATGTGTATAGTAAATAATTTAGACCATGCGAGGCATACAGCTAATGCGCTGCTTCTGTTACCTCTAGGAACCCCCGGGATGAGCCTTGCTGCAAGCCAAACGTTAAGACAGCAAAAGACTGACGAACGTGACGTTGCACTGGTATTTATTTCAAATTACCAGAAGTAAATATTCTAAGCAGGAAGAAAAACATAATGTAAAACGCTTACATAAAATATAGGAGTCCTCGACTCAAAATGTTTATAATAATACAATCTTATGAATAAACAAATCTAGACATATTAATTCTTCCAGTTAAGAACTCATAAATGTACACTTTTGGGTTCACGATTAGAATATTGACCCAACGGTAACTTTCTGAACAATGCATGACAAAGTTACGCCATACATGACGTTATCGATACAGCTAATAACATAAAGTAAAACGTACCTTAATTACTCTTTCAATATACGAAATACTAGAAATAACTTCTGACAACTTATATAAACTCTCTTAATACAATAATAACAATATTCCTTTACTTGGAAATAACCAATATACACATTTACAACACATGGCATGAATGTTCCTTATGAGGTGCTGACCAAGTGTTGTTACTTTGTAGCCGATCCGTCATCCAAGATGACCTCCAGCGGGGGACTTAGTTTAACATAGGACCCTATTGGAAATGCATACAAATGACTTCTTTTAGAGAACCACTGAATGGAATGAAACCAAACATGGCATGAATGTTCCTTATGAGGTGCTGACCAAGTGTTGTTACTTTTTAGCTGATCCATCATCCAAGATGGCGTCCAGCGGGGGACTTAGTTTAACATAGAACCCTATGGGAAATGCATACAAATGACTTCTCTTAGAGAACCACTGAATTGAATGAAACCAAACATGGCATGAATGTTCCTTATGAGGTGCTGACCAAGTGTTGTTACTTTTTAGCTGATCCATCATCCAAGATGGCCGCCAGCGGGGGACTTAGTTTAATATAGGACCCTATTGGAAATGCATACAAATGACTTCTTTTAGAGAACCACTAAATGGAATGAAATTAAACATAGCATGAATGTTCCTTATGAGATGCTGACCAAGTGTTGTTACTTTGTAGCTGATCCATCATCCAAGATGGCCGCCATTGGGGGACTTAGTTTAACATAGGACAATATGGGAAATGCATACAAATGACTTCTCTTAGAGAACCACTGAATGGAATGAAATAAAATAGCATGAATGTTCCTTATGAGGTGCTGACCAAGTGTTGATACTTTGTAGCTGATCCATCATCCAAGATGGCCGCCAGTGGGGGACTTAGTTTAACATAGGACCCTATGGGAAATGCATACAAATTACTTCTTTTAGAGAACCACTGAATGGAATGAAATTAAACATAGCATGAATGTTCCTTATGAGGTGCTGACCAAGTGTTGTTACTTTGTAGCTGATCCATTATCCAAGATGGCCACCAGCAGGGGACTTATTTTAACATAGGACCCTATGGGAAATGCATACAAATGACTTCTTTTAGAGAACCACTGAATGGAATGAAACCAAACATAGCATGAATGTTCCTTATGAGGTACTGACCAAGTGTTGTTACTTTGTAGCCGATCCATCATCCAAGATGGCAGCCAGCTGGGGACTTAGTTTAACATAGGACCCTATGGGAAATGCATACAAATGACTTCTTTTAGAGAACCACTGAATTGAATGAAACCAAACATGTTTGTTCCTTTCCTTTTGAGGTGCTGGCCAAGTGTTGCTACTTTGTAGCCAAATTTTATCTTTTTAATATAATTTCAAAAACCCAAGAAAAGTCAGGTGAGCGATACAGGCTCTTGAGAACCTCTAGTTTTATGATATTATATTTTTTAGCATAATCTATTGTTACACTTAAAGCATACTTTAAATTGGTATTATAAGAATGATGTATTTGATATGATCTTTTCTATGTAATAAGACACATACTTATAATTTTCAGACTGTGCTGAGTGGAACTGTTTGGCAGAGTATTGGAATGGCAATAGATCTTAACAATGTCACAATAGAACTGGTTTTGTCACATGACCAGGGACCGGATTACCCAGAATGCTCTTTGGCTAAATTAGACTTTATATCATCTACATTCAGATTTGATAGTTTCTCCAACCAATCAAAAGATGTTGATCTTGTTTCTCATGAGATTGTAGCTAGTGATACAAGATACAGAGGTGGGTTTACTATAGATTCTCTTTTGAGTTATTCCATTAAAATTGATTGGGAGAGGGAGGGAAGGACTTCTAAAATCACCCCTTCAGCCAACATTCTTTGAAAAATTTGCATACATCATGTCCAAAAACAAAATTACTTTTCCTACCACGACCTCCAGTTTCAATAATAATGAAATTGACAATGGAAATGGGGAATGTGTCAAAGCGACAACAACCTGACCATAGAGCAGACAACAACCGAAGGCCACCAATGGGTCTTCAATGTAGCAAGAAACTCCTGCACCTGGAGGTGGGATGTGTACGTGAGGCTAACATGCCACCACACCAAGATACAATAAAATTTAATGAGGTGTTTGGTAGGTTATCACAAAGTGATGATTAGAATTGTTGAGTTTTGGTCTTTTTTATCTAACTTTGTCAGAGTTCTGATGTTGGGCATTTGAAATTTATGAGAGACATGATTCTTTTTGTCATTGTTAATCATTGATTAGATAATGGTAGAGTTTAATTGGAGTTAAAACAATTTTGACATTATTATGGTTACTGGACGTGTATCATCCTATATAATATCAAATTATTATTTTTTCAAAGATGCTCCAGTAAATGTAAGACCCAATGTATTTGAGAAGATTTTACAGCCAGGACCAGTTAAGAATAAAAGAAACCAGTCATCAGAATATGGTTCCTTCCAGCTAGAGCTCCACTTCAGATCAACCAAGGATTCAAACCAGTTCTCTATACTACTCAATAACATGAAATTAATGTGTATATTTGATTGGCTGCTCACAGTCCAGGAATTTCTTGCTGCAAAACCAGACGATCCATTTTCAGAAGGTAATTGCAATTATTTTTCTTTCTAGTCTCTGTCTAAAGTAATCCTTGAACAAATTACTTATGAAATGTTTGTATCAAATTTGGAATAAGATAAAAACCTTTCTATAAAAACTGATAAATAAAATAGAATTGGCTTTTGTCTAAATAAAAATCAAATACTGTTGAAGGCTGTTGTCTAAAAAGGCATGCTGACATGCTATAATTTAGGAATAAACATATTTCAAATAAGACTAAAACTGATATGCAATGCACCAGATTTGGTTATCTAATTGAAACATGTTCCATCATGGTTTATTTTGGGTTATTTCAATTAATTTACATTGTAGAAGAGGAAAATGGTGCATTAGAAGATGAAAGTGGCACTGATGATATACCACTGTCTCCAAAACCAGGATCTGGAACTTGTAGTCCCGTCACAATGTCTAGTGGTGTTATGACCAAGAGAGGTCCAATAGTGGAACAGGTTAGTCTTAAACCAAAAATGTACTCTTGTGTTAGGTGGGATTCAGGTTCATTTTGTTAAAACAAATTGCTTTGCTGAATGCTGAATAGCTTACAACTGTTAGAATAAAAAAAATATAAATATATTATTGTAAAAATTTCGAAATAAATGTTATATGTGGAAGTCATGAGGATATGACATATTTGGTAACTGTGAATTGATAAATATAAATGTATCCTGTAATATAAAATCCTATGCATTCATAAAGGTTACAAACATTAGAATAATGGTTGACATTATCGTCTAATACGTAAGAGGAGCTGGTTTCTTTTGTCATTATGTTACAAAATGCTTTCATGAAAAAACAGCAATTGGTTTTTTTTTAGAATTTTTGTATTGAATAATCAATAAATTTTCCAAATTAATAATCTAGCAAAAAGTGTACTTGTTTGTAGTTGTTGGACATTTTTCTATATTTGTAGGTTGAGGTACCCTTTGAACTAAAGTTGAATGTATCTGACACACAGTTTGTTGTGGTTGAAGATAGTACAACATGGGATACTAATGCTGTTATTCTAAAGGTATAGTATTGATAAATCATAAGGGAATAACTCATATGACCATATGGTAGTGTTAAGGGGGTCTCAATCATGGTTTAATAAAAACAGAGAAAAATGGTAATTTGTAATGGGGTTAAAATTGGTTTACAGGGAAAATGATCATATATTAAAGTAACAATACTTATATTCTTGTATATTTTATTTGATAGATAGGTTTACAAGATTCTATATAATATGTGTCAAGCTCTAAACCAATAGACAAATTTTTTTCAGATTTCAGTTGAGTGTTATAAAGGATTTATAACAAACTTTGACATCGCTGGATCCATTGGATTAGTGTAAATTTTTAGCACTCAGTCAATGATTTTGCACTTTCCATTCTAAAGTTGTATTAAATAAATAAATAACAAAAGAATGTGCAACTTAGTTTGTTAAGATAGTCCACACAATCAACTTAAGGTGGTAGAAAACACCGTAACTAATATTAATAACTTTGACATCGCTGGCTCCATTGGAGTAGTGTAAATTTCTCAGTCAATGACTTCATTGCACTTTCCATTCTAAAGTTGTACTTAATAAATAATTAACAAAAGAATGTGCAACTTGGTGTGTTAAGATAGTCCATACAATCAACTTAAAGTGGTATGAAACACCTTAACTAATAATAATTTGACTTGTTTAATTTTCATAAAATAATATACAGAGCTATCTCCCTGTAATGCTCTGTACCACTTACAAATTATTCTTTGATACTTACATGTAATGGCTATACATTTCTTATAATTGCTTAGATCAATGCTATAGATTGATGTAACATGAAACTTGGTTTTCTCATAAATAGCATTCTTATGAAAGTGAAAAAAGTCTGGGTTTTTTTATATAAAACCCTTCAATTATCTTTATATTTGCAATATGTATATTTGCAGAGTACAGCAGTTTTAACATACAGACCCTCATCTCAGGAGAAGCTGTTATCATGTAGTTTACAAAGTATTGAAGTGTTTTCATGTAGTTTGCTCTCCGAGGAGGAGACTGCTCTGTCAATCATAGACCCTTTGATGATTAATATAGACTTAAATGCCAATCCTTTACCAGACCTCAATAAATCTGGGTCCGCTGGTCTGCTTGAGGCCTCAGAAATAAGACAGAGGAACCTATTACTAGAGGTATGCTATCATAGTTATTAAGCATATTAAGTTTTGCGCTGTCACTAAATTTTTCATCTTTTGCCTAAACCATGAATTATTTCTGGAAAATGTTAATATCATGCAGTGAATAATGAAGACAAAAGTAATTACAAAAATACATTATACAGAATTTTCCATGATAACACTCGTAAGATGCTGAAAATTTGAACAGGCCAAATGCTGTACTTTAGCTGGAATGAGTAACATCTTTATAATAGCAGGAAAGCATTCAGAGTAATTTGTGAACCATTTAATTATTTTCTGTGACATACACTGGTGGGACACAGGCAAACATCCTTGATGAATTAGAATGCATAATATATTGTATTGTTAATTATATATCATGTATATTTCAGGTGTCATTTAATACCATGAATATTAGGCTGTCATACCTTGACATGAAGATGTTCCTGGCAATCCTCAATTCACTTCCTGATCAAGCATTGAAAGCTAAAAATAGAGAATCTCAAACTGTACCAAGCAAATACCCATGTAAGTAATATCCTCTCTTTAAATATTCATACAACAATCTTTTTATGCCCCACCTATGATAGTAGAGGGGCATTATGTTTTCTGGTCTGTGCCTCTGTTCTTGCGTCCGTTCGTCCGTGCTTCCGAACTAAGCAGTTCAAATGAACAAAATCATAAGGCACTAAAACAATTTTTACACATTGCTAGTCTAAAAGTCCAACTCTCTTGCATAGCACAGTAATGATTGCTGTCAGAGGAGACAAGTACCTGTATGAAATAATGACATTCAATTGTATATATTGATGGACATTTTATCATATCAAAATTTAAAGTATGCTTTTGAACATAGATTTATGTTCAATCCAATATATGAATATGGAATATACATAGTTTCTCTTTACACAGCAAACAAAATGAAGTGTCTAAAGGACTTGGGTTTTGCTGAAGAAGAATGTGAGAAATCTTTAGATGAATGTAATGGTGATTTAACAGAGGCTGCTTTATGGTTGACTGCACATGGTAAACCACTACCTGTGGAGAAGAAAGAAGGAGGACTGAAACTTACAAGTATTGAGGTAATCTAATATTATGGAGAGAACAATTAATACTGTTATTTTCCATGTTTCTTTTGTTAAATTGACTTGTACAAAACATAAATAACACTTAAAAATAAATTTGATGCATCTGAAGCACTTTTCTTGATTTGCCTTCATCAGGATTGCCCATAGCAAAAAAAATCTTATAATATAAAGATATAAGAAGATGGTATATGAGTGTCAAAGAGACAATTCTCCATCTAAGTTAAAATTTGTAAAATTAAACAATTATAGCTCAAAGTACAGCCTTCAACACAGAGCCTTGACTCACCCCAAACAGTAAGGTATAAAGGCCCCCAAAATTGAATAGTTTGAAACCAATCAAACAGGAAAATCCCCCAAAAAACCAAAAAATTAGAAACACTTATGAACCACATCAACAAACAACCACTAAACAACAATATACAGTAGACTCCACCTAATCGGATATCGGTTAATCGAATATATCGGCTATTGTAATATTATTTCAAAACACCGAACCATTCCCTATACATTTCAGTCAAAATACATCGGATAATCGAATATCGGTTATTAGAATATATCGGCTAATTGGATAGGAATATTCATGGAAAATGTGTGAAAACCATGTACAATCGAATATTTTGAAATAATTTCATATTTTTTTTGACAGGAAATGAAGCCGGAAGTTACGCCATTACGAAGTTTAAGAAAACTTCAGTACAGAAATGTTTCATTTTATTAATAAAAACGATCTTTCATAGTCAAATAAAACATATTTTTTCTTATTGTCTTGTTTATTTTATGAATTTGATATTATATTCTGCCCAAGATGTGTTTGTTATGTGTTTATCCAAATGTGATCGTTGTCATTTACTTCACAAACAATGACACGACAAAATGATAAACTGTGCGTGATGTTCATCAATGTTTATTAAATATGAATGAAATGTACCTCTTTCTCAACAATTTATTAAAATATATATAGAAGTCCCGTGTAAAAACAAGGAATCGTGTGTCAATAGCATGTCCCAGGTGAAATAGAATTATGTAACTTGTACACACGTACGCCATTTTCCTAATTTACATAATATTCAGCCTTTTATTTTGAACCACTACAGATAAGATAGAAAAGCAAAATTAATTTTACAATTTTATAATCATAAACATAGTTGTATTACTTGAAATTGGAAATGGATTTCATAAATAAAAAAATGTAGAAAATTAGCGAGTACGATTACAGGTAGAAGTTTATAGTCGGCATGAATTCGTAGCTATTAATAGAATTTACCTGTGGCCTACTTCCGAGAATTCATAGCTATTTTTAGCTTTTACCTGTTTTAACACACAAATGAAACAAATCACGCAAAAACAACAAGTCACATTATTTAAATGGTACATATTTTATTCAGATAATCAACACATAATTAATAATTAATAATCAATAGACTGACAGATAAACAAAATACATTATTATCAACTGATTGATCTGTTACTCAATCAACCGAATTATCCGAACTTGTACCTGAAAAAACAATGAGATTAGTTACAAATTTCCATTAATAAAGCAGCTATAATAGCTATTGGTATCTTAGGGTTGTGTCTGTCAATTTTGAAAAAAACTTGGAGGAATATACGTTCATCGGCTAATTGAATATATCGGACAATCGGATATTTTTAGCTGACATTTTGGGTATCCGATTGGCCGGAGTCTACTGTACATGTTGTTCAAAAGAAAGAAGGCTCATATGTATAACTATTATTATTGATTTGAACTCTTGAAGATTTAACTGTAATTTCTCCAAGAAGTTTTTAGTCAACAGCTTTTAAATGTTGAATGAGTTTTTAAGAATTTCAGTAGTTTAAAACCAAGCTGTCAGTTATACATTAAATATAGAGTTGCATCTGTTTGTATGTCCTGTATTTCTTCATTCAGTCACTCTTTATTTCAGCTGAAGGCTTCTTGTGTATGCCTGTGTTTTATTGATGATTGTAAGGACTCTGATGTACCACTGGCAGAACTATCATTTAATAACATTAATGTCAATCAAAAGCTACAGAATGTGATGGAAGGACAGGCCAGATTCAGTCTGATGGGGGACTATTACAACAGGGAACTCTCTGGCTGGGAACCATTTATAGAACCTTGGAGGTAGGTATATATAGTCTTAGAACATTCAGTCTGATTGGAGACTATAACAAAAAGGGAACTCTTTGGCTGGGAACTATTTATAGAACTAAGTGGAGGTAGGTATATATACAATACCTATTACCACAAAACTCAGATTGAGGAAAAATTTGGGTAGCGTCAATTCAGTTATATCCTTATTATAACTTTATATGATATGCAAGCAGAGCCACATCTGTTTCCGAGAAACAATTTCCCTATTTATTTGTTTTGTCATTTAGTTTCAAATTTTAAATACTTTGATGAAATAGGTACTGAACAAATCTTTCTATAATTTTAGATGCAGTACTGAGTGGAGACAGTATGAATTAAAAGGAGATATCAAGAAAGATCTACAGATAAATGGTAATTTGATATAAAGAAGAGATGGTTTAAATACCAATGAGACAACACTCCATCCAAGTCACAATTTGTAAAAAGTAAACCGTTATAGGTCAAAGTATAGCCTTCAACATGGAGTCTTGGCTCACACAAGCTATAAAGCCCTAAAAATGACTAGTGTAAAACCATTTAAACAGGAAAACAAACAGTTGATCTTTATGACAAAACTAGAAATGAGAACTTATGAACCACATCAACAAAAGACTACCACTGAACAACATGCTTGTTTCAGATACAAAAAATTAAAGATGTTTGGAGTGAATTATGGAAATATTATTTATCAAAAGCAGCATGGATATCAAACCAATATTTAGATTTGATGAATATCCATAAAATATGATTGATTAAAACCATGTATTCAAAAACATTAAATTTTTTCCACAAACTTTTGAAAAGTGTGTCAGATATTTGCTAAATAAATTGAATAAATGATTTGTAAATTCTAGTAGAAATGTAGTTAAAAATTTGAAAATATTTACTATTTTTGACTTTTTGTTATATGACAAAAGTGAATGGTATATATGTTTCAGCTCCTGATGTATTAAACATAAGTATAACAAGGACTTTCTTGGATTTGTATAACAAAACAAAAGATAAATGGACAGAAGACTACTACAGACAAGTACCGTAAGTTATTCACCATGATATGTTGTTTGAAATCATTGAAATTCTTTGGAAGATTCCAAATGACTCCTGGAAAAGAGAGGATTTTTGGATCCTCCAACTCCGAGCACCATACCTTTTGGAATCAATAGTTTAGAGACCTCCAAATTTCACCTTTCACTCTATTCTCTACTAGTGCTGTAAGCTATCTTGATGAATACAAAGCCAATAGTACTATTTAATGTTTATAATACTGTAAAATTGTCTTATTTTACTGAGAGTTGTGATTTAGCAATTTCTAGGATAAACCCTTTTCACAAGGTTTTGTTTTTGTGTTTATTTTGTCTTTTATTCTGATTTTCCTTAAATATAAAATGTTTGCTAGTTGATATTTTGGCAGTTTTATTTAAATCTCAAAATTAGCAATAAACATGACAAATATAACCATCACAAAAGTATACACTATACTTTTGTGTATTTGCTCAAAGAATTTCATGTGTTTTTTTCTCATTCAAATCTCAAGATATCATAGAAATAAGACAATATGGTATACCTAAATACCTAAAAAACCTAAATGAGACAACTCTTAATTGGCTTTTATATAAAATCCAGCCAAAATCTAATATCCCTTTATGGCAATATATTCATATAAAAATGTTAAAATGACAAAATTTCCCATATTTATTTTTCATCAGTGAAAAATTTAACAAATCCATTTTCAAAAAAAAATTATATTTGATAATCTTTTTCATTCCAACATGTTGTGTAATTATGTCCCATCCTCAAGAGTGAAACTATGCGCACCTTCATTGTCAGACTACTCCCCCTCAACAAAAAACACAGAATTTAAAGTTTTTCTATTAATGTCAGATAATTATGACCTTGAATAGCAACATCAGCAGCATCATGGCTATTGGACCTGATATATAAACATAAGAGTGATGTGGCATGGCTTCTGATGAAATTTCTCGAAGCTTTGATGATTTTGCTCCATTAATGTAATCTTCATATTTTCAAATTCTGAATTTCAGTTAGTTTTGAAGATAAGAATTGTAGGGAAGAAATGAGCAGCATAATAACATACATGTAAAATGATGGCTTTGGGCTGTTTTTTGCTCATTGGTCAGGCTGTTATAGCTTTGAAACAGTCCCTATTTTTGTTCTCAATTTTATGTAACAGCATATAATTATATTTTTGTTTATTGTAGTGCAGCAAACAGTGGTCAACAGGACCAAGGAAATCCCAGTAGTGACAGTGTCATATGTAACCAGAGACGACGGACACCATTTGTTCCATTTGTCCTTGACAATCAAACAGGATGTCCTCTGTGGTATCTCAAGGTCACAACACACCCATCAAGGTCAGTACATAACATTGAGATAATATTTACATGATTAGGTTAAACTGCATTTAAAAGGTGGATTTCAAAATTCATAGATTCATAATTTTGAAAGATTTTTTAAATCACCTAACAACCTGTATGACAAATAGATATAGACAACTTTCACATTCATGCAATTTCTATTACATTTTGGATGTCACCATGCTTTTGTTATTATGTCACAATAAGAGCCAATTGTTCAATGACATCATTTACGCCAATTGAACAAGCATAACTCATTTATCAAAAAAAATTTTGGTCTATAGTTGTGTTTCTGTTTAAGGCCTGATTTCTTTATTTGTTATAGTTAATGGTACACCTTTATTAATATTCTAATTTCTAAAAAAAATTCAAAACTCAGATTTCAAATCAATTTTGAAGTGATTCAAATATTGGTAAAATAGAAAAATTGTAAGGTATAATTTATTTCAGAATTAAACATGAAATAGAAAAACGAGATGAAATGATGGATAGAGGATATATACAGGCTTCTGATTGGAAGAAAGTTCAACCAGGTCAACAGGTGTCATTTGAATTTAACAGACCTCAGAAAATAAGGCATAAGGTAAGACTTATCTTTTATGTATTAATCCTCTGAAACAATTACTATGTATGGTGTTCAACTAGGATTTTAAGCATACTTATAAAACTTATATTCCAGTAACTTGTGGCATGAAGTTTGAAATACTAAGTATGATTTGGATATCGAGATAACACTATTAAAACTTGTGTAATCATCATATTTCATAGTATGATAAACTTGTGTAATCATCATATTTCATAGTATGATTAAATGATACGATATATATTGGTATATTTATATGGAAGATGACTGTAAATATTAAACTAAAACTAGATGTTAGATTGCATTACTCTGATAGAGCTACAATGTATTTAACTAACAATATTTTCACTCTCAATTTTAATATTGAGTTTTTAAAATTTTACCATGCTTTAGCTTGTGAATAATTACAGTGCATTGCATTCCATGTAAGTAAAATATTTAATTAGAACATAAGCAAAAGGCTTAGTGCAATGGCACATTTTGTTTTTATTAACAACAAACACAGACATTGGTCCTCTTCTAAATACAGAGGTCATACCACATTTCATTATTTTAATGTATATTAGTACCATAATTGCTTTCATATGAGGAGAAATTGAGACGTCTTCAACAATAGAAAACAACAGTGTGTTTAAATCATATTATATTAACATTCAATTACAGTGACCAAAAGAGCTAATTTCAATTTGACAGCAATAAAAACTCAAGACAGAGACAGTTCATGACAGAAAAATATGACCATTTTGAAAGCCAAGGGCTAGAGCTTAGCGTGCTTTATTTAATTGACACCCTATTTATGAAACTACATAGAGCATACAATTATTCACTTATGTGCCTGTCCCACCCAAAGAGCCTGTAATTCAGTAGTTGTTGATTGTTGCTGTATATCATATTTTTTTGCGTATTGATGTTATGTTCATTTAATTACTTGATAGTGCTAGTACATGTATGTTAAAGTTGTCCACCTGCTATTATTGTCACACATTATATCCTTACTGTACTTGACTTTGCTAAGGTGGTAGCATTTATGTTTACCAGGTCATTGCATATTTTCAAAGGATGTAAAGTTATTTACTAGGAAATTTGTTTTACCAATTAATCAAATTTAGAAGATTTGGTATGAGTGCCAATGAGACAACACCCCAAAGTAATACTATTGCTTACTGTGAATACAATATTATTTGTTTGATTCCAATATTCATGGGTACAGGTGAATCTAAAACTTTGACAAATGACAAATTTTATATAGCAGACTTAAGCAAAACCACAAAATCAATTATTCACGAAAATACAATTTTCCTCTATCCATGAAAAATTGGTACCAACGAAAATAAATGATTCCACAGCAATACATGTTTGAGTTAATCCTATAAAAATACAAATAGGAGTGATCAAGTAAACAATAAAAACCTGAAAGTTCAATAAAAAAAGAGAAAGCAGAATTGTCAAAGGAAAAACGACTTAGACAAACAGCAGTAACAAAACATGAACCATATATGGTTGTTTTTATTTTCAGAAAACCCATGACCTCCATGTGAATCAGATAGTTGTAAAGATAGATGGATGGAATCGTATGTCAGCGGTATCTGTAGACAAAGTAGGAGTATACTTCAGGGAGGCAGAACCAGACAAGAAATCTGCTACAGGTCTCAATTCAGTAAGTTTTTGTTTTGGTGGTCAGAAGTATTAATGAACGAGATAAATGTTAAATGTTCAACATGCAAATTTTAAGTAGTTTTCAAAAAGAGAAAATGTTTTGCGAAATGAATTTGAATATGAACACCACTACATTATGATAACTTAGGCATTAAATGGATAATACATGTGTTTAGAGGTCTGAACTTTTCTATTGTTTTATTTTTATTAGCATAAAACAAAATATTTTGCAAATACTTTTTAAAATGTTAACGTATGATTGGTTGTCAGGTTTTAATTGTATGTTATAAGTTGTGCATTTGAATAAATGCCGACAATTTTGTTAGTTTTATTTGTAATGGGTTTTACTGATTGAATTTATGATATTTGTTTAAATAAAAAGTCTTCACACTTAAACACAAGTCTACAAGCCCATTCTTTAAAAATGGCTTTCAAGCTTGTAAAATCTTCTCTATAAGCTACTAGAATACATAAAACCTCTATACCTGGGGGTTGATAGAAGACCCAACATACACCTTATGCAAAGACAAACCAGCATCTCTACAGCATGTGTTGTCAGCATGTCCAGTCGCACTGAAAGATGGAAGATATACATGGAGGCATGACAGTGTATTGAAAACAATAGCAGCAAAGTTGGATACCACCAGGAGAAAGAAGAGAAAGATGCAGAAGAACATCACATTTGTAAATTTTGTGAGGGCTGGAGAAAAGAAAAACAACCAGGCAGAAGGTTTAGGGATACTTTGAACAGCATCAGACTGGCTGATGACAGCAGACATACATCAACGCATGAGTTTCCCAGCAGAAATAGCAGCAACATCGCTAAGACCAGATATAGTCATTTGGTCACAGGGAACTAGGCAGGCGGTATTGCTGGAACTAACAGTCCCATGGGAAGACAGAATAGAGGAAGCTTATGAAAGAAAGATGGCAAAATACCAACAGCTAGTAGAGGATTGCAAACAGCGGGGATGGAGGACGTGCTGTATGGCAATAGAAGTCGGATGCAGGGGCTTTGCAGGACAGTCAATGTGGCGGGCACTTAGGAGTGGTAGGAGCAGAGAGGAAGAAACTGATTAAAGAAGTGTGTAGAGAAGCAGAAGTGGTATCACAGTGGATTTGGAGGAAAAGAGACGAAGTGTGGAAAAGTGCAAAGTGATAGAACAATGAACAGTTATTGTGTAGATAATGGACAGATATAGATATACAGAACAGCATTCAGTTACAGAAGAACAGCAATGACATCAGCTGAAACATCGGAGCCGTGTAGGCCATCCAGTTCCAGGATCACCTGAGCCGGCGCACCTCTGGAGGTTGTTGTGGAAAAGCGCCGAAACAGCCAAGGAAGGAGGACTCCACCTGATGATGGAATTGGATCAGCATTCCTTTGATGTTTACAAGGTAAAACATAAAAAAATTAGAAAATTGAGCTTCATGCTTGTGGATTCAAAAGTTTATCTTGAAGACTGAAGAAATGATGCTAATGACATCTAAAACAGAAATTCGATTTTTTTGCTTTGAAAGCAACATACTGTAGTTAGTAATTCTGTTTGTTTCAGTTTGCCTATGGATCATGGCATGACCCAGCTAAACAACTATTAGCCAGAGTTGTATTTGATGTAAGACAAGAGGGGAGTGCAAGGAAAGTGATCACCATCCGTTCTGCCCTCACTATACATAACAAGATAGAATCAGCTGTAGATGTTAGAATGATGGCTGGCAATGGAATTGATGGCAAGTTTTTATTGAGATACTGTGGTAAAATTGAAGATCGTGTGTTCATGTAACCTTTTCATATATTTTTAAAAATTAACAAAAATACAATACCTATCATTTATTTCTTATATCAAAAATATACCTATAGCTATCGTGCTTACGCTATGTCATGGAGAGACAAATAGATATGACAAATATCTGATACATTTACATTTATAGTTATAATATAGAACTGTAATAAAAAATAATGATTAAGAATGGGATATCATTCCACTGTGTTCCTCAAAATTAGCTACAAACCAATCAATTTGACAGTAACATGGTATGAACTCTTGATGGCTTCAATATTAATATTTATTTACAGGAAAATTTGAAATATTACCTGTGAAACCAAAAGAAACAATTCCAGTTCCTCTTCCTTTTATATGTGCTACATTGTATATAAAACCATCTGATTGGCCAGTTAAATTCTGCAACCAACCAATCCAATGGCAGCATGTTGCTTTAGCAGGAGACACTAAGGAGAAAATAAAGCAATGTGAAACACCAGATAATTCAGGTGTTTTCAGGTAAAACATTTTGTAGAACTTTTATATCATGATGTATGTTATAAATTTTAAGATTATTATGTCATTAATGACCTAGTTAGTTTGTTGTTCAGATTAAGTAATTTCAATTTTGTTTGTGTGATACCAAATTTCGTTAGGCTACTCTCTGTTGTATTAAACAGTTGCCCTCTACAAATTTTAGAAAGCTTTTCACATAATTTAAATATCATAGATGTTGACATTTTTTGCCATTTTGGTCTTTTTCCTGGAAAATGTCTTTCAAAATTTCTTTGATGGTTGAAAGTAAGATTTTTTTTTATAGTTTAAAAGTGGAATCTGTTGGCTTATTTTATTATTTCAAATTCCCTGTAAATTTTTCAGATTTTGTTCCTCTGTACAGCGACAGAACTATCCTGAACAGATATTGACAAGAGAAGATATCCCTATCCTCCCTGCACACACTATTACCATTCTACCTCCTGTCATCATACACAACCTCCTCCCTATAGACCTCAGATACTACCTGAAAGACACAGTCATCAGTGGTGTCATCAAACCGGGAAAGAAGGCACACCTTCATGCAGTAAGTAAATGGATATACATTAATGAATGAAAGGTACATGTACATGATTACACAACATATACACAACAAAATTATGGCAAACATCTTAAGGGCAATAAAATGCAAAAAAATACACAAAATTCAGAAAAATATAAGAAAGACAACAACAGCAACAACACATGTAGATAATTTGTTTCCATGTAGGTTTCTTTATTGAGTTTTGTATTTGCAGGCTGATCCCCAGAAGGACATGAATCTTGGTATACATCTAGAAAACTTTGAGACATGCCAGGAATTACTTATACCACCTGATTCTAACAGAAATAATGTCAAACTGAGGCTGTATGATAGATTGGGAAGGAAGCTACATTTAATGATCAAAATTAATTCAATGAAAGGTGGCAGTGTAAATGTAAGTTTAAACAAAACATTTTTTTTTTATTTTCAAAAATATTTTTCTTTAAAGTGTGATGAAATGTGCCTTTGAAGTGGATGTCCACCAGCATTATTTGAAAAATACCAAAAAACATTTTGTTAATTTTTTTTTAAGGACCAACCAGTACATTGATACTCTTATGATTGTCATTTGTATTTTGTTCACATTTCTACAACTTTATTGTATGCATGCAACCATATGTATATAACTGAGGCCTAATTATTCAGTAAATGTTGAAAAAGTTTTAGTTTATTACAAAATTGCAAAATGCGATATGTATATAATTTCAAATGTAAGTACTATCACAGTTCTGGCTGATTAACAAATCAGGTTTACCCCTGGTATTTGGACAGACTGACATGTTTTGTGTATATATTTCAGATAACAGTACTATTAAAGTTCTGACTGATTAAGGGGTCTCGCGGGTATCAATCATTTTTTTTTTTAATATAGGATTTCGCTATATTTTTCTATAAATGAACTTTATCATATACTGAATAGAAAAATGAAATAAAAAAATGGGGTCACCATTCATTTAACTCCACAATCTGCCTTTGAAAGAAGCATACATTTTTGTTAATTGTTCTTTTTGTCTGTTGAACTAATAGGAGAAATATTGGTAATTTCGAAATAAAAAAATAACTAAATCGCTTAAATTTTACAATTATTTAGTTGATGTACAGCTTATTTGAAAACAATAATAAAAAATATAGGTCACCGATGAGTTATCAAAGATATTTCAATTTTCATGCCCAAAAATGGCATTTTTGCATCAAAGGGAGATAATTTAGAGCTTTTTCAATGATATAAACATTTTAAAAGTCATCTGTGGCCAAACCGAATCAATTTGTGTGGGTGATTTTTGTACCATATCATAAAGTTATAACTAATAGTGTAATAAATAAAATTTGTAATGAAAAAACAAATGTTTAAATTTTCGCTGAAATTTTTGTACCCATGAGCCTCCTTAACAAATCAGTATTTCCCCTGGTATTTGGACAGACTGACATGTTTTGTGTATATATTTCAGATATCAGTACTATCACAGTTCTGGCTGATTAATAAATCAGGTTTACCCCTGGTATTTGGTCAGACTGATAAAGAGGCAGCTGGACAGTTTGAGGAACATGAGTTGGCCAGAAGTGTAACACCATTGTTGTTTAGTTTTACAGATAGAGATTCAGCAGACTTGTAAGTTTATACTTATTGCAATGATTTTTATTGTACATAAAATGTTTAGACCTTATGAAAATCTATATTAAGGATGTATTCTTCTGACATTTCACTCAAAGTGTTAACACTGTGCAAAAATAGTGTATTTACAATAAGTAATTTTTGAGTAATAAATTTTTCAAATTTTATTACCAATCAGATCAGTCTTCTTAGCCAATATTTTGAGAAAATAGGTAAGGGGTACAAAATGGTTTCTAGCATTTATGTGTACTCAAGCTACAAATATAATTTGCAGAAATCATAACTTCAATAAAATGTAGATGTTGAATTAGATAGCAATTAGACCAAACTTGTGAATGGCATTTCATTTGTTATTAGAAAGATAGTTGTAAATTTTCACTTCTGTATTTGTGTTTCAGGTGTACAATGAGGATAGGAAAGTCAGTTCATGGACCTGATTCTCTGCCTATTTGGTAAGTTTGTATTATTGAATTTTAAAGAAGAAGAATAACTAGAGAACAGAAATATGACATAAAAGTGGGGTATAGATATCATGCCATGTGTACAGTGTTTTAAGTACCTAAAGATATCAATGAGACAATATGCCAGCAATAACATTATACAGTAACCGATACTGAACTCAAATATTGACAAGCTGTGAGACTATATCTATACCATTGTTTATATCTGTACCATTGTTT
Organism: Mytilus galloprovincialis; assembly: GCA_037788925.1. Taxonomy (NCBI): domain Eukaryota; kingdom Metazoa; phylum Mollusca; class Bivalvia; order Mytilida; family Mytilidae; genus Mytilus; species Mytilus galloprovincialis. The sequence goes on from CM075340.1 coordinate 72,118,876, forward strand.
GAATTTCAATTTATTTCATTTCATGTATAAAATGTTATTGTTCTATTTATAGGTGTAGCAGGTTTTCTTTAGAAAGTGGAGTTGGCATGAGAAAACTAAATGTTGTAAGAAAAGAGAGAAACAAACCTGATTGGTTAGTAGAACTTCAGAATGAGGCCAAAATGAAGTTACATTTATCTGTCTCGAAAAGACAGTAAGTCATTGGTTGCTAAAAAGGTCAAAGGTTACATAAGTATAGAAATGAGTTGGTGATGGGTTTTTTCACTTTCTATATATATAGACCTTTTACATCAGTGGCTTACTGTTGCATCAACCTTTCCAACCTTTAGTCAGCATGGTTGCCAAAATGAAAAAATGAAATCCTTCAATAAACTCATGTATTACAACTTGAATGCTCCACCTGAATGTTCCCTACCAATACAGTGTACATCATCTAATTGAAAATCTATTTAAATAGCATGAATACCATTTATCAGTTGCTTTTAGTTTAATGCGATTGGGTGTTTATTTACTATTTCAGTGACTAAAAACTCCTTTTTGCATGTTAAAGTTATTAAAATTTTCATAAAAGATGTAAGTAAAATAGTTATTAGGATGTAGAAAATCTAGAAAAATAAGATTTAGTCCATCTAATTGCTTGCCTCAAATAGATTTAGTTTTTAGAAACTTACCAGTAGATTTAGTTTTATCCTCTCTGCTAATGAAAATTAAAGAATTGTCTTCAAAAAAAAAGAGGGAAAAAAATTCTATAAAGTTTTGTTTTTGAAAGAAAAAAAAGGAAAACTTTTGATTGTAACAGTATGTACATGTGATTTTATTTCAGGGTTTATAACATAGGAATAGCTGTACAACAAGGCAAGGGCAGATACAAAGATACAAACATTGTTAACTTTGCTCCAAGATTTGAGATTGACAATCAGTCCAGTCACAAGCTGGCTATAGCACAGAGACATATTGCCATGGAGGAGGTGGGTAATTTATTAAGCATAGCATATTGAAAAACAATTGTATAGAAAGTTTTCTTTCTATTAATAAATCTTGGATATGAAAGAAAAATATCTGCAGTTTTGGAAATCTAGTACTTTTTAGATGTGATGAGTAATTGTAGTATCTTGATACCAACTTCCAGTTGCCTTATATCTCAACCTTTTTCATGTGTATATATTTGGTTACAGGTTAATTTATTAATGTTAACTTCTTTTTATACTAAAAATGTCAAGGATGTATATATAAAAAGTAAAATCACAAAAAAAACTGAACTCTGAAGAAAATTCAAAAAGGATATTCCCCAATCAAAAGGCAAAATCAAAAGCTCAAACACATTAAATGTATAGACAACAACTGTCATACTCCCGACCTGGCATAGTGATAATATGAAAGTTCAACAATATCTAGAATCGGGATTACTTGTACAAAGTAAACATTCAGCTGACAAATATATTGAGTATAGACGACTTTTTTATGTGTACTTTATAATGTTTTCTTTTTGTTTTGATACAAACATATTGTCAAGTTTTGGTTCATTGTAGAAACTTAGTAGGGTTTTTAAGCAATAAAGCTGCCTTATGCCAGCTCTCTAGATTTGCCTTTTTCCCAACAAATGCTAAAGTAGGTGCCATTGTTCTTATCTAGCAGACTACCCAGTAACAGGTTATGTATAACTATTTGGACACTTTTTTCATACTTTTAATTGTGTGGTTGCTGTTATATTGCCCATTTTATGCTTTTCTGTTCATCTGTAGATAAATATGTTAATTCTCTTCATCTTTTATAGATCACAGGAAGTTTAGAGACATACCTCACTGCCTTACCAGGTGGTAAAATGCCTTTCCACTTTCCCAGACTGGACTTTGATCAGCTTCTGTGTGTCAGGATGATAAACAGACCTGAATGCATGTGGTCAGGGGGGTTTCTTATTGATAGAGTCAGTTCATTCCATGTTAATATGAGGTAAGGTTTACAATAAGCCATATGTTGTAAAATTGTACACTATATTTTTCTGTGGATTCATTACTGTGCTTATTGAGTGATCTTTGGGGTATCACAATAGCCATGGCTCAAACAGTTTACCTAATTGCAGTTAGATTTCTTCTCCCACTAACTGATCAACTGGTAAAATATTTTAGCAGATTGCTCAAGTGAAATGTTGTTAGTATGAAGTGAGTGCTGTAAAATCAAAAGTAATACTTACCATCCAGATCCAGTTAGTTTATATCATTCTTTTCAAACACAATAATGACTTACTATAGTATGAGTCACTGAATAAGAAGGTCTAATATTGACAAGGAAACTTCTATCATAAATAGATTTTATAAATAAATAGTTCAAAACACTGTTTTGAAAGTCTATAATTTATAGCTCCGTTTTCCAACAACAAGTTAGTGCATAATTGTAATTTGGATTTTTTTTTCTAAAGCAATTACTTATCCGCTACCATTAAAGGGAAATAATTTACATTACTGAAAATCAGCAAAATTTTGTCACAATTTTTGTCGGACAAATATCAACTTTCCTCATTTAATTTGTTTGTAACATTATTTTTATGATTATTAAACTTTTATCCTCTGTTTTGAAAAGAACAATGAAATTTATTTTAAGATGATTGAAATTTTGAAAAAAAAATGTTAAAAACCTATTATTGAACACATTCAAAGTTCTATAAATCATACAAATTCCCCTGTAAATTAAGAAAGTATCACCAGTCCAGTAGTCAGTTATTTTATTTTTGACATGAATTTTTATTGATATGGTAAAATTATAGATTAACAGCTGTTTTGCAAAACTTTGCATTGTTCAAAGTACTAAGGATTCTCTACCATGGAGCACAAGATAACTTATAAGCAGTATTTGGCAAAACCTTTGTAATTTGTGTCCTAAATGCCCTTCAACTTCCTCCTAATTTGGCAATTCAATTTTTTTTATTTAAGACGTATTGATGATTTTTTTGTAGGCAAAGTCATAAGCCTGGTATCATTAATTAATTTTTTAGTGAACAATAACTCAATAAAAATTATTTCCCTTTAATTCCAGCAGATCAGTAATTTGTATAGAAAATATTATAAGAATCATAATTACACAATAACTTTGTCTTAGAAGACAAAGCTATAAAATATACATCTACAAAACAATGGTTTGAACTATTTATTTATAAAATCTATTTATGATAGAAGTTTTCATATCAAAATTATACCTTTTTATTCAGTGACTCATACTATAGTAAGTCATTTTTTTTGTTTGAAAAGAATGACAAAGATATAAACTAACTGGATCTGGATGGTAAGTATTACTTTTGATTTTACAGCACTCACTTCATACTAACAACATTTCACTTGAGCAATCTGCTAAAATATTTTACCAGTTGATCAGTTTGTGGGAGAAGAAATCAAACTGCAATTCGTTAAACTGTTTGAGCCATTGCTATTGTGATACCCCAAAGGTCACTGGATAAGCACTGTAATATTCGTTGGATACCTATTTGGTGGAATTCCAGGATATATAGGAACCATCAACAAATTTTCAACGTATTACAAATTTTCTAAAGGATTGTATGCAGACTTTGACAAAACCACGAAATTAAATATCCACAAATATGCAAATTTTCCTCGAACCACAAAAATTGGTCCCCACAAAAATAAATGAATCCACAATACTATTTATGGTAAATGAAAGAGTAAAGGATTTAAAAAAAAATATATTGACCTGTATCCTTTATGAATAAGTGACAGTTTGTAAATTAATGTTAATGAATTTAGGTTTCTTTGATCTATTTATTCAAAAGAGTAAAATTGTCATAATAAAAAATGCTAGAGGAAATATGTAACATATGACTGCTTTCAATTGTATCCTATATGATTATCTATTACTTTTAAGTTTAGGATAATTTGACTTTTGTTCAATATATAATTATTTAATTATGATGGATTGTCAATTATTTTCAAGTGTGTGATTATATTTTAGGGACAAACTTGGCAATTCCAACCTGTTGAAAGTAGAAATAGTTTTGGAAGGTCCAACTTTTCACATAATATTTGTTGATGCTGAAGAGTTTCCTCCACCATTCAGGATTGACAATCATTCTGAGGTAAATATATTAGAAAATCACCTCCCCCTTTTAGGAAAATTAGTTTAAGCCAGATGCATATACCTCGTTGGTGTGTGGTTCATAAGTGTTTCTAATTTTTTTTGGGGGGTAGAGATTGCATGAAATGCAATCAAAACCTTATGGGACTGACTTGATATCCAAATGTTCCAAGGCTTATCACTTGATACACAAAATATAGTACATTGATCAAAACATTCTATACATCCTATCCATGAACATTTCAAGAAATTTATGGATGTAATATATGCTCAGATATTCAAGGCACTAAATGTTACACTTGTCAAGAAAATTACATAACTTTTGCAAGGTGCAGAAATCTAATATCTTTTCTAAGAATAAAACGATGTCATTGTTAACATCATCTTTAAAAATTTGGAGTTATCTTCCTTTGTCTAAAATTGCTGTTAAATCAACTACAACCAATGCAATAAGTAATATTACTTCCCACTGATAAATTAAAGCAATCTTAAATTCTTTACCATTCAGTGCTTACAAGCACTTTGATTTAAAAATTGGACTGCTGGTTTTCCTATTTGAATTGTTTTACACAAGTATTTTTGGGCCCTTTTTTGTTGTTGTTTCGATGTGATTCAAGGCTCCATGTTGAAGACTGTACTTTGTGAGTGAGTTATCGCATTGCCACACATACAACATCTTCTTATCCATATGAATAAAAAAAATTGTCTAAATATGTATCTAAGTCTTTAGAGAATAACTAATGGGATTGAGAAAACAATCAATGCAAAAATCTTAATTCTTTTGTGATAAATTTATTAATGTAGTATAACCTTTTAAAGCACAGGTGATCAAAAAGTAATCAATATTTTCTCAGAGAAACTTTAAAGGCGTTTTTGTATTTCCAAGCGACAAATGTGTTGATAAGAAAGAATGTGCACCCAAATGTTAAAATAATTTAAAAAAAAAAAAAAAAGTCAAGAGCAGTCTTTTCTTTGAAGCAAACCTGCATTAACAACTGGTCTTATCAATTTTTACAGGTACCAGTTTACTATAACCAGAGTGGATTATCTAAACCATATCAAAAAGCTGCCATCAAGCCCAAATGTTCAGGTAAGTTATTTAAAGCTTGCTTATTATGATGTAAAAAACTTTTGTTTGTTTAGGTAATAAGAATTTATAAATGATTGAATACAATATTCACTTCCAGTTTTTTTAAGGGCTGAAACCACACATACATGAGAGGCTCAGACCAAAGTAGGCATTTTGAAATCACAAAAATTGGTTGTTCAGTGAAATTCTGTTATGGTCTCAACAGATGGTTACGCCATTCATATGTGCTATTCCTGGGTACCATGTATCATGTAAGGGAGCTTAGTTGTTGATGTCTGAAATATTCTGAAATTCAAAGGAATTGTGACAATAAAACATATTGGGAAGGAATATTATTTCAAAGTATTCAAAGTGAGGAACTATTCATCTATGATCTGATGAGTTATAGCATATAAAATCAGATATTAAGCTTGCAAACCATAATGTTGTGGGAAAAGAGAAAAATTTTACTACTGTTAGCTAGCAAGAGTAAAACTTTGTTAAAGAGATAGTTCAATATAAAGCAATATTGACCTAAAAATGAAATCTGGTTCGATTCTGTGTACTTCAGTTAAACTTTGCTGTTAGCCATGAAATAACTAGGAATGCAGTCAAATAGTAAAATTATACAAACTTTTGCCTATTGGACTCCTAAATCTTAAGAATTAATATACAGTACAGTTCTTGTCTTACATTCAAGCCTATACAACATTTGAACTTTATTATACATTTAGATCTGTGTTTTTCCTGTTCCCATGGAATCTAGGAAAGTGGCTATCCCAGGATTCATACTTGTAATAAACCCACAATAGGTTGTGACAGAAATTGAACTAGCAGTATGATAATTAACAGGGATGATTCTTTTTCAGTGCCATACACATGGGATGAACCAATTGAGGAGCCGTTAATGACATTATATGTACAGGGAGGATCTAAAGTCACTTACAATCTGGACAAGTTAGAGGAAGGGGAACAACTCTGTTATGAAAACTTTATTTATTTAGAGGCTACTTCAACATTTGGCAGGTTTGTAAACACTCTTTTGTATTTCTGATATAATTTAATTAGTTTAATTAAGGAATGACTGTTATGTTTTTCTCTATATGAAGAAATAACATATAAAATGTGGTGCAAACTTTATAACCTGCATAGCAGTTTATTTTAAAGTGTGCAAAGCGTTACCACAAAGTGGAATTCACATAAATATCCATTGCTAACACAACCTAAATTGAAGTTGTGCATGAGTCAACTTTTACAAGATTTTCATGTTTGCTTTTAATACTAATTTATAAAATTTTATGAAGTCACACAAGATATTGGAAGCCTTGAATGCATATAGATTTGTTTCATAATGAAAAATGGTCAAAGATATCAAATTGGTTAAATTATTTTATGGTGGTTTAGATGATATGTACTCTGATTTATTATTTTGTAGTGGTTCAGATGATATGTACTCTGATTTGGTGTTAGAAGTTGTTCAAGATCATAATATAGTATTCAGGAAAAAGGTGAGTAATCAGTTCTAGGGTGTGGGTGGGGTTCACTCCCTGTATACAAAAGGTGATAAGACAAGGTCACAAGCTTGAAAATATGTGAATAGGTCGAAATTTCTATTAGAAATGTACGATTAGGTCAATAAAATTCCAATAACTTCTCAGTCTGTGTCATCTTTCATGGTGTCCCCAGCTGTAATTTTATCAACAAATTTTTCTCTTTTGGCACTTTGGTAATTCACTCTTACATTACAAACCATTTCACACCACATGAGACCCAAACAATATGAGAAAAGGTTACATTTTTACATAGGCAATATATGATATGGTATACATTTTTAAAATCTAAATTATAAGTAAGAGTGGGGTAACAGAACCCCAGTGGCACCCCCTATCAACTAAGTATTGAATATGGTATAACAAATCCTCAGGGGCAACTGAGACTGCCAAATTGATAAATTGAAGCAGCCCATGATTTCCCCAAAAACCAAAGATCTGAAAAAAATGGAGAAGAACAAATTTATAGATTCAGATTTAGATATTGGAAGTTCCAAGCGATAGAGATACTAACGAAATTTCTCTGCTGTAATGTTGAAGTTATTATAAGGTTTGTCTTGAGAGGATTACACAGGTTTTGGCAGAAAGTGACCTTGTGAATTAACATGTTAAAAATCTGTCTTTTTTTGTTGTTTTAGTACAAATGAAGGTTCATAATCATATGACATACAACTTGATTTTTCCTGATATAAATGTAATACTTCCCACTAGATTTAAAATCATCTAACCATTCATACACTGATAACATTACATTACATTAATATTTGTGTTTGCAATTACAAGAAATGTTAATATGAATTAAATAAATCTCAGCTGCTACTACAATCTTCCCTAGCTTTAAAATGTTTATATTATAAAAACACTATATTTCTGAGATACCAATCTGTATATCATGAAATATCAGAGATAGGAATCTGAATACAAAGATATCTATCTGCATAAACTGAACTGAAAATTACATACCGGTATTCATTTTTTATTTTGATTTCTTTAACCATAGGCTATAGGCAATAGGTCCCAGTTGTGGAGAATGACTGGTACAGGGATGTTAGAACATGAAGGATCAGGTGTTCCTAGAGATCCTCGTAAATCTTCATCAGGGAACAGCTTAGTTCTAGATACCAATGTCATAGCACCACAACCAGGGAAATGTGCTCCATTGACACTTAGGAAACCTGATGGCCGGAGAACTTCTACACAAAAATGGGAATTTACTAAGGTCAGTCACATATTCTTTGTCTTGTTTTTGTGAACAAGCTTAATTCAGAATTATGAAGGAATTGAACTTTTATTTTGGTCACATCAAATAAATTGACAACTTTCAAAATAAAACACCAGGAATGAAATGATTTTCAACTGTCGTTATTTTCTCACAATTCACCTTTTCAGAATTTAGTCTCATTGTTCTTACTCCAAAATTACCAAAATCATATTAACGTTACGTCATTGGTTGAATTTTCATTGTTTGTCACGTTTTTAACCAAAGGCGAATTATAAAATATCTTTTGTTTTATAAAATTGCTTTTCATCAATATCCTCTGGCAATCATTAAAAGTGTTCAATGTCAAAACTATAGCATCTTAAAAATATTAAGTAGATATATTTTTAAAAATTCTATTTTAAAACATTTTAGACTTTACATATTTGTTATAACATTGAAAGTCCTAATAAATATCGTTTTAACCCTTATAGGATGGAAGATTGTGCTGTGCATCTGGGATTTTATGTGTTCAAGCTCTAGGTGGAATACTACAGGAAGGTAATTAAGATATTAAACATACATCTAGATATAAGAAGATGTGGTATGAGTGCCAATGAGACAACTCTCCATCAAAGTTACAATTTATAAAAGTAAACCACAATTTTTAAAAGTAAACCATAATAGGTGAAAGTACAGTCTTCAACACAAAACCTTGGCTCACACCAAACAGATAGCTATAAAGGGCACAAAAATTACTAGTGTAAAACCATTTATATGGGAACACCAATGGTCTTATTTATATAAAAAAAATCTGTATATTTATACCTTGTGTGAAGAAAGCTTTTGGGGTATCAGTATTTCTGTCTGGAAATTTCAAGCAACAACAATCGTAGGATTTTGTTTTATAAACAAAAAATATCGCACTATTGTTGTAGTTAAACTTTCTGCGATCATCTTTTGACGAAGTGTCATGTAAAGAGGTCATAAATGTTTAAATAGCTGCAAACATGAATTTCATTTAAAATGAGTAGCACCTGAAAAATAAGTTCAACAGCTTTAAAAGCCCAAACTTTTCACTGAGATGGATGTCATAAGACATGACCTATAAAAATAAAGCATGGCATCAACTTATTGTCTGTCTGAAAAGTCTTGTTTTCAACACAATGTATAAGATTTCAAAAAGCTCCATAGACAATAAGTTACAATTTATCATCATAGATTTACCCCTAAGCTCAGATGAAACTGGTAAGTAAACTTGTCATGCATACCAGCATAGTGCATTCATTGTCATTATTACTGTGTCCAATGCTTATAAAAAAAAATGTGTAATTATAAAACATGTGTATGATTAAATTCAGGAGCTATAGCTATCTCAGGACCAGGACCATCCAAACCAGGGAATGTTATTGGGAATCACATGTTAATATCGAGACAGAAACTTAGACCTGGATCTGGATGTCTGTCTGTACATGTTCTTATGGATGGACCAATTAGAGTCCTAGAAATAGCTGACATTCAGAATGAGGTTAGTGTATAAGTTTAGATAGTATTTCTAGTTAAATTTTATCTGTAATATAAGATTTTTGAGTTCATATTGTATTCAAATATTATAACATTTTTATCATCGCATTACATTTTACTCATGAAGAGTTTCTTATTTGATTTTTTGAAATATTTGAAAATAAGAAGTGTTAATGGCATCTGAGCATTAGTTTATGTTTCATTTTACCAAAATTTTAAATGCTCAAGCAGATATAAGAAGACGTGGTATGAGTGCCAATGAGACAACTCTCCATCCAAGTAACAATTTGAAAAGTAAATCATTATAGGTCAAATAGGGTCATCAACACAGGGCTTTGGCTTATGCACATACCTGCCATCTTTTCAAAATTTCCATAGATGATTTTTATTGCAAGAGATCTGTATGTAGCTCTTTTATTGTCATACATGTTTTTATTTTGCTACTTTATTGTTTAGTTAGTAAATAAGGGCTTCATTACCATTTCAACTCATTTAAATGTCTGTTTTGAGGTGTTTAATTATCACAATAAAGAATTAGAATATTCAGGTTAATACCTTTCATTGGGATAATTCCCTGAATTTCGGATAGTCGGGAATCTGAATTCAGTTTTGTAATTTTTTGTGAATTTTTATCATATGAAGCAAGTATAGCTGATTTCACGCAATGTGCTATTTTTATAAAGTATTCAGTCAGAATATGCCTTCATATTTAAAAGGAGGTTTCTCTATCTATAGGTATATTTATTTATACTTTATCAAGAAAATCAATTACAAACAAAAGTGAACCAACGCCTGGTGAGTCTATAGTACGGTAGAGTCCATAAAGTGGATACCTGGGGGTATGCAGGGTCGTTATGATGAAAAACATAACAAGTAGAAAGTCTTATAACAACAACACTTTAGGGACTGCTGCAGAAATTTATTGATCGCCCTAGGCACCGAAACATGTCAATCAATAAATTTCTGCATCAGTCCCTAAATAAAGGCAACAGTAGTATACCGCTGTTCAAAACTCATAAATTTATGGACAAAAAACAAACTCAGGGTAACAAACTAAAACTGAGGGAAACGCATTAAATATAAGAGGAGAACAACGACACAACATTAGAATGTAACACACACAGCAACGGACTAAGCATTAGACAAAATCCCACGAGAATAAAAAATATAACATCAAAACCAAATACATGAATTTGGGATAGAAAAGTACCGTGACACGTCTTATAGTAATGTGAACTCACACTCAAATATAGGAGAAAACAAACGACACAACGGAAACACAACGTAAAAATATTACACACACAGAAACGAACTATGATATAACAATGGCCATTTTCCTGACTTAGTACAGGACATTTTTAAAGAAAAAAATGGTGGGTTGAACCTGGTTTTGTGGCATGCCAAACCTCGCACTTTGATGGCATTGTTAAATATAACATTAAAATGACAACAATAATACAGGACTACAATACAAATAAATAGGAGAATGTATTAGGCAAAGAAACACATGAATTAACCATTAAAAAGTCTATTAAGCTTAGAAATATATATGGTTAATATGTACTAAAGTGTTGTTTCTACTTATTTATCAAGAAAAGTTGTTTAAAAATTAATCTAATTAGAAACACTTAAGCAGTTGATAGTACTTACATTAAATAGTAAAATATTATGATAGATAAAAAGTAAGGTGTTAAAATAAGGAATATAACGCCAGAGTACAAAAAATGGTGTAACTTACAGATATCAGACTTTTAATTTAATTAATCTTGCTTCAGTATCGAAAGCCCATTGTAAAAGAGGATAGTGGCTGGCAGATTTATGAAGAGAAATCTATAAGATCTAAAGAAAACGAGAGTGCTCCACAGGAAAGGACTATTTTACAGGTATAGTCTATTAAGCTTAGAAATATATATGGTTAACTCTGTTTATTACATTGGTTGCAATGCATTACATTGATTTGCCAGTTATATAAAAACTGATAATTTCAATCGACATATGTGAAATAAACCTGGTTATTTCACTCTCTAACGTCATACACCAACAGGCATGGTCAAGATTGCCTGAAAAGTAACTGTTATGTTAATTGCAGAGAAAAAATTAAAACTTGATATGTTAGTTAAGATTTTACATTTAATTATCAGAAATGGCAATTAGTCTTTCATGCATTCCTATTTTACATGTTACAATTTTACATCAATATAGGACACTGAACAAAGTTCACACAGTAAAATTTGGGATGTGAAGACACAGATGACATTTTTAATATCATTATAAACTCATTAAAATTGAAAAGCCTTTATAGAATAACATGTATGTTATTATTTTTGTGCCATTAAATCTGAATTATCTTCAGAATATTAATTGTATGTAATGTTTTTACATCATATCTTTTTAGCTGTCAATGAGTCTGAAGGGAGGATTAGGAATCTCGTTAATAAACAGATTACCAGAGGAGTTAGTGTATATAACACTGAGTAACATTACCATGGATTATATATCTGATCCAGAGAAGACTAATGTTGATATCAGTGTGGCTAATATTCAGGTATGTATGAAGGAAGACTGCTAACAATCCTTTGTGAAATCATCATTATTCATTGGATACTTCTTTTTGATAACCTTAGCACATGGCACAAGCCTACATGTAAATTAGCCTTTTTGAAAATATGGCATAACATGCTTATCCAGTACAAAGTAGGCTTCATATTGTATTACCATGTTCTCATCCTCAATATGCATTTAGTTTTGTATGTGACAACAAATAGCCAACCATCATCATTGTACTTTTGATATCATCATGTGCCTCTGATTTAATTTCCAAGGTTTATCTAAAATTTGCTATCAGATGTAAATCGATTTTCATAACTTCCTCATAATGTTGAAGAAAGAAGAAAAATCACAAAAATACTGAAATCGGAGGAAAATTCAAAACAGAAAGTTCCTAATCAAATGGCAAAATCAAAAGCTCAAACACATCCAACAAATCGATAACAAACGTCATATTCCTGACTTGGTCCAGGCATTTTCTTATGTAGAAAATGGTGTATTGATCCTGGTTTTATAGCTAGCTTAACCTCTCACTTATATGACAGTTGCTTCAAAGATTTATCACTCTCTATGATAGTTAATTTCCAGATGTTATTTAGTGAGATATTTAATATTGACTGTCAATATAAATTCGACAAAGCACTTTAAAATTACGCCATGAATTAATATCGCCAATAAAACAATTTATAGCTGTAATTCAGTAATTTTGAACTTAACTATAAAACTATGTAAAAAGTACGGAAAAGCCGTATTGTTGATTATGATAAAATTATGATAATATTTCCATATAACTTTTAATAAATGAAACTCTATCGAGAAACTGTAAATAAAATGTTTCAAATAACAAAATTAAATAACCTGTAAATATTGCTTTAGCATTTAAGCCTCTGCATTGAAAGGCGGCTATTCAGTTAATGAAATACTAAATCTCTATATATAAATAAGATGTACATATATTTTCCTGCATTAGTTCAATAATATTTTATTCTATTTAAATCGTTCAGGTGTGTAGTGACGTATATATGAAATTGTGCAGTGATGTATATTAGAAATGTCGTCAGTCTCAGTCAAACATCATGAGTATGATCAAACAGAAAATGGAATGAATGAATTAATAAATGAAATAAATGAACTGATGAATAACCAATCAAACATTTAATAATACACATAATTATTGCTATTTGTACATTTTTCTTTTGATCTTTTTTTGTGATAATTTTCATATCATGCTTCTCGCTTGAGATGGAAAAATTATTGCTAGAAACTAAGGAGGCCACGTGGAGTTGCTAACGAAATTGACATTGAAATTGACAACGTCTTCATAGGTAAAATAGCGATAAACAGATTATCATTGGTCATCTCAACTCGATTGCTTTTCTCACTTTCGCTGTACCAGCTCAAGCGAGAAAATCAATCTCGCTGAGATGATCAACGATAATATATAAATACGACGGTGACATATATATATACTTTTTTTCATTGTTTGAATGTTTTGACTGCAGGTAGACAATCAGCTGTTAGATGCACAGAGACCTGTTATGTTGTTTGTATCTCGTGGTTCAAAGAAAGAAGTTCCTGACAATACACCAGCATTACACATAGTGGCTCATAAAATACCCAATACCAAGTGGAATGCTGAAATTTACAAGGTAACTTGAAAAAGCAGTTTAAACTATACTGAAAAATAAAAGATTACACCACTACACTTTTTTCTTTTTACTGTAAAAAAAAAAGGAATCTGTTTTCAAATCTTAAATAACTTTAATTTTCCTGCAAGAATATAACAATTGAATTAATTTAGCAAATTGAAAATGATGCCGATCGTGCAGGAAGACCAAAATTAGAAGAAAAAAATTTAATTTTCAATGTTCCTAGTCACATTTCTACCCACCATATGGAATGTAATTAAATCTGAGTTCACAAAAAAATATAGTTGTAAGCTCAAGTGGCACTTATTCAAAAAGGATTTGTAAAAAATATTTATTTGTTAATGCAAGTAAGGCTTCATTAGAAATTTGTTAAGTTCATTTTTACTTTTGGATAATAGTAAATAAAAGGGGACATGAAAACCTGGCAACTTGATTCCATAAACTTTTCATTTGATGAATTATTTAAATATTTTAACTTTTATTTTTGATGAACCAATTTATTTTCATTTGTTTTTAGCATTTAATAATATCAATGAAAAAGATGAAGATTGACATAGAAGAGAGATTACTATGGAAACTGGTTCAGTTTGCTGGCTTTGGTCAAGATGATTCGTTAGATGAAAGTCTTGATGAGACTGATTATGATACCAAACAGTAAGTTATTTGGAACCCCTATGGTCAGAACTTGATAGCTAATAATAGCCCAAGGTCATCACTCAAGAAATTTTACGGTCGCCATCATGAGCTGATTTGCTGATATTCTTCCTCAGTCATAAAAACCTTCCATCATTGCCGGACTGAACAAAGAAATAACATGACAGGTTCTAGTTTTGTCTCTGTCAATGAGTAAATTTGAATTGTACTTGTTTATGGTTAAATAAAATTATGAATAGAAATGGAATGTGTCAAAGAGACAACAACCCGACCAAAGAAACCAGCTGAAGGCTGCAAATGGATCTTCAATACAGCTAGAAAATCCCAAACACAGAGGCATGCTTCAGCTGGTATACTGCAATGCATAAACAGTCAAATACTTTATGAATCTTCATTAAAATTTGAAGTTAAGTATAAAAAAACAATTGTTTAAATAAACCCCTAATAAGTATAAAACAAGCACAAACAATTTACCTATATGTAACTATATGTTTCTAACTGATAAAAAGCTGTTCAGTTCACAGAGCTAGATGAATTAGAAAGTCATTTACAAAAATATCTATGGTATTTATAAAAGAATGCACTAAGTATGTTCTTATCAGTGATTTCTTCTGCAAAATTGTTGCATCCAACTGGTGGTTAATTTTATAATAACATATCAGCTTATGGCATCAGTGGTATTTACTAAATATATAATTAAACCTAATACATTTGTATAGGTTATACACAAAGCTGCAAGACAACCATTTTCAGATAACTAACTGCTTGTTGAAACACCCATTTGTGCATAAATAATTAAGGGTTCAGAAATTGCAAAAAAAAGTAAAATGTAATTGTGTGTTTAATGAGGATTTAATTAAAAATTGAATGCTTCTTTTTGTAACTTCATTCAGGGTGTATAAGCGTTTACAGAAGTACATTTTGTATGAAGTGCAGGAACCTTCATTCTAAAAATTTGCGCACGGTCAACGCTTTCACAACCCTATGAAGTTACAAAAAAAAGCAATCAATACTTATAATTACATTTTTTAGCTAGGATCATGAAAACACGATTTTTTATCAAGTTTTTATTTAATTTACCTGTGCACTTTATTGTGGGACCTCAGAATAACGTATTATAATGAAACATACATCTAATGTAATTATTAGGAATTCTAATATGTTGGCCTATTATCGTCAACCAGTATAATCGCAATGTATCTACCTTAAGCGCAAACCCAGTAATACACAAAAACGGCTGTTCCGCCCTACGACCAACTTATTTGTACTGCCAAATATTCTCAATTTTCGATATCAAAACACCCAGTTTACGTAGGCCAAGATTCAGATACAATATATTTATCTCTATTCTACAGCCAAAATAAACAAATCAGTCCATTTCAATTTATTTTTCATGGTAAAATTCCTTAAAACGAAAATTCCCCCGAAATGATGTTATTTTCTTAACATGGCAATGAAACAAGGTGACGTCACAAGTATGTTTCAGTAAACAAAAAATCAAATGTAAATACAGAGAGTTTTAAATATTATCAAAATTGGGTAAAATGGAACAGCCAAAACAGTATCGTATGTATAGGGCTTTCACGGTTAACAAAATAACTGAATTTGACCTATTAGAATCGAAATAATTCAAGGCAGCCGAAGATTTGTTTTCATTTAACGATGGGTTGGGCATTTATATTTTATTTTACCCCTTAATTCTTTATTATTTGCAGGGCAATAGCAGCTGTTACATCAATAAAAGCCAAGCGTTATTACTTTGGCACCTTGAAGATAAATATGAATCGTGCCATACTGAGTATGTGTACTAGTAAACTGACACCAGAGCTAAGGGCTATCAGAACTACAATCACTACAGGAATACTGGCAAGCTTTGAAGACGCTAAAGTGGAATTAGGTATTATCACTAGGTTCACATGTTATGTAATCACATGAAATCTTTCATATATAATAATAAAATGTGGTATGATTGCCTTTGAGATATATCTCCACAACAGACCAAATGACACAAAAATTAACAACTATAGGTCACCACACAATATGGTCTTCAATCATGAGCAAAACCCATACTGCATCGTCAGCTATAAAAGGCCTCAAAATTCAAGAAAACTAACAGTGATAAATAATAAAATAAAAAAAAAAAAAAAAAGAAAACTAACAGTGTTATATATGTACAATTAATGAATGAAAACAAGTATGTTACACTGCAACAAATGACACCCACCGAAATAAAGACTCCCTTTAAAACACATGATATGTATATGCATAAAAATAACCAGGGAAATACATTTATATCCAATAATTTCCTTTGCTATGATTTACTGAAGACTTTTGCCTTGACTGGTCATTCAATATATCAACATCAGATAGGAATAAAAACATAGAAACAAGAAGAGCCATCTTTCTGAATGTTATGGGGAGTGCAACAACATGATTTCTGCTATCTTGCATTAAAAATATCAAAAACAACATCAGTTGAATGTTATAATCTTTACTAAGATGGTTTATTGCTTACAGACAAAATTCATTCATGCAATCTAATTTATTATTTTGAGATACATATTTAGAGAAAAAAAGATATTATTCAAAGTTTTTGGAAATCGCTTATATACATGTAGCATTACATTTTTTTTTAGATCCATTTGTTAGACATCATCCTTTTGAGACATCTGCTTTCTTGACAAGAGAATTTATTCAACATTACACTGGAGTAAGTACTATACACTACTACTGTAAATTCAGAAATTATTGCGATGTTTTTATTATTCCGCAAAATGGGACATGGTTATAATTGCAATAATTTGAACTTTCATTTTGAAATTTTTTATATGAATTAAACAAGATTTTTCTCAATATCAAAAAAATTAAATCGAATTAAAGCCTAAAATTACAAAATCCCAATAATAAATGCATGCTTTAATTTCTGAATTTACAGTAACTTTTTGTAGTTTTCAAAGAATTGAAAGACAAAGCCATGCTTGCCATGCTTGCCATTCTCCCAACATTTTATGTACATAATCCAAGAATGTCTCATAACCTTTTGTTTACAACATATCTTAAATACTTGAACATACAGATTGTGTATTGAAATAAAGTCTACCTATTTTAATGAAATGACTTAATTGCAATTTGGTTAAATTTTTTAAAAATAAGGAAGAAAATTACTTGTACTTCATTTGAGTAAATACCTTTACAGTAGCAATTTATTTACAGGAACTAAAGAGCCAGGCAGCTAAGTTATTGGGATCAGTAGATTTTCTAGGGAATCCACTTGGTCTGTTCAATGATGTAGCAGAAGGTATATCTGGACTGATTAAAGATGGTAATCTGGGTGGATTAGTGAAAAATGTTACACATGGTGTATCTAATACAGCTGCCAAGGTGACAGGAACTCTATCAAATAACATAGGTGTGTTGAACTTTGACAATAGTCACAATGAGCAAAGGGAACAGATCAAAAGTTATGGTGCTACCAGTAGAGGGGGACAACTGATGGCTGGAATATGGGGCTTTGGTTATGGTATTGTTGGTGGAATAGCAAGTATACCAAAACAGACTTTCAGAGGGGCGCAAGAAGAAGGGATAGGGGTAAGATAATCATAGTATACCAAAACAGACTTTCAGAGGGCGCAAGAAGAAGGGATAGGGGTAAGATAATCACAGTATACCAAAACAGACTTTCAGAGGGGCGCAAGAAGAAGGGATAGGGGTAAGATAATCATAGTATACCAAAACAGACTTTCAGAGGGGCGCAAGAAGAAGGGATAGGGGTAAGATAATCACAGTATACCAAAACAGACTTTCAGAGGGGCGCAAGAAGAAGGGATAGGGGTAAGACAATCATAGTATACCAAAACAGACTTTCAGAGGGGCGCAAGAAGAAGGGATAGGGGTAAGATAATCACAGTATACCAAAACAGACTTTCAGAGGGGCGCAAGAAGAAGGGATAGGGGTAAGATAATCATAGTATACCAAAACAGACTTTCAGAGGGGCGCAAGAAGAAAGGATAGGGGTAAGACAATCATAGTATACCAAAACAGACTTTCAGAGGGGCGCAAGAAGAAGGGATAGGGGTAAGATAATCATAGTATACCAAAACAGACTTTCAGAGGGGCGCAAGAAGAAGGGATAGGGGTAAGATAATCATAGTATACCAAAACAGACTTTCAGAGGGGCGCAAGAAGAAAGGATAGGGGTAAGACAATCATAGTATACCAAAACAGACTTTCAGAGGGGCGCAAGAAGAAGGGATAGGGGTAAGACAATCACAGTATACCAAAACAGACTTTCAGAGGGGCGCAAGAAGAAGGGATAGGGGTAAGACAATCATAGTATACCAAAACAGACTTTCAGAGGGGCGCAAGAAGAAAGGATAGGGGTAAGATAATCACAGTATACCAAAACAGACTTTCAGAGGGGCGCAAGAAGAAGGGATAGGGGTAAGATAATCATAGTATACCAAAGCAGACTTTCAGAGGGGCGCAAGAAGAAAGGATAGGGGTAAGACAATCATAGTATACCAAAACAGACTTTCAGAGGGGCGCAAGAAGAAGGGATAGGGGTAAGATAATCACAGTATACCAAAACAGACTTTCAGAGGGGCGCAAGAAGAAGGGATAGGGGTAAGATAATCATAGTATACCAAAACAGACTTTCAGAGGGGCGCAAGAAGAAGGGATAGGGGTAAGATAATCACAGTATACCAAAACAGACTTTCAGAGGGGCGCAAGAAGAAGGGATAGGGGTAAGACAATCACAGTATACCAAAACAGACTTTCAGAGGGGCGCAAGAAGAAGGGATAGGGGTAAGATATCATAGTATACCAAAACAGACTTTCAGAGGGGCGCAAGAAGAAAGGATAGGGGTAAGATAATCATAGTATACCAAAACAGACTTTCAGAGGGGCGCAAGAAGAAAGGATAGGGGTAAGATAATCATAGTATACCAAAACAGACTTTCAGAGGGGCACAAGAAGAAGGGATAGGGGTAAGATAATCATAGTATACCAAAACAGACTTTCAGAGGGGCGCAAGAAAAAGGGATAGGGGTAAGATAATCAAAGTATACCAAAACAGACTTTCAGAGGGGTGCAAGAAGAAGGAATAGGGGTAAGATAATCAGACAGGATTCAGAACAATACTAGATTTTAAATTAGGATAACAATAATGTAAGATTATGGACCACACCAGATTATGTTTCATTGTACTCTCTTATTGATGATTAGTCAAATAGATAACCTCTAAATATTCAAATTTGGAAGTTCAACTAGTTTATAAGGCAAGTATGGGTTATATTCATTAACTCACAGCCTTGTTCATATGAGCTGCGTTGGATAGAGATTGACCTTATGCAAATAAATATCAATTCATCTGCTAATCTATTTCTGTTTGTAAAATCTCTACAGAATGTCTGTAACTGTTTGGAAATTGAATTGTTTTAAGAACCCTGCAAAAAATTTCGTTTTTGAATGTTCCAAAATCAATCAAAGTCTCGACCATTTACATGTATACTCCCACTTGCATGAGGTCGATTTCTGACACAGCTCATATATTAACTTTTTACATTTTGTAACTTCCAGCAAGTTTCTTTGAAAGTTTTTATTCATCATCCAATGAAATCCAAATGCATTTGCTCATGGGAACAATATTTTTACAGGGGGCCATCACTGGGGCAGCAGCAGGATTTGCAGGTGCTATACCAAAAATTGCTACAGGTGTATTAGACCTGGCTTCAGGGGCAGCAAATGCTATAAAGGATACCAGTCAGAGTAAATACTGTCCTGCTAAAGTTAGAGAAACCAGATGTTGTCATGGTCCAGGTGGACTGTTACCTTCATATTCCAAACGACAAGCTGATCAACAGAGACTTCTATATAAATTAGCAAAGAAGAAGGTCAATGACATGTATGTATTGTAAACAGTGAAAATGTAAATCAGCACTGATCTATTGATTTTACAGGTGTTATTACTCTTTGAAATGTATATGAAGGGAACATTGCATTGTAAGCATTTTCACGCCTGTTTTTCTTGTCCAATATTTATGAAGGTTATTTTATCAATAAGGTATTTGAGTAGTGCCAACCAACTATTTTACTTGAGATTTCTCCTTTGATAATAGAAATATATAGAAAATAACAGTCATTGATCGTACCTACATTTCTTGAAAATATTTATTAAAAAAATTAAAAGAATTTGTTTTAGTTAGTGCCCTCTTTGACAGATAAAATATGTGAAACACGAAAGATTGGAATCCTGTTCTTTCATTTTGTGTTATGTTACCCCATATATTAGTCAGCAATTGTTAGCAATTGTGGGTAAGAGGAAGATATAAAAAAAAAATCTATCTCTTGTCAAGAACACAGAATCTTTTCTTTTTTTATTTTAACATATGACGTTATTTATTTCAGATTTATAGCTATGGAACAGTTAAGATCTGGTAGGGATGATGGTTGTCTGGCCTTAATTACTAATCACCAAGTGTACTTCCTACGTCCAGGATCAGCTTCAGAGGATAACATTATCTTCCAGGCACCGTACAGCAAACTTAAACACTGCCATACAGTTCAGTCAAGTAAGTTTAACAAGAGATTACAATATTTTTTGTGGTTAAAAGTAGGAAATGTTCCCTCACAATCTCAATTGGTTTTTCTATGGGTATTTTTTCTTCCCAATTTACCGTTTCAGAGTCTAGGGCATTCTGAGTAATATTTTCAAAAGTTTACACCAAAACGTTTTGATTGTTATAAAAGGTCATAAACAAAAAAAATGGTCCTGTCCCTAAGTACACAGTCCTAAACGGAAGTCTTGTCTATAACTTAAAAGTCCACTGAAAAAAAAACAATATCCAGATGGCTTTATTTTTTTTCTCTCAAATAACACAAATGGAATAATCAGTAAGGACATGCTTGAAAAGTTTCTTTGATCCATTTTTGTCTGGGAGTAAGGGGAAGGAAAATGAAAATCAAGGATTATGTTATTGCTTTGATTATAATAGAAAATAACTGTTACTTTTCTTTACTTTTTGCAAACTACGAATGAAAGGGCAAATAAATCAGAAACAAGATTTCCTTAATTCTGAAAAACTTGTTTCTTATTAAATATCATCTACCTTTACATTTTTACTATCTTAAAGGTGATTGTATAATAGTTATCTTCTCTTCTTGTAGAAAACAGACATTACATTGAACTGGTTTTGTCAAATAAAGAAAGATCTATACAAGTTCTGTGTGATAAACAATATGTGGCACAAAGGGTAAGCACTATTATATATAATGATTTGTAGTAATGATAGTTGATAATGTCTGTTATTTGATTTTATGTGTTTATAATGCCACTTTTAAGCTCTGCTTCTGGGTTATTACATTTCACCAGTTTTAGTTGGTGGAGGAAGCCTGAGTGCCTGGAGAAAACCATGACCTTTGATAGGAAAACTGACAATCATAGTCAATTAAGACTGAAGTTGAGTGTAACTGCATGAGCGGGGTTCAAACTCACGACCTTAGTGTTGACTGGCTAGTGATTACAATACTTAGACAACTTGGCCACAGAGATCCCTATAATGTCTGTATAAAGAATGGATACCTTTAAAAAAAGAAATACTAATAACCAAGTTTTTTCCTGTCAGATTTGGAAGAAAAGTCATCAGAAAAAGCTTGTGTGATCTAAGCTTATACAATTTAGATGAAAATTTGTTGAATTAATAACTTATAAAAGTTATAATTCTGGGATAAAACAAATTGTCTGGTCAAAATTCCTGTTCAAGGGCCTATAAATCAATAATAATTTAGAAGGTGATAATCTATCACTTATAACTTGGTACTAATTTATTCATTGTTTGTTTATGTTTTAGGCTTCCCAGCAGATTAATTATGCCAGAAATCTTTATGATGAACAGTTACATACAGTTATGGAGAGCACAGATCCATTATTTTCAGACTGAGTCTCCTAAAACTGTCAACATAGCTGTGTTTTGAGTTGAATGATGTGCCATTTGAGAGTATAATTTTGTGTGTTTTGTGTTTTGTAGTGTACTTCAACATTTGTTATAGAGACACATATATGAAAATTGTTCATATTTTTTGTTTTTAGTAAACCACATTGCAAACTATTTTGGTTTATAAAATTAAGACCAAAAGAACTGTGTAAAATGCCAAAATATTTATAATTGTAGTTATAATCCAATATGAATAGACAAAAGCAATATGTTATTTAAAAAACTATACATGTGTGTTGTTCAGAAAAATAGAAATATCCATTCACATTCCATAGTCTGTATGATTATAAATTTCATGATAGTTATTATCAGTATAATCTGTGAAGTGTTAATTCAGAAATTATTGCAATGTTTTTATACGACCGCAAAATTTGAAAAATTTTTCGTCGTATATTGCTATCACGTTGGCGTCGTCGTCTGCGTCGTCGTTGTCGTCCGAATACTTTTAGTTTTCGCACTCTAACTTTAGTAAAAGTGAATGGAAATCTATGAAATTTTAACACAAGGTTTATGACCACAAAAGAAAGGTTGGTATTGATTTTGGGAGTTTTGGTCCCAACATTTTAGGAATAAGGGGCCAAAAAGGGCCCAAATAAGCATTTTCTTGGTTTTCGCACTATAACTTTAGTTTAAGTTAATAGAAATCTATGAAATTTTGACACAAGGTTTATGACCACAAAAGAACGGTTGGGATTGATTTTGGGAGTTTTGGTTTCAACAGTTTAGGAATTAGGGGCCAAAAAAGGACCCAAATAAGCATTATTCTTGGTTTTCGCACAATAACTTTAGTTTAAGTAAATAGAAATCAATGAAATTTAAACACAATGTTAATGACTACAAAAGGAAGGTTGGTATTGATTTTGGGAGTTTAGGTCCCAACAGTTTAGGAATTAGGGGCCAAAAAGGGACCCAAATAAGCATTTTTCTTGGTTTTCGCACCATAACGTTAGTATAAGTAAATAGAAATCTATGAAATTTAAACACAAGGTTTATGACCATAAAAGGAAGGTTGGTATTGATTTTGGGAGTTTTGGTCGGAACAGAATAAGGGGCCCAAAGGGTCCAAAATTAAACTTTGTTTGATTTCATCAAAATTAAATAATTGGGGTTCTTTGATATGCCGAATCTAACTGTCATGACTGTGTATGTAGATTCTTAACTTTTGGTCCCGTTTTCAAATTGGTCTACATTAAGGTCCAAAGGGTCCAAAATTAAACTTAGTTTGATTTTGACAAAAAATGAATCAGTTAGGTTCTTTGATATGCTGAATCTAAAAATGTACTTAGATTCTTGATTATTGGCCCAGTTTTCAAGTTGGTCCAAATCGGGGTCCAAAATTAAACTTTGTTTGATTTCATCAAAAATTGAATAAATGGGGTTCTTTGATATACCAAATCTAACTGTGTATGTAGATTCTTCATTTTTGGTCCTGTTTTCAAATTGGTCTACACTAAAGTCCAAAGGGTCCAAAATTAAACTTAGTCTGATTTTAACAAAAATTGAAATCTTGGGGTTCTTTGATATGCTGAATCCTAAAATGTACTTAGATTTTTTATTATGGGCCCAGTTTTCAAGTTGGTCCAAATCAGGATCTAAAATTATTATATTAAGTATTGTGCAATAGCAAGTCTTTTCAATTGCACAGTATTGCGCAATGGCAAGAAATATCTAATTGCACAATATTGTGAAATAGCAAATTTTTTTTTAATTAGAGTTATCTTTCTTTGTCCAGAATAGTAAGCAAGAAATATCTAATTGCAAAATATTGTGCAATAGCAAGATTTTTTTTTAATTGGAGTTATCTTTCTTTGTCCAGAATCAACTTAAATCTTTGTTATATACAATATACAATGTATATTCACTTTTTACTACCAACTGATAAATTAAAATAATCTTTACCATTCAGTGATAACAAGCAGTTTTTTTACATCTTAATATTTTATGATGTATTTAAATGAGTAGTTATTGTTGCAAACTCCATTAGAAATTTTAATTGAGATTAGTTTTGGAATAAGGGAAAGGGGGATGTGATTAAAAAAATTGGGTTCAATTTTTCTCATTTGAAATTTCATAAATAAAAAAGAAAATTTCTTCAAACATTTTTTTGAGAGGATTAATATTCAACAGCATAGTGAATTGCTCTAAGAGAAAACAAAAATTTTAAGTTCATTAGAACACATTCATTCTGTGTCAGAAACCTATGCTGTGTCAACTATTTAATTACAATCCAAATTTAGAGCTGAATCCAGCTTGAATGTTGTGTCCATACTTGCCCCAACCGTTCAGGGTTCAACCTCTGCGGTCGTATAAAGCTACGCCCTGCGGAGCATCTGGTTCTCATTTGAAATTTCATAAATAAAAAAGAAAATTTCTTCAAACATTTTTTTGAGAGGATTAATATTCAACAGCATAGTGAATTGCTCTAAGAGAAAACAAAAATTTTAAGTTCATTAGAACACATTCATTCTGTGTCAGAAACCTATGCTGTGTCAACTATTTAATCACAATCCAAATTTAGAGCTGAATCCAGCTTGAATGTTGTGTCCATACTTGCCCCAACCGTTCAGGGTTCAACCTCTGCGGTCGTATAAAGCTACGCCCTGCGGAGCATCTGGTTATTATTGCGAAAAATGCAATTGGGTTATAATCGCAATAATTTACTCCCATTTTGACTTTTTTTTATGAATTAAACAGGACTTTTCTTAATATTGCTAAAATTAAAATCGCATTTTCACCTTAAATGATAAAATTGGAATAATAAATGCATGCAATAATTTCTGAATCCACAGTACCTAAATAGAAGTACAATGACTCGAAGTATAAGTTTATAAACAAATCAGGAAAATAATACTTTTTATTTTATTTCTTTTGACCAACATATTATAAATGTGGTAAAATTTAAATTGTATAAATACATGTGGTTTGTAAATAGTACAAAATATGACAAGTTCATGCTTTCTACATTTGTTAAACTGTGATATTTTATGTGATATATCAGTGTGATTATAGAAAGAGTACATGGGTGTAGACAGAGGCTACATGTATATTTCATTCCAACTAATGAAATCCAACCAGATTGTTTATAAATGTTGTAGCTGGAACATCAAATTAAACTTGTAATCTACATGAGCTTGTTTCGTATGTCAGGAATGTTCCAATTTAATGAATTTAAAAAATTTCTTTACTTTTTTTTTTGTCACAAAGGTAGTGAGAATAAAGGGAATAAATACAGTTATTGTATAGCACTTTGCAGCCTGTAAGAATTTTACTGTTAAATTAGGTTAAAAGATAAGTCAGTCTTTCTAGTTGTTAAAATGAAGTCTAAAGATGTGATGCTTAGATATGGTTCATTCAAGACCAATATTTAACACTGTGTAAGTCTTATAGTTTGTTCATTGTTTTAAAGGCAGTGTGTGATGTTTTACTGTTTATATTTTGTTTGTTTAAATAGATTTGTTTTTAATATGAAATCAGTTTTATTTTATTTTTACATATTTTAGTTATCACTTTCACTTGAATGCATTTGATTTAGCATACTAAGTTATTCTCTCATTTCATTGGTTCATCAGAAAACACCTCTCACCCCATTGGTTCATCCTCTCATTCATTGGTATATAAAAAAACACATCATTTCATTGGTTCATCCTCTCATTTCATTGGTATATCAGAAAACACCACATTTCATTGGGTCATCCTCTCATTTCATTGGTTTATCAGCAAACACCTTTCATTTCATTGGATTGTTAGACAACACCTGTGATACAAATGAGCAGCAAAATTTAATCAAACAAAAAAATCTTAGGAAATATTTGGTTTTATTTTTCAATCATTTTGAAGTGTGATATAGCAGTTATAAGAGCAATTCCTGTTTGTGAATATCTTAAAAAAAAACAAAAACTTATGGTCTTGATATTCCTTCACTTTTAAGTGTTTATTTTTCTTGATTTCACAAGTTCTGAAATTCACAGTAGTAGCATGATGTGCACAGTCACAAAAATTATTGTTTGTTATGCCCCACCTATGATAGTAGAGGGGCATTGTTTTCTGGTCTGTGCGTCCGTTTATTCGTTTGTCCATCTGTTTGTTCGTTCATTCGTCTGTCCGTCTGTCCCGCTTCAGGTTAAAGTTTTTAGTCAAGGTAGTTTTTGATGAAGATAAAGTCCAATCGACTTCAAACTCAGTACACATGTTCCCTATGATATGATCTTTCTAATATTTACTCAAATTGTACGGTCCAGTGAACATAGAAAATGATAGTGCTAGTGGGGCATTCATGTACTGGGGACACATTCTTGTTTTTATTGTATTTTACATTCTAATTGTTTTGTTTTGGGTATATTTCATAATTACTTATTAGAGGGATTGATAGTATAAAGATGTAAAATATAATTATAAATCATGAACACTAATGTGATTGTAACTGACTTATATAACTGCAAGTCAGATACAGTGAAACCTGCCTTTATCAAACTTCATCATAAAATAGACCTTGTCTAAACTCAAATAGATATAGGAAGATGTGGTATGAGTGCCAATGAAACAACTTGTATTAGGACATAAAGATGAATATTGCCTAGTTTGTGTAACTTGCAGAACTTTTGTAAACACAACACCTGTTAATCTAGACTAAATCTTCTGACACTAAAGAGGTTTGGTTAAGAGAGGTTCCACTGTATAAGTTCTTGTGAATACTTTGTTCTAGTCTTAAAAAGGTGATAATGTATAAAATTGTTGGGATTTTGATTTGTATATGGTGATGTATAAGTTTATTGATCTTCCAGTGTATTTGTAGTTTTTTTTGTACATATGTAAATATGTAGATATATTTGTACTTGCTTCAGACAACACTGTGTAGAAGATGCACTTATATGATATGTCATTATTATTTTTTGGGGGGAGGGGATAATTAATATGACCAGTTACAGAGAGAGTAAACAAATGTTGTTGCATTGTAATTATATTTTAACGGTTAAATGTGGTCTCTCAAAACCTTGTAAAGGACTCATCTCTATGTAAATTAGTATTTTACTGAGTGATTAAAAGATATTCCCTCATTTTAAAAGTTTTGTTACTGTTATCCCTCAGCAACTCAGTATTTATGTAATCATTGATTTTGCTGTTCAGACTGTATTGCACTGTGTGATTATTATTAGATGGTAAAACTTGGATGACTTTGTCTGGGAAAGATTTTTTAAAATCATTTTTTAACAGTATGAAAAATTTTATGCTCTCTGTAATTGTATTCAGTATTTGGGAAGAAAAAGTTGTCAAGGCCATTTATTTTTACCTTTGTTCTTCACTCCCTCAATCTGCATTAAACCGTTATACACATTTTTTTCTACGCTGTCAGAATTGTTACAAATCAAGTTTCCTTCCGTTCTGCTGATTTTTGCAAAAATTTGCAAAAAAGTTTTGGCCTATGAAAATTGTTGGAAGTACCAGAAGAGGTTTAACATAAACATTAGTTTCAAAACTTGTCTTATAGAAATCAGACTCCTATAATGCCCTTTTTAT
Source organism: Mytilus galloprovincialis (assembly GCA_037788925.1). Lineage (NCBI taxonomy): Eukaryota > Metazoa > Mollusca > Bivalvia > Mytilida > Mytilidae > Mytilus > Mytilus galloprovincialis. The sequence continues at coordinate 72,146,656 of CM075340.1, forward strand.
ACTGCCTGGCAACTTCAAAAGCTTTCTCTTTTAAATTCCAAGCACATTTTACCACTTTGCCTTCAAAGATTTTTATTACTGATTTGTACAAAAGTTGAACAAAGGATTTAGTGGTATTTCTATGAGATCTATAATTATATGTATACCTATATATGATAATTAAAATGTTATGCTGTTTCTGTTAATGATTATTACTTGTTGCAATACCACCTTAGAACTGGAATAAAAACTTCAGGTAATTCGATGTTGTTGTATTTTCGTGAACTTCATTAAAAAAAGCCAACCTCTTTGTACATCAAAGAGCATGCATGATGATTAAAGACCCTATGCATAGATAACCAGTAGAAGAAGGTAGTTACAAAGCTAATGATTACAAATAGTTTACAAAATATTTCTATGATATTCTAATTTTATTATTCTTGGATGTTTGTGGACAACTGTCCAGGATCACAAAAAAAGCTATGAAAAAAACAAAAAAAACCCAGTGCATTGATCACAACCTTCTATACATTCTTTCCATTTATTTCTGAAATAGATACTCAAATATTCAAGTTACACAATGATGGATGAAGAAAGGCAACTGTAGTATACCACTGTTCAGAAGTTATAACTCGATTAAGCATAAACAAATCCAGGTATAAACAAACTAAAACAAAGGGAAACACATCATCTGTGAGAGGAAAACAACAGAAACACTAAACTACAAAAAATGTGAACACCAATATACATAGAAACACACTGTAGATAACAACTGCTATACTCCTGACTTGGTACATGACATTTCAGGAAAATATAGTGGGCTAATCCTGGTTTTATGGCTAGCCAAACCTCCCACTTATATAGCAATGTTACAAATACCCCTTAAATGACAACACTAGTCACTATGTCAAAAGAATACAGTACAAATAAAGCCAAAACCACTCAGCACAGAGAAATACATAAATGAATAATATAATAGTACATTACAATATGTTAACAGCAGAATAACAACAGACACCTCCCATGAATGAGATATGTGAATAACCATACTTGTCAATAAAAGGACAAAGTGAACAATGTAGCATCTGTTCTAAAAATCTGAAGGATATTGTTGTTTAAGTAATATTTAAATTTAGAGTTTTTTTTTTATCACAAATTATCAGAGCATTAAATGAAACATCCTGTACACAACTGCAACTCACTCAAAGGTTAATTGAAATCAAATTTTATTTTTGATATAAAAGTCAATGTCCCCCACTGAACCCCACCCAGATTTCAATTTATCACAGCGTTTTAAAATATCTGAAACCATTAAGTAATGTACCAATTAAATAATATGAATGAATTGATAGGGTGGTTCAATTTTCCGTTGGGTTCAAAATACTATATTAATCGTGACAGTGGAAACATAATTACAAAACATGTAAAAATTCAAATTTGAAGAGTATTAACATAGGGTGGGGCATAATTAATAGCACTTAAATAATCAAGCAGTGTATGTGAATTTTTACTTTGATTTTAGACCTACAGTAGAAAAGTAACCCTTCATACACTAGAACATAAAAATATAGATACTCGCTCAACTGATGAAAAGGATTTAAATTCAACAGAGACATATTCAACTGACTCAAAAACCTAAAACTAGGACCTCACAGTATTATTGTAAAGCTAATTAAGAATACTCCGAATCAGGTGAGGTTGGTGCAATACATTATGAAATTGGTGTCGGTTGAGTTTGTAGTTAGCTGGGGCAAGAAAGTGTCATGTCAGTTTGCAATGAGTCCAGGTGTCATATTCTCCTAGTAATGTTTTATACGTCTCTTTGAAAGGGATCGGTTAGCAGATTAAAATTTTATTTATCAATGCTTTTCTTTAAAAAAAAAAAGGGGATTTTCTGTATAACATAATTAACGTTTTAAAGTTGGCATTAATATATTTGTGTTATCTAGCAATGAGCTTACTATACATACAAGTATAGTCAGGAAATAAGAAAACAAGATTAACAGTTGAAGCACTAGTCTGATTTAGTCTGGGTGAACATGTGAAAAAATTATTAATAATTAATTATAAAATTCTGTGATTTTTAATTGCAAAATCAGTACTCTGAAAAGAATTTTAATATCCCCACAATTTGTATCATCAAATGTGAGTTTTGTGGCCTTTAGTTTCCAATATTTAAATAAGCATTGAATCATAGGAGGTGCTCTTTCCAGGAGAGATTTATATGTATGCAACAGATAAGACGTTTCTCTCCCCTCACACAATTAATCCTCCTGAGGTTTCTGGTTCTGCACTGACAACAACTGCTGAGATGGCTGTCCTGTAATTAGTTTGGTATGTTATCAACGAATTATAAGTGTAAAACACTTAAGAATAATTAATGTTCATCTTAACAAATAGACAAACATGTTGTACACGGGTATAAACATTCTGGAAACTGTCTACAGTGAGAAACGTTTGCAGTTAGAAAAAAAGTTAAAAGTCTACAGCTAGTAACGAGGGCCCTCATGGGGTTTTTGATTATGTGATTACTTGGCCGTTTTTTTAATGATTATTTGATTATTAAGCCAAATATTTCATGATTATTTGATTACCTAGGACTGTATTTTTAGTTTATGATTATTTGATTACTAAAGATAAGCAAATATTTAATGATTATGTGATTATATTGGCAAAAAAATGGTGATTATGTGATTACTAGGACCCCCCCATGAGGGGCCTCAGTAACAATGTAGTCCAGTTTTAGTTTGGTTTTGATGCACATTTTTTCGTCTTTGCAGAAGGTTTAAAACAAACGTGTACAAAATAAAATAAGCTGAGAAAATCTTTGATATACCCCCTCTCAAGTATAAACAAACGTATTGTATCAAGTGATCAATAATTTGATACCGGTTAAACAGGTTGGGGACAAACCCCCTGTATGGCGATTATACCTGTGTAGAGGGATAATCCTTCTTTAGAGGGGTAGCACGAATGACTGAATAACACTGTTATTATCTGAATAATAGGACTCAACCTTTTTTTAAAAGAGAAAAATTGTTCTTTGAATTTTCATTTTGCAAACATATATTTCGATTTTTTTATGACTTTCTGACGCTAAATCGGCATGGGGAGAACACTGAATTATGCACTTTACTAAAAATAGGGATGACCAGTTTTCTGCTAAAGTGACAAAACATATGCATACGGAAAATATGTCGTCGAATTTTACTTGTTTTTAATTGCTTGCTGCCAGGAAGCAATTCGACGACATATTTTGCATAGTGACCTAAGCGTGACCCTCCTCGTAAAAACCCGGTGATAGCAATACGCATGAATCTGTCATAAAAATAAACAATTACCTGATTGTATATGTTAAACACTTGCTAAATACCCATGCTTTTTGTTGATTATTTACTATAAGGTGACAATCTGTAAACTTCGGCTTCAAAACACGGCATTTAATAAGTAGCCATATTTGTTAAATCATAACAGACAGAGAGAAAAAAATTGACGATTATACGATATATTTGCCTAAAAAATGATAAAATCGTGCACAGAGGACTAAGTTTATGATATATATACATGCATTGGTTCAAGAATTGGATAAACATTATTTTTCACCAGTCACTCGTTTTTATGACTTTAAATATAACAATAGAAATTCTATTCAGTGAGGCATAAGTGAGTGGAGTTTACCTGATCATCACAGCTTTCAATCATGGTGAACAATAGATTGTATATTTAGTCAGATAAGCAGCAAACTGGGCATGTGCATATTAAATTAAGTACATCAATTGGTGCATCAACTGTTGCAGGTTATTGCCATAATAAGCATGATAAGAAGAAAATGCCATTCTGCCCTATTTTGATTTAGATCCAGTCTAAACAAAAATACCCCTCTATAGAGGGATAATTTTCTATAGAAGGATTATCCCTCTATACAGGTATAATCATCATACAGGGTGTAAGTTCCCAACCTGTTAAACACTTCAGGTATAGAGTAGTCCAAATAATGAAGCCGTTTTTGTACTGCTTTTTGATTAAAAAATAATTGGTTAGGCGTCCCAGAAAAAAATCATATAGCCTAGCCATGCCTTTCCAGACGTCATAATTATTTGGAGCTAGATATACAGTAGACTGTATTATCTGTTGTTCAAAAAGCCCCATATAGAAAAAAGCTTTTGAAAGACATAATTCGGTCTAGGTATACAGCGATGGTCCAAAAGTTCTTTTAAAGGATGTATCAGAGTGGATGGTCACATGCACTTCAATGGATAGAAAGCTGTCTCTGACATTGGCACTCATATCATATCTTCCATCTTCACTAGCCAAGGATTTCCGATTACGATCCACTCCTACCTCTCTTACCTCTCCAGTCTCCACCCTTGGCAGATTGAGCTAACATTTGTAATAAAAATTCTGCAACATCTATCGGTTAATTAAAGTCACCCCCATTCCTAATACATTATTCTCAACCAATGAACTCTCTTCAGTGTGGAGGTGAAGACTATGGTAGTGTCTAAAGTCTACAAACTTGGTGAAGCAGGAAAACAAAAATAAATGTTGACATTCCAACATTTATGCAAGAAACACACAGCTGGAACTTATACTAGTTGATTAAGAACATTTGATTTGTCACTAAATATGTTTTAAGGAGTAAAGACTTGTTGCACAATCAGCATGTGGCAATTGTTTATCAACATTTACTACTTTAACAAGCATTGACAAGTGATCATGGCTAGCAAAGATGATCTAAGATCTCTAGATCTGTATAAAAGGAAAATTTTTGAGACTATGTAAACAGCTAGAATATCAGCAAACTTAATGAAAAGGTCCTGAAATATGCCAATGTGAATTGAATGATATATTGATTGATTATAAGAGTAATTGTACTTTAATGATTATTTCCTCACAGCTTCAAGTTCATGTTTAGAAGTAATGTGTCATTTCAAATTTTGGTCTGTTTTGTATGACTATCGTGTGACTAAGTACATGTGCAGTGACATCTTATAAATTTTATTTTACAGGAAAGAAAGATAGATAATGCAATGGATGAACTATCAGCAGAGGACCAACAGATTATCCGACGATGTCTGGACACCATTGTATCTGTTGTTGTCGATGTACAGATAGGAAAATTTAATGTCAGAAGGACTAAACATCCTGAAGGAACTATAGACAAAGCCAGTGTGGAAGCTATTTCAGAATGTCATAATTACAGTAAAAGGTATGAAGAAGAGAATCTCAACAACAAAAATGACAACCCACCATCAATTTCAAACATCTCTGAAGAGGCTGAACAAACAAAAAAGCCATACAATACTCGTTATAAAAAGAAGAAACAGTGCAGTTGTGGACTAGCAAATACCAATAAACAGACCAATATGCCTAATCCCATTGATTTAACCAAATTGTCTAGCACTAACACATTTGTGCCATACCAAATTAAATGGAAAAGCCCTAAATGTCAAGATGTTGGTATATGTATGTGCCAAACAAAAGATGAAGTTGAAAAACAAGGTACACCTGGTACAACAGAGAAGGACGGAGCATGTTCATTAGGTGAAAAGTCAAATAGTTCTGGAAAACGGAGCTCCCTGTTGCCATATCTTGTAAATCAGAAGTCTGAAGAAAGAGGATTGTCTTTATTAGAGGAAGAGGAAACTCAGATACTGCATTATCCATGGCTGAGGTATAGAAGTCAGACAAGGGAGATAACTACTTCAGAAAATAACTTGGGTTATTCTGTAGTGCAAGAGAGAGGAATTCAGACAATGTATGCAGACTTACCCACTGATGATGAAGGGGAAGACGAGAGAACATCTGGTTACCTAATGGAAAGTGATATTAGGAGCACTGCCAATTCAGTGTTAATGGAGGAAGGGGAAGAGGAAAATAATAAAAGCCAGTTTTCTTTAGAAGATCAGAAAATGAACTATTCTTATGCATCTGATGATGGAGGAGAAGAAATGGAAATATCAAAAGTTAATAAAAGTTGCGCAGATGAAGAGTTGACCCAGCAGCCAATAAAAATTGAGTATATTAATGATGAAAAGATTGTGGTAGATTCTGCTGAAATTTGCAGGCCAAAATTGAACTCTGGATTCAATTTAATGGAACCAAACCCTGATGATTGGACAAATCTCAAACATAACTATGAGTATTCAACAACTCTTGTTAATGCATACAATAGTATAACAAAAAGTCATGAAATGGTTGAACAGGATACAAGTAATGAAAAATATCAGGCAGATAATCAAATTCCTCAAAATAATTTTTTTGACAAAAACAGTGGTAAACAAAATGAAATAAGTACTGCCATGATAGAACAGGGATGTCAGACTGTTTTAAATGAAATGTCAACAAGTGATGAAGAGGAAGATGTCAAAGATGTTTATCATGGTTATGAATTGGAAAATCATGTCCAACCTAATCATTTAAATCAGATTAAATTGGATTGTGAAAAAACCCAGAATATGTCATGTATTGATGATATAAAATCTTGTGCTTCAGGACAAACAGATGATTCTGAAAAAATGAAAATTTATACAGCTGTTCCAATTGATGACATTCTTAAAATGTCTGACTCTAAAATGTCGTCATCAAATTTATCTGATCCAAGGAATGATTTTCCAAATATAAACATGAAAAAGAGAACATTGAGTGAAACTCATTCAGGATACCAAAAATGCTTTGAAGAAAGTATTAACCTCAAGAATAAATTACCGGGTAAGACTCTGCAGACTACAGAACCGGCTAAGACCCTGCAGACTACAGAACCGGCTAAGACCCTGCAGACTACAGAAAACAACTTCAACAATATACTACCGACTAAGACCCTACAGACTACAGAAAGCAAATTTAAGAATATATTACCGGCTAAAACCCTGCAGACTACAGAAAGCAATGAAATTAATTTAGTTCCAATTCCAGTATTTCGTGTAACATTAACTGGTGATAATTATAAATATGGTTATGAACAAGTTGGCACAGAAATGCCTTCAGCTACCAATGAAAAGGCTTTGCCAGACATTCCAATCGAAGAAGAAAACATCATGAGCATAGTTGATCATCAAAATGAAACACAGATAGATTCACCAGAGGATACTGAGGAATTCCCAGAAAATCCATGTAAAGGGAAAGAACTCACTAACAAATTTATTTGTAAACTTTATAAAGAATGTAAAGATAGGGAAGGAACCATAAATATTTTACACCATTGTGTGTGTTCAGTTTTAAACATATGCATTGAAAAATCAACTGTTAATCCATGTAGTCTTCAGATGAAAGCAAAAAAAGTTTTTGAGAAATGTAGAAGACTAAAAAAGAATACCAGTAGGCCTGCAGAATTTGAAGCATTTGAAAATGATTTATTCATACTACCTAGAAAGAAAACTGAGACGAAAAATAAAGTCAAGTTAGAAATTGAGGGACTTAAAGATGAGATAAATAATTTGTTAAGCCTTAATGAAAAACTGAAAAAGAGGCAACGTATAGCAATCATTAAAAAGAAACGCTTATATCAGAGAATGAACAAGAAAAATGCTTTAATTGAAAAATTAAGCAAAAAATTAAAAACAGTTAGAAAAATTGCTGAATCTAGGGCACAAGAGCTTTTTGAAACAACGAAAAAACTTTATAAAAAGAAAAAAACTTCTGATACCGGTATACAAAAATTGAGAAATCTTAAGTCAGTTGAATCACAAACGAATATGTGTTTGATAACTTTGCCAAAGACTCTAAAACACAAAGAAACACAATGCAATACAGCAAAAAATGATGTTCTAGCTCTTAGTAGCCAGTTACATTATTGGCAGTGTCGTGCTGTATTAAAAACATGTCAATTTGATGATGTTAGACCAGAAGTTATTGTTACTAATAAGAGCAAAACTGAAACCTCTGGGAGTAGTTCAAATCAATAAAATCAATTTGTTTAGCATAAAATATATTATTTATATTGTGTATATTCTTTTATTAACATGTCTGTATTTGGTTCATCAGCAGTAGTTATCACTTTAGGTATTCTTTGTCTATACAGATTTTCTGAGTTGACCCTCCACTGAACCCTTTATCATGTCTACAAAAAAAGTCTGGGAAATTCAAATCTTTCGCCCTAGTTGAGGGGGGCATTAAAATTTACCTTTGTCCATCTGTACATCCAAAGGTCCTAAATTGTGTTACTGTTCTCTAACTTAAGTTTGCCTTAAATATAACTTATACATAATGCTTATTACTACGGTATAAAAGACAGATCAAGTTTGAAATATGGTGGCATTTGCACATCTCATTTCCATGAAGATAAATTGGCCCTCAGTCACCTGTTTAAAATATTCCAGATTGAATACAGTAGGAAAATTGCATTCAATTCCTACCAAAAAAGTGTGATATTCTAGTCCAACAGTCATGACAGTAGAAGGGATCCACACAGAAAATTGCAGAAAAAAATTAAATAAGCAGGAAAACATCAACATATTATGCACAACAACTATGCAAAAGTCCACTATGTTTGGTGTATGGAATGATTTAAAGGTGTACATGTCTGTCTAGTAGGTATCATCTTACCTTGACCCCATTGTATGGTTCACTGGAAAATATTAAGTTTTATTGTTTTGGTCCTTTTTAGCTCACCTGGCCCGAAGGGCCAAGTGAGCTTTTCCCATCACTTTGCGTCCGGCGTCGTCGTCCTGCGTCCGGCGTTAACTTTTACAAAAATCTTCTCCTCTGAAACTACTTGGCCAAATTAATCCAAACTTGGCCACAATCATCATTGGGTTATCTAGTTTAAAAAATGTGTCCGGTCACCCGGCCAACCAACCAAGATGGCCGCCATGGCTAAGAATAGAACATAGGGGAAAAATGCAGTTTTTGGCTTATAACTCAAAAACCAAAGCATTTAGAGCAAATCTGACAATCGGTAAAATTGTTTATCAGGTCAAGATCTATCTGCCCTGAAATTTTCAGATGAATCGGACAACCAGTTGTTGGATTACTGCCCCTAAATTGGTAATTTAAAGGAAATTTGACTGTTTTTGGTTATTATCTTGAATATTATTATAGATAGAGATAAACTGTAAACAGCAATAATGTTCAGCAAAGTAAGATTTACAAATAAGTCAACATGACCCCTTTAGGAGTTATTGCCCTTTATGGTCAATTTTTAACCATTTTTCGTAAATCTTAGTAATCTTTTACAAAAATCTTCTCCTCTGAAACTACTGGGCCAAATTAATCCAAACTTGGCCACAATCATCTTTGGGGTATCTAGTTTTAAAAATGTGTCCGGTGACCCGGCCATCCAACCAAGATGGCCGCCATGGCTAAAAATAGAACATAGGGGTAAAATGCAGTTTTTGGTTTATAACTCAAAAACCAAAGCATTAAGAGCAAATCTGACATGGGTTATATTGTTTATCAGGTCAAGATCTATCTGCCCTGAAATTTTCAGATGAATCGGACAACCCGTTGTTGGGTTGCTGCCCCTAAATTGGTAATTTTAAGAAAACTTTACTGTTTTGGGTTATAATCTTGAATATTATTATAGATAGAGATAAACTGTAAACAGCAATAATGTACAGCAAAGTAAGATTTACAAATAAGTCAACTTGACTGAAATGGTCAATTGACCCCCTAAGGAGTTATTGTCCTTTATAGTCAATTTTTAACAATTTTCATAAAATTTGTAAATTTTTACTAACATTTTCCACTGAAACTACTGGGCCAAGTTCATTATAGATAGAGATAATTGTAAGCAGCAAGAATGTTCAGTAAAGTAAGATGTACACACACATCACCATCACCAAAACACAATTTTGTCATGAATCCATCTGCTTCCTTTGTTTAATATTCACATAGACCAAGGTGAGCGACACAGGCTCTTTAGAGCCTCTAGTTTCAGGTTCTAAACGGAATAAGTTTTATAACTATATTTGGTGGATGGAATTGTCGTAATGTGTACATGTCTGTCTGGTAAGTTTCATCTGACCTTTACCTCATTTTCATGGTTCGATTGTCAATGTTTTTTTGGTCTGTTCCTATAATCGTAATGTGAACAAGTTGTCTGTCAGGAATCTTCTGACCTTGATCTGATTTTCATGGTTCATTGGCCAATGTAAAATCTGTTTTTCTAATTCCATAAGCAATATTTTAACGATCATTGGTGTAGACAATAATTTTAAGGTGTATATGTCTGTCTGACAGGATTTGCCCATCCTGGTCATTGTTAATGTGATGCTTGATGTAAAACCTTTCAAACAAAAAATCAATGGTCAGTAAAGCAGGGAAGTCATTTTCCATGTCCACTGTTCTTTACTGTCATAAGGATACATTCCTGTGGCAATAATTGCAAATTTTCAAAGACTAGATATAACACTACATTCGACATTGTTCACTATGCACAAAGACTAGATATAACACTACATTCGACATTGTTCACCATGCACAAAGACTAGATATAACACTACATTCGACATTGTTCACCATGCACAAAGACTAGATATAACACTACATTCGACATTGTTCACCATCAGGGTTGGCAAAAACCCGGGTTTTATGAGTATTGCCCAGCCCAGTGGGAAATACTGGGAAAACCCGGGTTTTACTGGGTTTTAGTGGGTAATACTGGGCAATACTGGGTAATATAAAATATTTGTCTGAATTTTAAAGAGGATTCAGTGATAAACACAAATGCAATACATTTAATAAGATATTTATACCCTATTTTGTTTGTTTAACATTTGTCTAGATTGGCAAACTGTAAATAGAAAGCAAATAAATCATTTTTTTTTCAAATGAATATAGCTCCTATTAAGAATTAACAATTACATATATTAAAGAAACATCACATTTAAATAATGTATATGTACTCTCACTAATTAATAAGTAATTATTCAGATTAGAACACAGATTTGTTTATGTAACAATAATCAGTCCTTTCAATTTTATAAGTGTTAATGGCATACCCCTGTAGGGTGTTTATTTAGCAATATCAATGTATAACAATTAAAATTAACAATTCACTTAAACACTGCAATAAAATGCATTTTTCAAAGTTTGGATTATTGAAACAATACTTGGTAATTAAAAGGTATCTTTAAATGTACAAATCTTGTATTCTGCCTTCATATAAAATTAATAGAGAAGAGAATGAAATTGATTTTTTTAGAAATGACTGTCAATGGTAATCTGTATAAAAAGTATATATTTAGCTGTTATACTATATATGAAACTATAACAAGTCTTTACTATTTTGTGTTAAAATAAGCTTAAAAAATCATATTGCCCAGTAATGCCCACTATTACCCATTTCTGGGAGTATTGCCCAGCCCGGGAAAACCCGGGTTTTCCCGCCCGGGAATTCCCGGGTGGGTAATACTTTGCCAACCCTGTTCACCATGCACAAAGACTAGATATAACACTACATTCGACATTGTTCACCATGCACAAAGACTAGATATAACACTACATTCGACATTGTTCACTATGCACAAAAACTAGATATAACACTACATTCGACATTGTTCACTATGCACAAAGACTAGATATAACACTACATTCGACATTGTTCACTATACATAATGAATGAAAGGAATGATCTACCTATTGATGCAATTAAGGTATTTAAAATAAAAATAGACCATCATTGGGGGACAGTGATGTACCAATTCAGTGACTGACATGACTGATATGGGCACAAATAGTTCATTATGGTTTTCGTCGAGACTGAGACTTTTGTTGCAGAAAGCTTGACAAAGGAATATTGATCTGGTGGCAGCAGTGGCATGAACTAACTTCTTAAAAGCTTAAAATATTTCAGAAGGTAAAGACCTGGATCCTTCATACTTTGTATATAGGTGCCTTACGTTATGAAGTTTCTGTCTGACATATGTCTGTTGTCCTTGACCTCATTTTTATGGTTCAGTGACTACTTGAAAAAAAGTTGATTTTTTGTATTCTTAAATTTTCTCTTATTATGAGTAATAGGATAACTATATTTGGTATGTGCGTACCTTGCAAGGTCCTCATGACTGTAAGACAGTTTCACTTGACCTCCACCTCAGTTCATGTATCAGTGAACAAGGTTGAGTTTTCGTGGTTAGGTTTTGCTGATACTATTTGCAATATATCTTCTATATTTGGTGTATGGAATGATTGTAAGGTGTCCATCTAGCAGTTGCATCTGACCCTGACCTCATTTTCATGATTCATTGGTGATAGTTAAGTTTTTGTGTTTTGGTCTCTTGTTTAAATACTGTATGCAATAGGTTTACTATATTTGGTGTATGAAAATATTTTACTATGTACATGTCAGTCTGGTATGTTTAATTTGACCATGACCTCATTTTTGTCGAGCCTTCGACTTTAGTCGAAAAAGCGAGACTAAGCGATCCTACATTCCGTCGTCGTCGGCGTCGTCGTCGGCGGCGGCGGCGTCCACAAATATTCACTCTATGGTTAAAGTTTTTGAAATTTTAATAACTTTCTTTAACTATACTGAATTTCTACCAAACTTGGACAGAAGCTTGTTTATGATCATAAGAAAGTATCCAGAAGTAAATTTTGTAAAAATAAAATTCCATTTTTTCCGTATTTTACTTATAAATGGACTTTGTTTTTCTGCGAGGAAACATTACATTCACTCTGTGGTTAAAGTTTTAAAAATTTTAATAACTTTCATAAACTATCCTTGATTTGTACCAAACTTGGACAGAAGCTTGTTTATGATCATAAGATAGTATCAAGAAGAATATTTTGTAAAAATAAATTTCCACTTTTCCGTATTTTACTTATAAATGGACTTAGTTTTTCTGCGAGGAAACATTACATTCACTCTGTGGTTAAAGTTTTTAAAATTTTAATAACTTTCATAAACTATCCTTGATTTGTACCAAACTTGGACAGAAGCTTGTTTATAATCATAAGATAGTATCAAGATGAAAATTTTGTAAAAATAAATTTCCACTTTTCCGTATTTTACTTATAAATGGACTTAGTTTTTTTGCCAGAAACAAAACATTCACTCTGTGGTTTAAGTTTTTAAAATTTTTATAATGTTCTTAAACTATCCTGGATTTCTACCAAACTTAGACAGAAGCTTGTTTCTGATCATAAGATATTATTCAGAAGTAAATTTTGTAAAAAAAAATTCACTTTTTCCATATTTTACTTATCAATGGACTTAGTTTTTCTTCCAGTTAACATTACATACAGTCTGCAGTTAAAGTTTATACACCATTTATTAGATTCATAAACTATCCTGATTTTTTACCAAACTTGGAAGCTTCTTTCAATCAAAAGACAGTATCGAGAGGGAAATTTTTATTGATGTTTTTCCTCATTTTGTTGAGTCTGCGATTAACAGCAAAAGTAAGCGAGACACTGGGTTCCGCGGAACCCTTACGAATTTTTATGTTTCATAGATCAATTTTTGGGTTTTGTTCTGTTTTTCTAATACTTTTAGCAATAGACCAATTTTTATTGGGTGTATGGGATGATTATAAGTTGTAGAAGTTTTCTGTCTGGCAATTATCTTCTGACCACAACCTCATTTTCATGGTTCATTGGTCAATCTAAGTTTTCCTGATAAAGTTTGTTTCTTAGATGCTATACATTGCTATATGCAACAGGTCAACTATATTCAATACATGTAATGATTGTATGGTGTATATGTCTGTGTGGCAGCATTCATCTGACCTTGGCCTCATTGTCATGATTCATTGATCAATGTTAAGTTTTCCTGGTTTAGTTTGTTTCTTTGATGCACAATAGATCAATTATATTTAAAGAATATATATATATATATATCTGGTGTTGAGAATGATTGTAAGGTGTACATGCATTTCCAGTTTGGTTCATCTGACCTTTACCTCATTTTCTTGGATCATGTTAAATTGATGGGGTAGTTGTAATAAAGCATTATATTTAAGATATTAACCTAATACCAATGGATAGTAAAAGAGGCTAGACATTTCAGCATGTGTACTCTTGTTTTAATTGTTGCAAAATGTGGCACCAAACCATGCAAGTTTGATTTTTCTCAATAATTTCAAGATTTCCAAAATATAGTGGACTGAAAAAGATAAACTCCTTTCCTATGAGCTCATTTCATTACAGAAGGTTTTTTCTAAAGCAAAGGGTCTTTCAATCATCAATCCAAAATGAGGCCTTGAAGGCTGAGTGGTCTCGAGTTTCATCTATTGTATCATTAGCCTGTCAACACTGACAGGCACATTCAACTAACTGACAAGGATTTCTAGTTTTCCTGCTGAAGGTTGTTAGATTTTGTTCGGACACTCTGGCTTCCCTGATCAATAATTACTGAATTCCACCATATAGTCAATAGTGAGGACACTCTGGCTTCCCTGATCAATAATTACTGAATTCCACAATATAGTCAATAGTGAGGACACTCTGGCTTCCCCAACAAATAATTACTGAATTCCACCATATAGTCAATAGTGATATAAGTTGTGTTAAACACCAGCAATCAATCAACACAAAACAGTGTCAACACAATTCACCCTTTTTTTAAACTGGCAAATCTGATTTGAAGATTGAGCCAGTCATGTTCATCCAAATCTAAAACTGGAAAAAGAGGATTGTTTGCCAAAGACCTTCCAAGTATCTTTGCTGCAAAGATTTGTATAAATAAATCAAGATTCAAAGAGAAATAAAACACACAAGACGGTTAAAAAACTTCATCAAAATTTGTCGAAGTACATAAAATTCAGCAACCAAAAGAAAATTCTTTCTTATTTTGACTAGGTTTGCACATGTCCCTTGGTCAGAAACCTGATGTTCGGTGGTTGTCGTTTGTTGATGTAGTTCATGAATGTTTGTTGTTTGTTTTTTTTTTAATTTTTTATATAGATTAGACAGTTAGTTTTCCTGTTTGAATGGTTTTCACTTGTCATTTTTTGGGGGCCCTTTATAGCTTGCTGTTCAGTGTGAGCCAAGGCTCTGTGTTGAAGGTCGTACTTTGACCTATAATGGTTTACTTTTACAAATTATGAATTTGATGGAGAGTTGTCTCATTGGCACTCATACCACATCTTCTTATATCTAACTCTAACAAAAGATTCTATTGACTTGTTATGTCTCTCTTTAACCAAGTGACATGTTTAAACAATAAAATACCATGTGAATTTACATATTTATTCAAGAATAAAATTAGGATAACAATGTCAACAGTTTTCTCAAGATAACTCAACAATAATGCTGTCTATTACTCAGGTGGAATAAGGCAACATATGTAAAAAAAATAGTTTACAACTTGTTACATATACTATGTAATATTTTACTCAATCTGTAACAATGTAAATTAATTCCTTTAAATTTAAGATGCAAGGCCCAATATGGTCCTAAATTGCATTTGTTCACTGAAATATGGTTTAATAAATGATTGCCCTGCACTTTCAAATGAGAATGAAAAGTATTAAAGATGAATTGCAACTAAACTTTTCCGCATGAGAATACAGTCCACCAGATTAAAATCTATTTAAAATATCTAAAAATAACAAGAATGCCAGTTTTTTCAATGAAAAGAGCAATGATTTATCTCCCTTAAATTCTTACAAATTGCATTGTAACTTGATTCATCAAGAAAACTGTTCAAATGGCTTACTAATTTATCATTAAATGTCTACATAAATTAAAGAAATAGCCCTATAATTGTCTATTGGTATATTAAACCAATTTGATTGGTCCTTCTAAATACTGGAACAGTGTACTATTTTTGAACGACAGAAAAGTATGTTGTGCTCACTGAATAACCCTCATAGCAGGTTATTTTAAAGTGTCCACTACATTTTTTATGTTATTTCAAAAAGATAGAAAAAATATGATAGTCATTTTTTTATAATTCCATTTAAAGCAGGAGTAAGTAATGAAAAACGTTGATGATGTCAGAGTCACATAACAAAATTATGTCTATGAGCTGATAGTTAAAACACTATCAGTCAATCAGAAGATTGGTAACATTTAAAATTAAATTAGTAATTCATCAAATCAATTCATAAATTTGTCTATCATCATGATTAGGAGAATATCACAAATTTTTGTCCCATAGTATAATGTCAAAAGAAGAAATTTTTTTAAGGTAATTGTTCAAAATGTATTGAATTTTATGAGAAGTTGAATTTAAACAATGTGATCAAAATGTTTCTTTAAATTAAACCTGATGTGTGAAATGGAAAATAAATACTCTGTAAATGGAATGGTCAAATTTCAATTCATTTGGAATTTACATATACAAAATGAATGATCATTTTGAAGCATTTTAAAATTTTCTCAAAACTTTGTTTTTAATCATGTTGTGTCAGTAGCAATTTCTGTATTAGTTCCTGGATCTTCTCTTATTTCCACTTTATACATTTCTCCATTTATTTCCACAAAGTCTCCAGCCGAGAGATGCATCACTTCATCAGCAGATAGTTGTATTCCATCTTCACCCTCTGTTTTCTCCACATTATCATTCTGATCATCATTAGTTTCTAAAGTAACAACTTCAGTTTCATTTTCAGTTTTGATATTTTCCACCACATCAGCTGTGATTAACTGCTGCTCTGTCATGACTTCCTGGTTACTTACAATTCCAGGTTGTTCAGCCAATGCCTGGAGTCCTTCTATCGCCTCTGCAGCTTCATGCTCTTGAACGAGAGGAGTATTCGGTTCGACCACAATCAGATTACGATTATGAGGTTGCGGATGTGAAACAGCATAAGCAAGGTCATCAAAACTAATAACATTTTGAACCTGCATTCCATCTTTATCTAAATCTTCTGTAACTATCTGTAATTCTTGTTCCTCTGTTTCTGTCGTCACCATATCTCCGATAGTTAGAATGTTTTGTACAGCTTCATCACATTTAGACGAGACAATATTTCCGTCTGTGACAAAACAACTAGTAGACCCATCATCTTTCATAACAATTTCAATTCCGTGTTTCTTTTTCATGTGTTGAAACAAATTTCTACGTTTTGGGTTAATGTAGTTACACAGTACACATGAGTACACATGTGAAGGGGGAATCTGATCAATTTGATTGTGCTTTCTCATATGCACCAGTAAATTCTTCTTTGTTGTTGTCTTAAAATCACAAACAACACATAGAAATTCATTACCGGTCGGTTCAGGCAGAATTTCTTTGTGCTGAGCATGTAAATGTTTGTACAAATTTAACAATTTAGAAAACTTCATTGAGCAATGGTTACAGGCAAATATTTTCTCTTGACTAGAATAGTCGTGCTTCTCTGTTTTTTGTTCCGTCTGAACTATTTTCATTTCCTGAGGCTCGTCCCTTGAATCAATTGATCCAGACAGGGAATCATCCTCATCATCATCACCTTTACGATTCTTTCTTTCTATTTCTATATTGTGCTGAGATCTCATATGTCTGATCACATGTTCTTTTTGTGAGCCCCGATAGTCACACATTCCACATTTGTAGGGTCTTTCTTTAGAATGAATGTAACTATGACGTCTAAGACGACTTTCACAGTCTGTTACAAAACTACAGAAATCACAGAAAAGCTTGAGCTCAGGTCCTGATCGGTGAAATTTCATGTGTTGTTTGAAGTCTTTCTTGTTTAATGTTACCATACCACACTCCTCACATTTAAAAGCTTGGTATGAGCCATCCTCGCCATCTTGTGGGAGATGACGTCTTTTCATATGAACTTTGAGGTCTGGGTTTTCATTGGCACAAACATAATCACACAAAGGACACTTTACTCTCTTTTCCTGTAAACCAAAAAGTAAAACAAATTCAATAAAATAAAAAACAAATCTTTGGCAGCTGCTACTTTGCATGAAATTCAAACTTAAATAAAGAAAATCTGGTCTAATAAGGAAAAAACAATTTAACTTCAACATGTTCAAGGGGGGAGGGGGTTATGATTTTTTTCTAAAAAAATATTCTGATCCTCAATTTAATGGTGAAAAAAATATTCTGTTCAAGCAAATGACAAAAAAATATATTCTAAATCCAATTTTTCCCATACCTTATGGTGTTAAATTTAGAAAAAATAATTTGATTGATATTGTCAAAAAAACAAAATAAAAATGTTTGTGTTTTGTGGGGGAAAAAAGTATCCCCCATTGAAGTTAAATGGATGCTCCAATAGACAGGTGGCCTTTAAATTGCTTTATATTCATTCACTTTAGTGGTTATCATTAACTGAATTTTTGTCGATACTGATCTCTTGCTTAATCAAGTTTTGCATACAAACTTCAAGAAAATTGGCCTATTGTTCTTGTTGTTAAATATCTAATTTGTGGTTCAATTTTATCAACAAAATCCATCAAAAAAGACTTTGCCAAGGAACCCATACATGTATACAGGCCTCGACAATAACGCTTGTCCGATACCAGAGGTAAAAAGGGTCGGACAAGTAAAAGCTATACCAAGCTTGTCCGTGGGACAAGTAGAATCATTCTGCAGAAAATAAATTTTAATCAAACTTTGATGAACAAAGTATAATTATTAACAAAAAAAAAAAACAAGAAAAGAAGATTTGTTTGACATCTTTCCTTTTTAAACTGAAACTAATTGAAACTTTTTATTTCTCAAGACCCCTCAGACTTGCAATCGATAATTTAAAACTGATTCTTTGTCAAGTACTTTTACCGATCCCATTCAACCATGCGCTTTTTAGATAAGGTAACTTTAAAAGACAGTTTGTCACCAGCTCGGAAATGATTCGGCTCCAAGTTTAATAGACAGTTGGGCACTGTAGGAGACATATTTCATAGACATGATTAATATACAGTTTGGCAAGGCAGTAGACATTTCTGGACCAAGACAAATCAGAACTTCTTTTCCTAACTTATTTTGTTGCTTTATAATAATTAATACCAATGTCCATAACGTATTTTTTTAAATAAGAATGAGGAAATTATTTGCCATAAAAATCATCAAATCATGTTTGATCTTTATGTAGAACAAGAATGTGTCCTCAGTACACGAATGCCCCACTCGCACTATCATTTTCCATGTTCAGTGGACCGTGAAATTGGGGTAAAAACTCTAATTTGGCATTAAAATTAGAAAGATCTTATCATAGGGGACATGTGTACTAAGTTTGAAGTCGATTGGACTTAAACTTCATCAAAAACTACCTTGACCAAAAACTTTAACCTGAAGCGGGACAGACGGATGGACAAACGAACGGACAGACGGACGGACGAACGAACGGACGGACGAACGAACGGACGGACGGACGCACAGACCAGAAAACATAATGCCCCTAGGTGGGGCATAAAAAACAATACTTGCAATGCAGTGACCTATAGTTGTTAATTTCTGTGTCATTTGGTCTTTTGTCTCATTGACAATCATACCTCATATTCTTTTTATTGATTGCATTTGAATAAACTTTTTTCAACTTTTAAAAAAATAGGATAAAAATCCAATGAGTGTACATTTAGAGGCCAATCAGATGGTGCCTCATGTGCAAAGTATGATGAGACTTTAGCATTGATAAAAACTAGAACCTAAGTCCTGTGACACAACTAAATTCAGTTGTTTATGGCTCATATCTTTTAAAAGTATTTCAAAGGATATAAATCAAATTCTGTTCAATTTTTTAAAATTAATTTTGTTCCTTGAATCAACTTGAAATGCAAAAAAGGTTAATATTAAGATTTTTTTTGGACAAGTTACAATTTCATTCGGACAAGTAAGTTTTGGTATGTACTTGTCCTACTGGACAAGTTGAAAAAAAAGTTATTGTAGAGGCCTGATATACTATTGTAACAACAATGTATAATGTTTAAGATTTGAAATATCAAGTCATAGATTGTTTTCTGTTAATTTTTTTCACAATCCTTTTACTTTTTAAATGAAAAATATATACCTTGTTTCTTATTTAGCAATTCTTTGACTTAGGCACTAAACTAATATGTATACAAGGTTTAAGTTTTCAGTGAGGGGAAGGCATATAATAGCATCTGTTCAATCACAATCGCGATTTAAAGTTTCATAAATATCCCACAGTAGTGAAATGCTTACAATGCAATTTTCATTTAAAGTGATATTTTCAAAAGTGCATATCAAAATTGGTCAAAATCCCTCCAAATATTATAAATTAAGAAGTAAAAATAAAATAAGATATAAAAAAAAAATAAAAAACTTATAAAATTCACACTTAAACAGAAAAATTTCATTGGAAATAAAGCAGTTTGCCCAACACTAATTTTAATATTTCTTTAACAATAGAATGTGATTAAAACGTTCAGTTGATTTTTACAGAGTTATCTCCCTGTAGTGTTATGAACCACCTTAATCCAATGATGTGACATTCTATTTTGGGGTACGAAAAATGAAATTATCCATGGTCCTTTAGGATATGTAATGGCAAATGATTAGCTCTGATTTTCAAACTTATATGAGACATTGCTAATATACAAATTGATAAAA
Source organism: Mytilus galloprovincialis (assembly GCA_037788925.1). Taxonomy (NCBI): domain Eukaryota; kingdom Metazoa; phylum Mollusca; class Bivalvia; order Mytilida; family Mytilidae; genus Mytilus; species Mytilus galloprovincialis. Next base: position 72,167,030 of record CM075340.1, read on the forward strand.
ATTACCAACAGAAATACTTTACCTCATGTCTGTAACGTATGTGTCTCTCCAAATGAATTTTCTGTCTGAAGGTGGCATTACACAAATGACATCTAAAACTTCTAATGTCCTGGTGAATACTGATGTGTCTCTTCAGGTTACTACTAGTAGATGTTCTGTACTTACAGTAGGGACAACAGTGTGGTTTGTCATCTGTGGAAATAAAGAAATACCATGAGGTAAAACACACAATTTTCATCTATTGTTCCAAGTGTGTATATTAAATTAACCATTTTCTACACAACAGCTTCATGCAAGTTTTGCACACTAGATAAGTATTGAAAATTAAAAATTATTATGTTCATTCTTGATTTATTTTTTTATTTCCTGCAAATCTTAACTTCTGATTTAACATAAAGATCAGGGATCAGGAATACCATACTACAGAATATATTATTAAAGAAGCAACTATCAAGTAGTTTTTTCCACTCTTCCTAAACTAAGTTATTTTACTGACTTCCTGACTTATCAGACCTTAAGTTTTATAGTTGCCATCACTACTTAGTTGGTAATAACATAATAAGCATCTCAAAAAGCAGAAACAACACATTTGTTTTAGTTCACTGTTTTGTACATAAATCAAGACATTGGCTTCTCGTTTGAATGGTTTTATATTTGTCATTTCGGGGCTTTTATAGCTTACTGAGCAGCTCATTGTTGAAGGCTGTCACTGGCTGTATGGTAACCAATAGTTGTTAACTTCTACATCATTTAATGGTGGAGAGTTGTCTCAATGGAAAACAAACTACATCTCTTATCTTTATATATTCCGAGAATGAATAACATTCACATTAAAGGTTTTGTTTATTGAAATACAAAGCAATATAATGGGTAGAGCATATAAAATAAATTTTACATTCGTCCAACATGTTAGTCATTGTTTACATTCGTCCAACATGTTAGTCATTGTTTACATTCGTCCAACATGTTAGTCATTGTTTACATTCGTCCAACATGTTAGTCATTGTTTACACTCACCATCTTTATATGAATAAAGAGATGTTGAGTATCCATCAATAAGACAGCACCCTAACAACATAAATCATGGACACTTCCATTTACTTACCAACATGTTTCCTCCGATGTTTGAGGACGTTGACCTTTTTATTTGTTTGGTAATCACATACACCACAATGGTATTGTCCATCATCATCCAGATTGAAGGGAATACAATCCTGTAAGTATATAGAGAGGAATATAAGTAACCAAAATACTAGTAGCACAAGTATATTTCACACTTCAATCAAATATCTGACAACGCCATCTTGTAATTTTTCGTTTCCAGATTTGTAACAATGAATTTGAAACATTACTTCCAAGATTTGTAAGTAGAAATTTAATTAGTTGATTACGATTATAAGAACAGAGCGCAACGGATGGATTGGTTATTGTTTATCGTACACTATTGTGGTATTACCTGGCGTTAGTTTTATTGACGGAGAGGAAGTCCTAAAGAAGACAACTGACTTTCAGTAAGAAAACTGACAATTCAGAGTCGAGTGCACCTGCCCCGTGCAGGATTCGAACTGAAAACCTCAGTGTTGACTGGCTAGTGATACAGCTGAACATTGGACTACTCAGACCACATGGCCACCGATGCCCCTCAAAGCATAATTGAGTATTGTCAGATCTTTGTAGTTGAAGTGTGTACACAGGATCTGTATTTTCTCACAACAGTCGGTTTTTATTGTATGGTGGGGTTTATAGTATTGTATCATATTAATAGTAACTCCTGTTACCCTATATCTTATATTTTTACATTTAGTTTATAAAGATATTACACTTTAAAACTTTTTTAGAAAGAAGAAACTCCATTTTGGATAAAATTTGTTTTCAGAGGATGTACAAAACCTTTTGGATTTTCAAAAATAACATGAATAAATGAAAGAGATATCACCAAAAGCATTGAATACACATTTTTAGTAAAATAAATTTCAAATACAATGTATTACTAAGAACATTAATTTAAGTATGCTATAATAGTTTAAATAAAGCTTTCAATTAGATTTTTTTCTACAAATTTTTACTAAAGTATATGTTGTTTGAGTAATTTAAAATTAATCATTTCCATGATTTTTTTTTTAACAATTAGCCCTTTCTAGCTGACTTCATGTGATCTATCTTTCTGTGATTTCCTAACTTTGCCAGTGTTCTAGGATTTTTTTGGCACCTTGACTTACCAAGGGTAAGATCAATAAAAAAATTACTTACCCACATCTAAAAGTTAAATCCGCCAACCAATGCGGACGGCGCATAGCACCGTCCGCTGCGGCGAGCTTTAGCTCGCCGCCCTTATGGCTGGGGGTCTGGGGGCCGCTCAAGGCCCCCAGAAGCTCTGGGGTAAATGATGCAAAATCCTGCATTCTAGCCATTTCCTGGCACCTTTTTCATGCTTCAGAAAGTACCCTTTTTTGTGATGTCAAATGATGTTTTGTATGAAGCAATGATGACTAAAGTGTATTGAAAAGTATTTGAAATATATGGCTTAATTGTAACTATATACCTATACCACCAGAAAAGTACATTGAACTATAACAGTACTTCACTGACTTTCATACCAATAATCCACTGTAAAAAAAATAAGGGACTTACATGCAACTCTTTTTAAAAATCAGACATGCTCTTTATAAAATACTGAATATTTTTCAGGCTGATTCACTGAACAATAATGATTAAGGATACTAAATTTGACAAATATGTTATAGTTATTACTATGTCATTTATTAAGAGCTATAATAAATGCAACTGTAAGTTTATTTTCCTCCGATGACAAGAAAAAAAATCGTTTATGTCCCGATTTAAGCACCAGTTATCAATCCGGATTTTCCGATTTTACCGACACCGTGACCGACTTTTAGAATGATAGGAGAAGAATGTGGTCTCTTTTGCGCTTGATTACACCTAGTAAACGAGTGCTTGAATAAAAGCGCCGATAGACATCGACAAAATCTTCGATCTTTTATCAAAGTTTTTTCTCGTGATTTAATAAAAATAAAAAGCAGATATGGGAAAATTGAAGAGGACCGGGAAATTTCAAGAGTTTTTCGGCTTCCCCGAACTTGAAAATTGACTTACCACCGGGTGACAAAGGCTAAAAAATGACTTACCCGTTGTCCTAATCCACTTACCCCGGGTAACGGGTAATGGGAATCCTAGAACACTGTTTGCTATATAAGAAAATATCCTGAGTGACAAATTTGCCGTAATATTTTTCTCACAACAGTAGCTTAAAGAAATCAATCACAAGATTTAGTTAGGTAATGATATCAAATGTATGTAATCATGATAATATACCTCTGGTTTAGCGACCCTGACAGAAGTCCTCTTTATCATTTGTCCATCAGGTACATGAACAATAATGAATTCTTGTTTTGTTGGGTTTGTAGTTTTCACTGGATTCCCGGACTCATCTATTTTCAACGGCTGCTCAATATCTTCTGTGATGGGTTTGACTGGTCCCAGACGAGACTTGGGATTGAGAGCAGGTAACTTGATGACTTCTCTTGCTGTCTGTGTTCCTGAGGAGGAAACAGATTCTGATGGTTCGCTCTTTGCTGTTTCTTCCTGACTGGTTTCACTTATTTCATTCTCTTCACTTTCAGCTGACTTATCTGTCATCTCCAATAGAGCATTCTTTACAGCTAAATGAATTTCACCGTCTGCATCAGATTGATCTTTAGGCAATTTGGAATTTTCATCACAAGGGATTATCACTTCTCTGTTTTCTGCCATTTCAGCCATATCATTCTCTCTATCTTCTACAACATGACTATGATCATCTTTTTCTTCAATTGGTTCTGCAATTGTTGTATCTAATTGTTTTTGCATTATATTTTCAACCATGACGTGTGTTTCCATTGGTTTTTCAAAACATTCAACAGGTTGAGACAAAGAAAAGGAACTGCATTCAATCTTTTGTACAGAATTAATTTTTGACAAAGCGTCAGCGTTAAAATTTCCAATGTCTTTGTTAGTCTGTACATTGTAAACAGAACTTGACAGAAGAGAACCTTCATTATTTGTTTCTTCTTCTATCTTCTTTTCAATTTCTGGCTGCACCTCAACAATCTTCATTTCTGTTACTGTGAAACCTGGCTGACTCACATGCTCGGAATCTTTGAATATCTGTTGCAGGTCATGGTGTTCTTGTTCAGCATTTTGAGCAAGTTCAAGGAGCTCTGATGTTATTTTTTCAAGGTCCTCTTCTCGAATAATTGAAAAATCTTGTTGGTCTTCATCATTGTTTAAATTTTCTAAAGTGTTACTACTGATGCTAGGGTTGAAATCTGAGATTTCTATTTTATTTTCAGAATTGAACTTTACAATCTTGATACTTGGAAAATCTTTCATTTCTTCATCTGAAAAATTAAATACCTAAATTTATACAAGAAAAGTAAAAGTCTATGTGCTTTGTTAGATGTATTTCTATTTGTATCCATCTGATGAGTTATTAAGCCTTTTGCTTCTGATTTTTATAGTTCGTTCTTATGTTGTACTGTTATACCACTGTCCCAGGTTAGGGGAGGGTTGGGATCCTGCTGACATGTTTAACCCCGCCACATTCTGTATGTATGTGCCTGTTTCAAGTCAAGAGAATATAATTCAGTGATTGTCAATTGCTGCTGTGTTACTTATTTGTTTTTGTTCATTTTTCTGTGCATTAATTAGGCCGTTAGTTTTTTCATTTGAATTGTTTTACATTTGTCGTTTCTGGGCCTTTTAAAGCTGACTATGCAGTATGGGATTTGCTCATAGTTGAAGTCTGAATGGTGACCTACAGTTGTTAATTTCTGTGTCATCTGGTCTCTTATGAAGACTTGTCTCATTGGCAATCATACTTCATCTTATTTTTTTTATATTTGCATTCATAGAAGAATTAACAAAAGTTGTCAAAGTATTCTTTTAATTATAACATGGTGACAACTTGTATGATAAGTTTTTATTTGTGAACTGTTTTAAAATTTGTTTATGAAGAAGGTCTTCTTTTATGCAAACATGTTTGGAACTGGTGTAGATTGTAAGTCTTGTAGTTTTAATAGAGGAAAATCTACTGCACATTACTAAATAAAAACAAGAATGTGTCCATAGTACATGAATGTCCCACTCGCACTATCATTTTCTATGTTCAGTGGACCGTGAAATTGGGGTCAAAACTTTAATTTGGAATTAAAATTAGAAAGATCATATCATAGGGAACATGTGTACTAAGTTTCAAGTTGATGTAACTTTAACTTCATCAAAAACTACCTTGACCAAAAACTTTAACCTGAACTTCGCACTATCATTTTCTATGTTCAGTGGACCATGAAATTGGTGTCAAAACTATAATTGTGGCATTAAAATTAGAAAGATCATATCATGGGGAACAAGTGTACTAAGTTTCAAGTTGATTGGACTTCAACTTCTTCAAAAACTACCTTGACCAAAAAATTTAACCTGAAGCGGACGGACGAACGGAGGCACAGACGGACGGACGAAAGGAGGCACAGACCAGAAAACATAATGCCCCTCTACTATCGTAGGTGGGGCATAATAATTAAAGGCGCACTATGGGTGCTATGCTTATTGACTTCTAGTATAAGAAAAAGCTCAATACATATTGGAGGCTCTTTCCACAACTTCTGCTTTTTCCAAATTTACATGATTTTTCAAGTTGTAAGTATGATTTGATGCTCTTCTAGTGGGGATACTTTTATCATCTAGTTTTTATCTCCATTACATATATACTATAGTATTTAATAGATAAAATAAATTCAACCATAAATATTCCCTAAACCACACAATCATAAGATTTTGTAAGCATATATGGCAAAATTATTTGCATCTGCCAAAAAAATATCCAATATATTATCATGATATCTACCTCTCTGTGTATCTGCTGTGTTCATGGTGTTAGGGACTATAACTTTATTATAATCATGTGCACTGTCATCTTCAACTATTGCATCATCTTTAATTTCTTCTGTAGATACAGCAGAGGCTATTACTGGCTCGTTTTTTGGTTTCACATCAGCTGTGCTATTGTTTCTACTTGTGGCAGGTGTGAGTCTAAAAAAGAAACATTTGCTCTCATTATTTTTGTTTTCCCCCTCCTAGAGCACTTGAGTTCATCACAATAACCCTTAAAATACCCCATGCAGCTTGCACACCCTGTTCCTTATAACACCTCTTGCAGCTTCACTCACTGCTTGCAGAAGAGATAATACAGCTATATCTTTATTCTTTGCACTCAAAGTTTGTATTTTCTCACTAAAGTAAAAGTAAAAAATAGAAAAAGTTAACCAGAATTACCATGAAAATATAGGACATTATATCATAAAGCATATTTTTGCATATACTTTTAAATGTAGGTCATATTTACTTGATTAATTAAATTTGTCAGATATTCATTTCAAGGTCTAAATTACCTCCCCTTATGCTGTTCCAAACATTTATTGTAACACAAGTATTTTTTTTTTCATAATCAGCAATTTAAAACTACTGAAATAAATCTAGATGTAAAGTAACTGTGATTGTCATTCAAAAAAAGCCTCCTATCTTACTTACGGGTATATTTCATAGAAGGGAAGAGGGAATAACTAAGGGAGATAACTCTACCTCAAAAGCTATACTTTGACCTCTAATGGCTATACTTTGACCTCTAATGGTTTAATTTTTACACATTGTGACTTGGATGGTGAGTTCTCTCATTGGCACTCCTACCACATCTACTTATTCATAATTACTTGTACCAGTAAATAAAATAAAATTGTGAATGCAAATGGAGAATGTGTCAAAAAGACAACAACACCACCAAAGACCAGAAAAGGCCACCAATGGAAAATAAACTTAATGTACAAGTATTACCCCAAACTGTGTGGTTTAAAAGTTAAGAACACAATAGCCAGCAAAAGAAAGGTTATCAGTTTAAACTAAGTTATAAATAAAGTTCATGTTCTTGTTCCATACAACATGTACAATATACAACATGAATAATACATACATACTTTTTTGTTTTTGCTTGCACTTTTCTTGTGTCTTTTTTCTGTACTTCTGCCTTTTCTGTTTTTAAATCTAAAAAGAAAATTTGAGTGAAGATGAAATGTTTCATGATCAATACATTGTAATACAATATGCACATGTTTTATTTGTAACGTCAACCAATGTATAAGTTATACTTAAATTTGTTCATTCCCTGGACAAAGTGCTCGACAGACAAATTCATAACTTACCGGTAAACATTTAATACCATGAATTGTATGTCACATTATTTTTTTTTTTACACAAAATCAATGTTTTTAAAGGTTCATGGATTAAGTGTCATAAAAAGCCTTACACTTAAAACTTGATACAAAAACATATTTAAAATCACTGCACCATAAATAAATATACATGATAAAATTGAGAATGGAAATGGGGAATGTGCCAAAGAGACAACAACCCGACCATAGAAAAAAACAACAGCAGAAAGTCACCAACAGGTCTTCAATGTAGCGAGAAATTCCCACACCCGGAGGCGTCCTTCAGCTGGCCCCTAAACAAATATATACTAGTTCAGTGATAATGAACGCCATACTAATTTCCAAATTGTACACAAGAAACAAAAATTAAAATAAAACAAGACTAACAAAGGCCAGAGGCTCCTGACTTGGGACAGGCGCAAAAATACGGCGGGGTTAAAATGTTTGTGAGATCTCAACCCTCCCCTATACCTCTAGCCAATGTAGAAAAGTAAACGCATAACAATACGCACATTAAAATTCAGTTCAAGAGAAGTCTGAGTCTGATGTCAGAAGATGTAACCAAAGAAAATAAACAAAATGACAATTATACATAAATAACAACAGACTACTAGCAGTTAACTGACATGCCAGCTCCAGACTTCAATTAAATTGACTGAAAGATTATGATTTCATCATATGAACATCAGACACAATCCTTCCCGTTAGGGGTTTAGTATCATACCATCATAACATATATGAGAAGAACATAACCCGTGTCATGCCAACAACTGGTTTATGAATAAATGTGTTTAGTTCCGATGCAAAGACCCTATAAGTGAATCAATATTAACGCCAAAATATGCAATCTTTAATGACCTGACAAAGTATCGTAACTATATCCCTTCTTAATAAGTCTATTCAAAGGTTTTGTTAGTTTTTGAGGTGAATACTGACACCTTTGTGCTTTATAAAGAATATTTCCATAAAAAATGGGATGTGAAATACCTGAACGTATAAGAAGTCTGCATGTTGAGCTATATTTACGAATGATGTCCTTATACTGATGATAAAATTTAGTAAATGTTTTGACTAGTTTGTGATATCGAAAACCCTGGTGTAATAATTTTTCAGTAATACATAAATTTCTCACGTTAAAATCTAAAACATTGTTACATACACGAGCGAATCGTACAAGTTGAGATATATAAACACCGTAAGATGGTGACAAGGGAACGTCACCATCTAAAAATGGATAATGATACATGTTTAGATTATAAGGCTAATTCTTCCTTCAAATGTCATATTTATCATGTTTATGTGGACATCATTAGAACAATAACTAAAGTCTACCTTAATCTCAACCAGGGCATAAAAAGACTCAATGGTAGTAAATACATATGGACCATAATTTGCTATTGGGCTCGTTTCCTATAACTATAGAAAAGTGATAAAAATATGTATTACTGTAAGAAAAGTTGTTACTACATCTAAAGATGCCTTTATTTTTATCAACATACAAGTGTATGCTACTCTTCCCTAGAAAAAAAATTGAAATTAACAAATTTCAAAGATTTTACGACCGTATTTTTGTGTCGTTTCTCACGTTACTTTTCGCTTCCGCAGTGCATAACGCTGACTGATTTATAGATAATCGTCACCGGCAAATTCGTAACTTTTGCTTTCAAATAATAAAGAACATCGACCAATAAGAATAGTCAGAAGAAAATGCCGAGAACTATAAGTATTTCTGTAGCAGGTGTAAGAACACTAGCGTTACTTTGGTTTCCAATTTCGTAACGCAAATTTTAGATGATGTAATCTGCTTTGTTGTAATAGAATTCTTTATAACAATATGCAAATATGAACTCTCGCGAGATGTTCAAACAGGTAAATCAGAGATGATTTACATTCTAGTTTTGTTCTTCGTAATAATTAAGTTAGAAAATGACGTTATCGTTATGCGTTACATTTCAAACAAACAGAAGTCCAGTTATTTCCTTTTTTTTTAATTAAAATTGTTTTTGTTGTTAAGTTCTAATCATTTCCGGTCATACGTGAAACATGTGACTAACATGTGATCACGCCCTTACGGCCGGATGTATGAAATACTAGGTCTAAACATTGTTTTTGTTTCCAACGGGATGTTAGCAAACATAATCTGTAGACTTGTTTCGTCTTGTTTAAAAAAGGAAAATACAATTTTCAAAGAGATTGCGCCGGGGGTCTATTATTTTTCCCATGTGCATAATGTTACATACGATCTTGTGTGAAAATAAATGCCCAATGACTTGACAAAATCGATTTCAGATTTGACAGACGTTATAACACACTTTGTTTCCTGATAACGATGTAAAGTGTCCTTGGAAAATTCAATAGACATTACGTCTCTTATCATTGTGCCGATGCTCGTTGGATTGATTTTGCTTCAGCAGTAAATATTACTGGATATTTTAGGTGAATAAAGATAATTTAATAAAAAATACATGTTAATATACCGTTACACTTGGAATGTACAAAGTTGGTATCTTTGTCACAATTTTTAATTATTTTTTTTTATTCATGTTCTGCAAACACTTTTCAGAAACGCAATAAACTTGTCAAAGGAGAAGTAGACTTTTACCATGCATGACTTGAAAGGAAGTACTTTATTGATTTTAGCCCACTAAAGTAGGTTAAAATGTGGAAACCATGTAGATGGTGTACAGGTCACAAATATCACATGGTTCCTATTTCAAAGATTTTAATTCCAAGTTAAAAGTTTTTTTCTTTACTGGATTTAAAGAATTTTACATTGCCAATGATTTGGAATAAATTGTATATAACTGGAATTTCAAAACCAAATATAAATACATTTTTTTGGCTAAAACATCAAGATACAACGATCATGGTATCCTGTATCAATGAAGAAAATATGGAAATTTCTGAATAAATTGTACTAATTGTTTTCAAAACAAGCACATATTTAGGAGTTTTATAATACTGTTACATTTAAGATGGATTTTAAGAAAAAGTATACTGTTCAGATTATTTTAAGCAGATTTTGCAATAAAATAAACTTTCGGTTTCTTATGGTTTCCTGTCGCGTTTAAAAAAAACTTTAATTTAACATTGAAAATAGATTTTAAATATTAACATGAAGCAAGTAACACTAGTAATGGTGTTCATTTATGTCTTTTGAAATATATTGTGCAAAATAAAGAAAATAAAGATTGGTTTCCTGTTTGGTTTCCTGTCACGTAAATGGTGAATCAAAATGTATTATTTTTTTCTTGAAAAACTCAATTGTTCCATTAATACTATTCTTACACCAACACAACCCACAGAATAAAAGTTAAAGTTTTAGAACTTATAATAAAGGATACAAAAAGAAACCAAAGGCCGAATACCAAATTATGGTCCATATATGTCATAATAATATGTAATTGATTTCTTTTTTTCAGTTTCTTCACAATTGATAAAATGTGAATGGAGTCAGTTTTACAGTCAGAAGATCTAGAAAACCAGACTGCATTAAATCAATGGTTTATAAACTATAAATATGATGAAAGTAAACTGATAAATTCTATTATATACCATTCAATCAAAGTTTCATCTTATCAGAATAAATGACTGGGACATACATAAACCCTTTTTGTTTATTTCTGGATTCACTCTAATGTCCTAAGAAAAATCATCAGTTTCTGAATTCTTTATAATTAGTACATACATTTTACATGGATCGACCCATTAGATACTTTTGACCACAGGACTAAAACCAGATGCTCTGCAGGGCGCAGCTTTATACGACCGCAGAGGTTGAACCCTGAATGGTTGGGGCAAGTATGGACACAACATTCAAGCTGGATTCAGCTCTAAATTTGGATTGTGATGAAATAGTTGACACAGCATAGGTTTCTGACACAGAATGAATGTGGTCTAATGAACTTAAAATATTTTTTTGGCCTTTGAGCAATTCACTATGCTGCTGAATATTAATCCTCTCAAAAAAATGTTTGAAGAAATTTTCTTTTTATTTATGAAATCTGAAATGAGAAAAATTTACCCCCCCCCCCCCCCCCCCCCCATTTTTTTCACATCCCCCTTTCCCTTTTTCTAAAACTGATCTCAATTCAAATTTCTAATGGAGTTTGCAACAATAACTACTCATTTAAATACATCATAAAATATTAAAATGTAAAATAAAGTGCTTGTTATCACTGAATGGTAAAGATTGTTTTAATTTATCAGTTGGTAGTAAAAGTGAATATACATTGTATATTGTATAAAACAATAATTTAAGTTGATTCAACTACTATTCTGGACAAAGAAAGATAACTCCAATTGAAAATTTCTTGCAATTGCACAATATTGTGCAATTAGATACTTCTTGCTATTGTGCAATACTGTGCAATTCAAAATATTTGCTATTGCACAATACTGTGAAATTGAAGATTTCTTGCTATTGCGCAATACTGTGCAATTGAAAATTTCTTGTTATTGCACAATACTGTGCAATTGAAGATTTCTTGCTATTGCTGAATACTGTGCAATTGAAAATTTCTTGCTATTGCACAATACTTAATATAATAATTTTGGATCCTGATTTGAACCAACTAGAAAACTGGGCCCATAATCAAAAATCTAAGTACATGTTTAGATTCAGCATATCAAAAAAGCCCAAGAATTCAATTTTTGTTAAAATCAAACTTAGTTTAATTTTGGACCCTTTTGACTTTAAAGTAGACCAATTTGAAAACGGGACCAAAAATTAAGAATCTACATACACAGTAAGATTTGGCATATCAAAGAACCCAAATTATTCAATTTTTGATGAAATCAAACAAAGTTTAATTTTGCACCCCGATTTGGACCAACTTGAAAACTGGGCCAATAATCAAAAATCTAAGTACATTTTTAGATTCAGCATATCAAAGAACTTCAAGGATTCAATTTTTGTTAAAATCAAACTAAGTTTAATTTTGGACCCTTTGGACCTTAAACGGATAGTAGCTACGATTTTCATTAAAATTACTTTTTTAATCTATATGCCGGATTTTGTACAAAAAGTAAAATAATTATGATTAAAACAATTACTGGTTACGTTCCATTAAGCGTTTAGAAGCTTTTTAACGTTTAGCACCTACATTTATTTATTGTCTATAGATAATAATTCGATGTTAAGCCCAACCCTTATTCATATGACCTTTACTCTTCAGTTTCTAATGCGCAATCGCACATTGTGCCTCGAAGGGAAAATGGTCGAACAGGGGAATGTTATCGCGGAAATCGTACGTGAATTTACAGTTTCAGCGAGAAAAGAAATAAAAAAGAGGTGCAGACAAGTTATTGTAAATTAAAAATTAAAAAAACGTCGACGAGATCGGTCATTAAAATCACTCAAAACACCTGAGACGCAGGCAAAGTCAAACAGAAGTAGCCGACGGTTTGCGTAATGTTTACATTTCTTCAATTTCCCAGATCACATGAACAAAAATCTCAACGTGTTCATAATTGTCAAAAATATGTTTATAAATTTACGGGCAGTAATCTCCCACCTTAGAAGAAATTATAAATCAACTTCCTAAACTTTAGTATTATTTTTCAAGTGTATCCTTCATGGAGGCCCCAATTTAACACACAAACACGTGTATACATTATCGGCATGGTTATTAAGTCATATGTAATAACAAGTGTATAATATCGCCATTGTTGGAGAATCTTGGGTTGGAATAATATGCCGGTATTTGTTATATTTTTTATTTACATAATTTGATAAATGGCGTCAAATATGTACGTTTAATATAGAGTAATTATCAAATATGTAAGAAAACAAAAAGCACGTGTTCGTATCTATATATATCTTGGTTAGCTCACTCGCTGTGTCGGCAAAGTTCGGGAAGTAAACCCGATGCATAATTAATGAGATGAATAGGCACACAACACGATATGAATTATCAATTATTAACACTTCTGTAGTTTATGAAAACATTCTAGCGATCTTATTGCTTATATTTAGTACATATCTTTGATTTTAGCAGCTTTAAAACTTGTTCATATTTTTGTCAAAATCGTAGCTACTATCCCTTTAATGTAGACCAATTTGAAAACGGGACCAAAAATTAAGAATCTACATACACAGTTAGATTCGGCAAATCAAAGAACCCCAATTATTCAATTTTTGATGAAATCAAACAAAGTTCAATTTTGGACCCTTTGGGCCCCTTATTCCTAAACTGTTGGGACCAAACCTCCCAAAATCAAACCCAACCTTCCTTTTATGGTCACAAACCTTGTGTTTAAAATTTCATAGATTTCTATTTACTTATACTAAAGTTATGGTGCGAAAATCAAGAATAATGCTTATTTGGGCCCCTTTTTGGCCCCTTATTCCTAAACTGTTGGAACCAAAACACCCAAAATCAATCCCAACCTTCCTTTTGTGGTCATAAACCTTGTGTCAAAATTTCATAGATTTCTATTCACTTAAACTAAAGTTATAGTGCGAAAACCAAGAAAATGCTTATTTGGGCCCTTTTTGGCACCTAGTTCCTAATATGTTGGGACCAAAACTCCCAAAATCAATCCCAACCTTCCTTTTATGGTCATAAACCTTGTGTTGAAATTTCATAGATTTCTATTCACTTTTACTAAAGTTAGAGTGCGAAAACTAAAAGTATTCGGACGACGACGACGCAAGACAACAACGCAAGACGACGAAGACGCCAACGTGATAGCAATATACGACGAAAAATTAAAATTTTTGCGGTCTTATAAAAATGCCTGATTAATCATTAGTTCTTTATATTGCTTCAATAATCATGATAATGCTATCAATGTTCTTGTAGTTCTTACTTTGTTTTCTACCCGGTGTGAAATCCACTTCCATGTCCTTAAACTTTCTATTAGGTATAACACCACGTGAACTCCTACGAGGTGTGAAATCATTCTCTTCTTTCTCTGGGCATTCCATTTTTATACTCTTCCTACCATTTTTTTCATTGATAGTTTCCACAGTCTTCCTTTTGATGCCACTCTTTGGTAGCTGATCAGTGATATTTTCTTCATTATTATCACAGTCCTTAGAAGATAAGTTACCAGATATTTTTCTTCCTGAATTTCTGGTTCTAGATTCCATTTTATATTGTTCAGAGTTGTCCTCAGATTTAAATGGTTGCCTCCGATTAGCTGTTGCACGCCTTGGTGTTTTTGATGGCATCTTGCATCTGTTTTGTCATCCCTTAAAATGTTAAAAATAGTATTTTATGTGTATGTATTAATGACAATTTTCATATACAGTTTTTGTTAAAACTTTATCTAACTTTTGTTTCTTTTGATTTTTTGCAAATTCAATTTGAATATATAGACACCTAATGTTTGTGGCATAACATCTGGGCCACTAGTTTATATTTTTCTGTTTAGTATTAAATTTATATTAAGATCCATTTTGTTACATCTCGTGATCAATTTTATTTGGTAATCGCCAATGGCAGTCAGCAGGGTTAAAGAACATCAGTTGTTCAACCTGTTAGTCAAATGCGTATTGTTTAAATATACTTTTTCACTTTTTTGGTCTTTTGGAAAATGTTGTTAGTGCTGTATTTAGACCCTTCTTCAACGAAATTTGTTTTACATGCACACGTATAAAAATTGCGGTTTTTATCCAACGCTTCATAGGTTTGAACGTAGTTTTCAATTTAGACTTGTTTATATATATACAACTCGTCTAAACATCAACCCAACAATGTTAAATATATATATGTATCCATTAAATGAATATTTTTCAACAAGTACATAAATCAGATGAAGAAAAAAATGTATAAGGCAGAGAAAAATAACATGCAAGTGTTATTACACATTTTGCATAGGTACTATTTCTGTACTAAAAATCTGTAGTACTGGAAATTTACTCTTAATATTCAGTACTATTTTGTTACTTTAAAATTATTGTAATATTTAGGTATCTGTATTTTACAGTACTTTATTTGTACTTGAAATTTAGGTACTACAGATTTTTGGTTACTACTGTTACATTTTCAGCATTTTGAAAGTTTTTCTATTTCAAATCTCTTAAAATTATGATTTTCAAACATGGAATATTGTATTATTTCTGTACCAAAATATTTAGTACAAATCAAGTACTGTAAAATACAAGTATCTAAATATTACAATAATTTTAAAGTAAAGAAATAGTACTAAATATTAAAAGTAAATTTCCAGTACTACATATTTTTAGTACAGAAATAGTACCTATGCAAAAGTAGCTGTGTACAGATACTTTTATGGGTTGTATGTCTACTCTTTAAATGTTTATAAAATACTCTTAATCATGTTAATATGTTGTAACATGAATGTTTGATATTTGGTAAGTAAATCATAAATATTTTTATTTTTAGGGGTCCCTTTGGAATTTTTTATACTTTAGCAGTAACTTAATACATAGCCATGATAGCTGTGATAACTAATTTTCCAAAATTTAATTTAAAATTAATACATTTTTTTTCAACCTAACCCAATTAATCCAGTTGTTATATTACACTCACTATGGATCACTACATGAATGACATGATTTACATTAACGAAATGCAGAGAGAATAGGATAAGGTAAGGGCTTGAATTATTCAAGTTATTTTCAACCATGGTAAATCAATGAGACAAGGCTTTTAACTTAGCTGTAATAAAAGGCTAAGTTATTACAGGCTTGTAACTTATTATATATGCGACCCTTGGGAATTAAATGTACTTGGAAGCTTTCCCAGAACCTCATCACATGTTCCTATCATTATTTCTAACAATAAACTCAAATACATTGTGATTAAGAATTGTATATCATGTATATGTCTGAGCAAAGGCTTTGATGTGATGTTGATAAGCTTTCAATACAACTTCTATTTATTTATAATAGGCATAATGAAATTCTTACTGTCTGTTATAACAAAGGTGTACTATGCATGATTGGCAATCTATGAACTGTTACATCTTTCTAAAATTTAGTATACATCAGCTGGTTTACATTTTGTACATAATGATAATAATACTTAATATTATCAATAGAACTTGTATACAATTATTCAGTTATTGAATTAAACAAAACAAAGGATGTATATTATTACACTTTGAAACATGTAACATACATGTTATCACAGTTTTTTTTATATTTCAGTCTACAATAAAAAAAATGTATGTTATTTTTCTCTAACATATATTTAAGTAATGCCCTTGACCAGACCAGTGTTGACTGTCATATTACAACTGATTACATTGTATCAGTACAAGCACTGATGCACAGGGGTCCCTATCATAAATGTTTACATGTATGTAGAAGGCTTATGATACCAGTCTGACATCTAGCATTTATTTCAGCCCTAAAAATATCTGAATATGTTACAACTCCATATATATATATAAGTACATCTGAGCCAGTAACTCTACAACAGGTTTATCCATTTGGTGTCACGATATCTCAGTAGCATGGGTTCGAATCCCGGCGAGGGAAGAACAAAAAATTTGCGAAAGCAAATTTACAGATCTAACATTGTTGGGTTGATGTTTAGACAAGTTGTATATATATATATATATATAGCTGGACGGCTGCAGTGCAGGCGATTTGGTGTCACGATATCTCAGTAGCATGGGTTTGAATCCCGGCGAGGGAAGAACAAAAAATTTGCGAAAGCAAATTTACAGATCTAACATTGTTGGGTTGATGTTTAGACGAGTTATACAACCCCCTTTAACCTGTGGACAGTATATCTAAAGGCTAATGAATCTGATAGGCTTTTCAGTATAAAATTGATAAAATCTGGGATGTTACAAGACAGTTAGACTTCACAAGGTAAAAACAATATATGTATTTTGGAAGTGCGACTGTCTGACCGAAAAACTACCAGAATTGCTCAATAATTTAACCTCATAATTTTAATTGAAAATGAATACAAGTTTTATCATAAAGTTGATATATATATTGTGTCATGTAAAATGACCAAGACAAGTTTGATTTATTTGATGTGAAGTGTTTTAAAATGGTTTGAAATCTGGAAATGCAATTGGCACCATTTTTTTATTACCAGGTTTGCATACACCTTATCGCTAATCCCGGCTGACCTGGCCGCTTGAACTTTTGATACATACAACAATCACTTTTCCATTGTGGCGTCAGATATTTTGTTTTATGACGTCAAAATTTTACGGGAACCTGTGTGATATCCAGCAATGGCGGACAAATAGCGATAAGGTGTATTCTGTACCAATCTGTGATGAAATGAATGCGATTATAATAAATTTGACAGATTACACAAATTATTTATACACTGACATCACTATTAACTTAGATTGAATGATATTTTATTGATATTATCAGAAACTCTTATAACTATATACAGAAGTGTTATTTTTAATCATGTTTTAATTTGCCTTTTGTTCAGGAAACCAAAGCAAAGGTCAAGCAGTTCCACAAGTGTATAGCCATAGGCCATACTGTTGTTGACATTCAACATTCTCCTTGACAATATATTCAATTGATGAATTCTAAGATTTTAGCAAACAAATGTTAACGTAAAATCACTCAGTGTACTTTTCGTCAGCTCAAAGAAGTCTTCTTTAGGGAGGACAAAATATACAAAAATGGAGGATTATGACCTCCATTGCTGAAGAACCAATTCTTCGGAACATTTTCTTATTACGCGTATTTATTACATGTTAACATAACAGCTTATTTTTCTACCTGCAATAAAATCCTTTTTTCTATTTTCTCTCTTTCTTAAATTTACTTACAACTGTACACAGATGGTCGATGTAAATGTAAAATATCAAAATGTCGGATGATAATATAAGTTGAATGTTGATTGGACAGTATTAATATCACACCAAATATTAATATTGTCATTATTTTCAATACTTAATATGTTTGACCAACTATGTAATTGATATATTTTTTTTTAATCATTTACTGTTGATGATATTGATATCGTTCGATGATATTGTTCTAAATATGCCTATTGATATTCTATGCATTATTACTATTTGTATACCAGTTGTATGGGCCATTGCCAATTATTGTAATTGTGTTTGTGCCAATAAAATATTTGTATATTTGTATATTTTTGTTAGAATCTGCTATTTATATATAATTTTGAGTATATTGTTTTTAAAGATGTATCTTAGTTTATCATGATATATAACATTTCTATGTCAAGGTTGTGTTGTAGTTTACAAACTTTTAATTGCACTGCACAGGTGAATATATAATTAATGTCTGGAAAATTAGACTGGGCGGTCATTTTTACCTGATATCTTTGAATATATATCTGTCATGTACATGTTGCGATTTTGTACAGGTTATAACATGTACAAAACTATTGTACATGTTATAACTTGTATAATGCAAAAATACAAGTTATAACATGTACAAAAGTACCTCGTACAAAATATTCATTTTTGCTTAAAAATGGTTTTAACTTGAACAAATTTTAAAAATATAGATACGTTTCTATTATTGCAATAGATCTTATTAACCTCAATAATATTTTCATCATTTTTTCATTATTCATTCATGTGAGTGTGTTTTGTCCTTTTTAGATAAGTTTATGTCCAGAGGTCGGTATTCGAAGCATTCCTAATACCTGTCGTAACGGTAAGATATATCTTATGACATGTCTTATCATGATCCTCTTATGACTTTCTATGGACATATCTCGGACCTCGTCTCAAAGGTGTCTTGGGATAATCTTAGTAAAGATATACTAAAAGGTGTTACTCTATCGGTTATGACAAGATTCAGTCAAGGATAAAATGGCGCATCATTGCTTAAAATCAATACATTGAAGGTTTATTGTTGACCACTCATAATAATCCGTCAACCTACAAAGAATAAGAAGGAAAATGAAAATTGACAATAAAATAACAAATGAGTGTAATTTATAAATTGATGACTATCAAAGACCATCATTAGACACCTCTCGTGTAGTCCTAACTTTATGACCAACTTTAAGAGATGTTCTAATATAGGAATACTTTGTGAAACACACTTAGGAGTAAGATATGTCATAAGGGCCATCCTAAGACATGTCTTAGTCCCAAGATGTATAGTTTTTATAATTTCTTTATGACTTTTATAACACACATGCAGTCAACAAACACTATTCGGTATTCTTATCTGATGAATTAATATTGTGAATGTCCACTTTGAAGGTAATAGTAAATTAATTTCATTCTAGTTGACACTAAAAGACGTAAGAGGATAGCCAGGATAAATTTCTTTACAAACAATACCCTGTTTTCAAAGTAGAGGATATATATTTTAAACATCAAAATGACATTCGCCTCATGCAATTATCTTACAAGTAAGTTATCAAAAAAATAATAATTTGAGGTATAAATTTACATAAGTCATGCTAAAGGCCAAAAATATTGAAGAGTAGATCCAAAGATATGTTTAGTGAAGCGTGTAATGAAAACAATTTCAGCTCTCTATTGCTTTAAAAGAGTAAGCATATGAGACATTGCTTTAGTTTTTGTATGCTATAAAACGAGGGGGAGGAGTATTACGCTAAATTTTAAGGCAAATTACAGATAAATTTAGTTACTAGTAACGAATGTATTGTCATTAAGGAAATGTATGCTTTTAATAAACAGTGTCACACTGATATAAGCCATGATGGACTGCTCAAAACATACATTTACGTGACAACACATTATGCCAACAAAAGTCATGAAACATAAATTTCTGAAACTTTGTAATCATTGTCCTTTAAAGACAATAAAACACGTGCTGGTCTATTGATTTTTGTTCTTTATTATTTAATAAATTTAAAGGTGTATTCTGCTTCATTTAAATTTATCTTAATTTTTGTACAAGTTAAAACCATTTTAAACCAATATTTCGTACATGTTATAACATGTACGAGGTACTTTTGTACATGTTATAACTTGTATCTTTGCATTATACCAGTTATAACATGTACAATATTTTTGTACATGTTATAATTAACCTGTACAAAAATCGAAACATGTACACCTCATATCTATAGCATTTTCAGTGTAACCGGTATCAGGTTCGCTCCCAAAACACATTCTCATGATCCTACACTTTCGTAACCTATTTTCTTCAAAAACTGGTTAAATTATTATATAATGTTTAGATGTATACATCAAAATATATATTTCAGCAGAGACGTGTATAGTCACATACCCCCCCCCCCCTTTATATATATATATATGTCTCTGATTTCAGATATATCAGATCACGAAAAAAAATTGCTTAAGTCGGGAAATGTATGTGATTTTTATAGAATGAAGATAATGACATCTGTCTAATCTTAACTTTTTTTTAATGAATAAAAATGTTTTTCTGATACAAATCATGACGTATTGTTTTCTGTGTAAAAGTCATGCTGCAAATCAAGGGCGCTTGATTGGAAGAATAAATACTGTTTTACTCTTTTATTCTGATGTTGGTGTACAGTAAAATATAAGTAGCCAGCTTTGAAGGAGTAAAAAACAATGGAGATTTTAAATTTAAAAAATGAAAGATAATTATTTTACTACTTTTACCAGTTTGAAAGTCGTTTGGAATCTTTTGTTTTAGCGAAAACTACTGACCTTACTTATTATTCAAAAAGTTGGGTTAAGTAATGAATACAAAGAGAATGAATCAGATGAAGGCAAATGGCTTCGAAGGAATACAAAACAATGGAGATTTTAAATTTAAAAATGAAAGATAATTATTTTACTACTTTTACCAGTTTGAAAGTCGTTTGCATGGAATCTATTGTTTTAGCGAAAACTACTGACCTTTATTATTCAAAAAGTTGGGTTAAGTGCTGAATACAAAGCGAATGAATTAGATGAAGGCAAATGACTGAAAAGTTTATTCGGCACATTATTTCTACAGTACATGTTATATGATTAAGACGTATCTGATTGTTTTGTAGAAGAGTTCATGTCCGTTGCGCCAGCAGATACGAGATGTGTCGAATTCGCAGATTATCTGATCGAATACTTCTAGTATGTAACTGAAGATTCTCTCGGTTCCCACCTTAATACCCCAGTCCCACTAAGCCACGATCGCACTACGATCTGTGAAAAAAATGAAAATTTTGATGATCGTAGTACGATCGTGTAGATCGCAGTAAGGTCGTATGACGGTCGTGGTGAGGTCTTCAAGATCGTGATGAGCGTGGCCAACTTTAAACATGTTCAAAACAATCGTGATGCGGTCGTGGCCAAATCAGGTCGTAGTAGAAGCGTAGTGAGAGCGCACTAAGATCGTAGTAAGATCGCAAAGGTCGCTGTACCATCGTAGTGAGAGCGTAGCGAAAGCGTGATTCTATTCGGCGAAACTGCGCTACGACCTCACTACGATCATCACGTTCTCACCGCGACCAAACTACGCTTCCACTACCGTACGACTATACCACGCTGTTCACGACCATAGTACGATTCTAGCACGCCCTTGCCGTCCTCATCACGCTCTTCTTACGACCTGACTACGTTCATACTACGACCATTATTCTCATTGTAATTTTCCCATAAAATATATTAATTCTCTCCAGGTTTTGTTTGTCTGTATGTAATTGGGACTTCTTGTCCATTTTATCTAACGGCTCAACCATGCTTCTTGTTTGCATATAGATTAGACCGTTGGTTTTCCCGTTTGAATGGTTTTACACTAGTAATTTTTGGGGCCTTTTATATCTTGCTGTTCGGTGTAAGCCAAGGCTCCGTGTTAAAGGCCGTATCTTGGCCTATAATTGTTACTTTTAAAAATTGTTACTTGGATTGAGAGTTGGACGTGTTCTAGTAGATTTTGGTGGCTTGATTGTATTTTTTTTTCGAGAAATCTACGTATTAATTAGAAATAGAACTGAAGGAATGATACTGTATTGATATGGAACTCGATGTTGACGTTATTACGGAGAGCGTAGTAAGATCGCGGTTTGAACGTAGTGTAATCGTGGTAAGAACGTGCTATTCTCGCAGTAGAAGCGTGGTAAGATCGTGTTGCAATCGGATAACTCGTGGTATGGTCGTAGTGAGAACGTGACGAGCGTAGAAAGATCTTGATAAGCGTAGTAAGGTCGCAGAATAAGCGCGGTGAGAACGTGTTATAATCGTAGCGGGATCGTTGTAGAAGCGTAATGAGGACGTAGTAGCATCGTGAAAGCAACGGAAATTTACATTTTCATGCCGCTTATACCGCGACCTCACCACGATCCGAATTTAATTTAGATCGTGGTGAGCGTGGTGCGATCGTGGTCTAGTGTTTTAAGTCCCAGTCCCACTAGACCACGATCGCACCACGCTCACCGCGATCTAAAATAAATTTAGATCGTGGTGAGGTCGCGGTATGAGCGGCATGAAAATGTAAATTTTCGTTGCTTTCACGATGCTACTACGTCCTCTCTACGCGTCTACAAAGATCCCGCTACGATTATACCACGTTCTCACCGCGCTTATTCTGCGACCTCACTACGCTTATCAAGATCTTTCTACGCTCTTCACGTTCTCACTACGACCATACCACGAGTTATCCGATTGCAACACGATCTTACTGCGATTATAACACGTTCTTACCACGATTATACTACGTTCATAGCGCGATTTTTCTCCTTTCACTTTGCAAACGTGAAATCGAGAAATCGAGAAAGCGGGAAAGCGAGAAAGCGAAATCGAGAAAGCGGGAAAGTGAGAAAGCGAAATCGAGAAACCATTTCCCGTTTCGCGTTTTCGCCTTACCGTTTTCGCCTTTTTGCTGTCTTGCTTGCTTGATTTCTCGATTTCCCGATTTCTCGGTTTCTCAATTTCTCGATTTCCCTTTTTATCGATTTCTCGATTTCCCATTTTAACAATTTCACGATTTCTCTATTTCGCGTGAAAGTGAAAGAAGAAAACGCGAAAACGCAAAAAAGCGAAATGGCCGCACCCGGCCACCATAGGTATGGGCTTTCCTCATTGTTTTTTTTTTTAGTGTTTAATCAATACCACTTTTAAGCACCGCTTTTGGACCTTTTCGTAGTGGCCAGTTTTTATTGGTAAAATGTTGCGTTTCTGTGTCGTATAATCTCTTTTGGAGAGTTATCACATTGGCAACCATACCACATTTTTTCTCTATAAATGATAGCTCGATTATGTAAAGAATTTTCCTATTCAAATTAAATTGTAATTTAAAGAGGGGGTACAGGATATTTCCAGAAAATATAGCGAGGTCGCCCCGCCCCGCCCCCGCCCTCCATCTTCTCCCGAGCTTAAAGATGCCATTTTTTTGTCGAGCCTGCAACTTTTGTTGCAGAAAGCTCGACATAGGGATAGCGATCCGGCGGCGGTGGCCTCATTTTCATGGTTCAGTGACTACTTGAAAAAAATTTTAAGAATGTTTGTAATGTTAAATTCTCTCTTATTAAAAGTAATAGGATAACTATATTTGGCATGTGCGTACCTTGCAAGGTCCTTATGTCCGTCAGACAGTTTTCACTTAACCTCGACCTTATTTCATTGATCAGTGGACAAGGTGAAGTTTTGGGGGTCAAGTCCATATCTCAGATACTTTAAGCAATAGGTCTAGTATATTCGGTGTATGGAAGGACTGTAAGGTGTATATGTCCAACTGGCAGGTGTCATCTGACCTTGACCTAATTTTCATGGTCCAGTGGTTATAGTTAAATTTTTGTGTTTTGGTCTGTTTTTCTTATACTATATGCAATAGGTCTACTATATTTGTTGAGAATATAATGCAAATGTTAACGTTATGTTTCCCGTATTTACGTCGTATGTTTATGACGTTACTTTTGTACCTTTGTATGGGCGCCTTCGATATAGAGTTTGAGCATAAAAAGTAACACAACGCAAAGTATCGAGTTTTATTCGTTTATTACAATACATTTTGGTGCCGTGACCAGGATGGAAAGTAAACTGAAAGCGGTGAGAGCAGGCCATAAAAGTGCTGTAACAAGACTTTTGAGAAAAACGGAAGAAGAACAGGATTTGGAGATAGAAGAAAGTACAGAATTATTAGAAACACTTTCGCAAAAACAGAAGATTATTAGTGCTTTGAATGAAGAAATTCTTAATTTAACAAAGGATGAGGATGTTGAGGATGAAATTCTACAGACAGATGAGTATAAATTCTTTCTGAATACTAAAATTAGAGACATACGTAAAAAATACTCAAATTCACCAACTTCGAATATTACCAACTGGCCTAATCAATCAACGGAAAATACGAATCAGCATAGTTCAGTAGAAAACACATATAGCTCTGTTCAACAACAAATGTACCATGTTCCGCCCAACGTTACGCAAAATCAACAACTTCCGAAACTCACCTTACCTACATTTACAGGAGAAACACTCATGTGGCAAACTTTTTGGGACTCGTTCGAATCATCTGTACACTATAATCCCACACTTACCGACATACAGAAATTCACATATTTGAAATCGCAACTTAGTAATGAAGCCGCTCGATGTATTGATGGACTACCGCTCACAAATAATAATTATACGGAAGCTATAAAATTGTTAAGAGAACGTTTTGGTCAGCCACACAAAATCACGAATGCCTACATGCAAGCCCTGTTAGACCTTCCCGCACCACAATACAACCTTATCAGCCTCCGTAATTATTACGACAAACAAGAAGCATATATAAGAGGACTAGAATCGTTAGGCAGATCGGGAGATTCATATGGGGCACTGCTCATCCCAATCATCTTGAATAAGCTACCGTCAGCTGTAAGACAAAACTTAGCTAGAGAAAACGGAACCGATAATTGGGAATTAAAAGGATTAAGATATGGGATATTGAAAGAAATCACAATTTTAGAAGCCGGAGAGAAACGCACCGATGTATTTATTGACACCTTACCGTCTACAGCGTCATTTTTGACTATCGCCAATAATAGAGACTACACGCAAATACAAGATAGATTTGAAACCGATGAAGTAAATGAACATTTACCGTCTATAGCGTCATTATTGACAAGCGCCGATACGAGAGATCACCCGCGAACACAAGATAGATTAGATTACCGCCAAAGCACAAACATTCGTCAGAAACCTTGTATTTATTGCAACGATATGCACGACCCCGCAAAATGCTTAAAAGTTCCAGATTATGAACACCGGATAACAATTATTAAACACAAGCACTTATGCTTTAATTGCTTGGGATCGCACCGCGCATGTGAATGTAGATCTCAATTTCGTTGCAGATTCTGTAACAAGAATCACCATACTAGTATATGTACCCAAAATACCGGCAGATCGTACTTTGATAAAACCGCTAATGTAAGTAGATATGATACGTCAGTTAACGCCGTAGTCAACAATGAAATTGTTGCCACTGCCACAAGTTTTTATTCGTCCACGATGCAATCCCGTTCTAGCGTATTACTGAAAACCGCCGTAGCACCCGTTTGGAGTGAACATCAAGGAATGAATACGAATATATTGTTCGATGAAGGAGCACAGCGTTCTTTCGTTACCGAGGAATTAGCTTCAACACTAGATATTAAGACAGAAGGTACCGAAGTAATTAATCTTTCGACATTTAGAAATACAAGCACTAAAGTTCAACACTTACCGAAAGCAATTATATATGTTGAACCAATAGAAGGAGAGAAAATACCCATTGAAGTTTTAGTAGTTCCTACTATAGCAAGTCCGATCACAAATTATAGTGCAAATAAAACAGATTGCAAACATCTAGAAGGATTAAGATTAGCACACCCGATCACGAACGACAACAATTTTAGTATATCTTTACTGATAGGTGCTGATTTTTACTGGGATTTTATAGATTATGCCGTTTTTAGAGGAAAAGGTCCGACAGCTGTTAAATCTAAACTTGGTTACCTGTTGTCTGGTCCGACATCACCAGATGTGAATCGTAAATCGGGAGCAGTAGGAATGGCCAGCATTTTGGCAAATCAGAAACCGGAAGAGTTTAAAGTAGAGTCACTAGGAGAAGTCGATACACAACATGATGAAGAAAATATGTACCAAAACACATCAGTAGAATTTCATGAAAATAGATACGTACCAAAGTTGCCCTGGAAACATGATCACGATACCTTACCAACAAAAGTAATTACAAAACAGAGAACTGATAACGTTAGAGAGTTACATAAAAAGGGTAGAGACAACACAATCAACATCCGTTTCGGAGTTATTGGGCAAGTTCGTGAAGAAAAACCATGAACTCGGTGGAAAAAAGCAATTTTCCCAGATCGTCAAACTTTATCCGCTAGAGATCAACGAAGAGGAACTACCAAATACAGCAGATGAGACGAATGAAGTTGATACCAGAAGAACAGTGCCTCTGCGAAAGGCAGCTATGCGTGCAAAGGAGAACATTAAATCTTGGACAAATTCTTAGAAGACATTAATTGTGTGTCCGTTTTTCAAATCGTTATAGAGACTGTTAATTTTTAATTTTATCATAGTGACAGTAACTGCCCATCATATTTTAAATCATATTTTTTCGTTTCAATTTTGGACATTTAAAGATTATTTGAATTTTATACAAAGATATACTTTTGCGGCCCCCCAGTATGTTGAGAATATAATGCAAATGTTAACGTTATGTTTCCCGTATTTACGTCGTATGTTTATGACGTTACTTTTGTACCTTTGTATGGGCGCCTTCGATATAGAGTTTGAGCATAAAAAGTAACACAACGCAAAGTATCGAGTTTTATTCGTTTATTACAATACAATATTTGGTGTATGGAATGATTGTAAGGTGTACATGTCTGGCTGACAGGTGTCATCTGACCTTGACCACATTTTCATGGTTCAGTGGTCAAAATTAAGTTTGTGAGTTTTGGTCAATTTTGTTATAGGTCAACTATAATTGGTGTATGGAAATATTTTATGATCTATATGTCAGTCCCACAGGTTTTATTTGACCTTGACCTCATTTTCACGGTTCATTGCTAAGTGTTAAGTATTTGTGTTTTGGTCTGTTTTTCTTAATTTATAAGTAATAGGTCAACTATATTTGTTGTATGGAAGAATTTTTAGCTGTACATGTCTGCCTGGCATGGTTCATCTGACCTTGACCTCATTTTCATGGTTCATTGACCAATGTTTAGTTTTCTTGATTAATGTTGAGTTTATGTGACAGTTGTAATAAAGCTTTATATTTAGGACTATCAACATAATATCCATGATTAGTAAAGAAAGCGAGACAATTCAGCATGTGCACTCTTATTCTTTATTGACAGCATATACGT
This sequence comes from Mytilus galloprovincialis, assembly GCA_037788925.1. Taxonomy (NCBI): domain Eukaryota; kingdom Metazoa; phylum Mollusca; class Bivalvia; order Mytilida; family Mytilidae; genus Mytilus; species Mytilus galloprovincialis. The sequence continues at coordinate 72,194,481 of CM075340.1, forward strand.
TTTCGTCGTGTGGATACATTGTATGGTACCAACTGTCCTTCGTTTCTAAATTTTCATCGATTGAAACAGACTTCACATTCAAAAAGATCCATCTCAACGAGAATATATATCCTTTCTGACTTTTCGTTCCCTTATATGTTTATAGACAATGTAATAAAAATATTGATCTCTGATTACGTTATTATACTGCATATGCAGTATAACGTAATCAGAGATCAATATTTTAATTAGATTGGTTTATAGAATAACTGATTCAAGTGTTCAAACATAGAAAAAATATTCACCAAATGACCGAACAATACATTACAGTATTAGTTGACGAATGTGCGATTTGGCTGTTCAGAGAAATGCAATCTCGTTAAAATAATGATCTTGTGTCTTCTAGGCTTTGGTTTGCATTTCCAGAGTTATAGTGTGACGGCCATAAAAGCTGTCCCGGACATTTTTTCACAGAAAAGGTATGTTTGAATGTTTCCGATGCTGTGAAAAATGTCTATATATACAACTTCTACCAGACACGCAATATTTACATGCCTCAGTACATGTATTCAGCAACATAAATAGATGTCGCTGAACACATGTCGTTTGTTGATGTGTTACATAATTGTTTTTTTGTTCATTTTTTGTACACAAATTAGGCAGTTAGTTTACTCGTCTGAATTGTTTTAAATTAGTCATTTCGGGGTATTTTTAAAGCTGACTATGCGGTATCGGCTTTGCTCATTGTCGAAGGCCGTACGGTGGGCTATAGTTGTTAATTTCTGCGTCATTTGGTCTCTTGTGGAAAGATTTTTCATTAGCAATCAAATAGCATCTTCTTTTTTATATGTATATTATGTCTATGTTATAACAATTTCTGAGGAGGTGCCTTTTTAGAGCTTTAGCCATCACTTGGCGTCCGTCGTCGTCTGTCTGGTGTTAACTATTTCAAATACCTTCACCTATGAAACTACTGAACCAATTCCAACCAAACTTAAGCTGAATGATCCTTAGGGTATCTAGAATAAAGTTTGTGTTTTATTTTCTGTTTCTTAAATAATCATGGCCGCCATGGCTAAAAATAGAACATATGGGGTAAAATGCAGTTTTAGGCTTATATCTCAAAAACCAAAGCATTTAGAGTAAATCTGACATGGGATTAAAGTGTTCTTAAGGTCAAGTCAACTGCAGTTAATCACCTTTTAAAAACCTAACAGACTTCAAAATCTTACACCAAACACCTTTTCTTTTGCTTTTGAATAAAGTATGACAAAAAAACTGTATTTTCAAACACTTATTAATATACATTTAACCAAAAAAAAAAAAAAAAAACTAGTCGCTTTCTAGGCTGTCAACCCCACTAAATCTTGTTATATCGTAAATCTAAATTGAATTATCTTTACATTTTTTTTTCAAATTTTCAGCGATTGGCAAAATTATTACGATTAACATACTTGGGTAGGATTGCTACGGATGATTCCGACAACAAATGTAGGCGTGTTATACACCACTGTAAAGATAAATCAATTTAGATTTACGATATAACAATTTTTAGTGGGGTTGACAGCCTAGAAAGCGGCATATTTTAACGGAATTTCGTCACCGCCTGACATTTTTCTGAAATGTAAGTTAAGTACCTTGTGTTATATTTTAAGGTATATAGGGAAAAAAACATCTGAGACAATTGCCTGAGTGTGTGGAAAACGTCAAAAATAGACGTTTACAGCCTACTTACTATGAGATGACGTTTTTTTTTTTTTTGTAGGGGGTGTTAATTTTCATCTTGAACTGACCCAATTATTAGTTTCTATCATTAAAACGGAAATGCATCATGTTATTAATAACGATACCCCCCCCCCCCCCAAATGTTCCTCTTTTTAAAATGAATTTTAACAGTAACATTTAAAAAAATTATTTTGAATTTAAAAAAAAAAATTAAAATTTGTAACAAATTTTTTAGTGCACTAAAAAGCGAAAATTCTTTAAAACAGGCCTAGAATGTGAGTTAACAACCATAGACGTCACGGGTGGATTTTAACGAGCGGTATCTTAATCGGATATTAATTTCAGTCTACACCGGTCTAGACAGGTGATTGAAAGGTGAAATAAACAACAAAAGAAGTTTTAAACGAGTGATAAAACTTTGTTGTAAAGATATTTTGATAGAATTTTTACAGTATATATTGTGACAAGTAAGTTTTATTCAAGGAAATAAACTTAATTGCGTACTGAAAAAAACTTTAAAAAGTTTATAAAAGTTTACACGCCCGAAAGTGAGTCATGAAAGCAAGTGTTATTGTCGTTATTTTATACCTTATTGTGCAGCAAACGAATTGCGAGAAAAAGCTTGAGTGTCACCCTAAGTGCCAATGTAACCGAACAATTCTCCATTGTAAAGGTTTTAATCAAGGTGACATTGAAAGTGATGAATTTGCAAACTCAATCACAACTGTCCTTGAAAAAATTCATATAACAGATGGTGAGATTCCTGAATTGCCAAGAAATCTTCTTGGATCATGTGCTGACGACTCCAGTTATCATCTGAATGCTTTGAAAAAGTTAGATTTACAAAACAATGGGATAAAGACAATAAACGGACAAACACTGCACTGTGTGCCAAATTTGGAAGAATTGAACCTTGCAAATAATCAGTGGAACGTTTCTACAGTGCACACAAGGACATTTACAAATGTTCAAAACTTGAAAAAGTTGAATTTAAGTGATGCTTTGCATGACGAGATTGACAGTAAAGTTCATATCAAACATCTTCGGCTTGTGTTCTTGGAAAGTCCATTTACCAAACTTGAAGTGTTAGCACTTGACAACAACAAATTATCGGTTTATGACGCTGATACTGCTAATACAATGTGTACATTTACATCACTGAAGAGATTAAATCTTGCTCACAACATAATTCCGAGCTTAACCTTTTATCATAAAAGGTGTTTGACACATCTGGAACACCTCGATTTATCTTACAATAGTATAAGTACATTCGAACCATATTCTAACCATAATGGGCTACTATTTTCACTAGATCAGATTCAGAAAGTATCAAATCTTTCTGTCAATTTCTATGGAAATGAATTCGACTGTGATTGCCAGATGCAAGATTTCCATGACTGGTTAAAGAGAACAGAAGTCCATGTTTTTAAGAAAAACAGCCTGATATGTCATGATGGTTTGCACTTTAATAGATCCATAGTATCACTCCCGTCAGCTGAATTTGTGTGTTTGTCTGGGGACAGTAGCAGTAACAGATCTGGTAGTAATGCAGCCGTTGGTGTTTTGGTCACAATGTTTGTCTTGCTTGCTATATTCCTGAGTGTAATTGCTTACATCAAGAGAGATACAATTAAACATTTTGTAACCTCATTCAAGAGACCATCTATGGCCAAGAGCCATCTGTTAGGTAATTATTCATCAGTGAATAATGAAAATGCAACAGACATAGAAGTTTAAAAGTTTAAAAATCTACATTATTTACTAATTATAATATAAATGTAGGTTATTTTTTTTCTGATACTTGTTAAGTATGACCTACAATGTACAAGTACCCTTTTTTGCTAAATTATTAGAAAAGTTTATATTTAATACATTGTACATGTACATGCGCTGTAGTCATCATGGTCATGTACTATGAGTATTTCTGAAAATTTGTTTGCATAAAAGTGCAATGAATGGAAATTAAAATGATTCATTAATTCTATTACCATGATTACTCAATTAAATGTAAATAAAAATATTGTGAGTTTCCATAGAACATATTTTGATTTCCAAATTTACACAATTTACATGTATACATGTGTTATACATTTACAGATAAAACTGTTATAATAGTCAAAAGCATATTATAAAGTACAGGTTCCAGCCCGGCGCCGGGGAGGAAGTTACGAATCAAATCTACTCTAACATCGTTAGGTTGATTTTCTAGGCACTTTATATAGATCCATTTTGTTACATCTTGTGATCAATTTTATTTAGCAATTGCCAATGGCAGTCAGCAGGGTTAAAGACCATCAGTTGTTTGACCTGTTAGTCAAATGCGTTTTGTTTAAATATACTTTTTCACTTTTTTGGTGTTATGGAAAATGTTGTTTCTAGTGAATAACCTGCATGTACAGTGAGATCCAGAAATTGTAATAAATGTACATTTTACACAATTTTCAACCTCTATTTGCATGTACATTTTGCCACAGTTCCAGGATATTCCACACTCCAACACCGGAGTCTTTCCTGTACCAGGAAGAAGAAGAAATATTATTTATAAATGTACATGTTGATTTTTTTTAAGTTTATGATAATGCCATACATCATTTTTGTACATGCTATAGCCAAAGATTTGACTTTAACTTTTGAGGTCAAATTTACTCGGTTCGTTTTTTGGGAGAAATTTTGTTTCTAAAAAGTGATCAGAATGTATAATGACAAACCAACCATATTAATAAGTTTGTGGATCTTCAGAATGGTGATAGAAGCAATTAAATATTTTAACCCATTTAAAACATTTGTTAGTGAAAGACAGCTATAAATTACAGGATGTTTGGTAAATATAAAAAAAGTGAGCAACTGTTAGAAATTATACTAAATTATTGAAGATAGATAAGTAGAGATATTATAATGATTATGTTTGGTTCTGTGGTAAACAAGCATGACAAGTGCAAATTGATTTACTCAGTATTAAAATTTGAATCAATATTGTGAACATGGTTAAAGTGGCACTGAGGTTCATAGTGTATACGCCAGGCAAGGTTAGATTTAACAACATGTGTTTTTTATTTTTGAAAATGTAATAAGATTTGTCAATTTACAAAACAAAATGATTTACATGATTTACAACTTAACAAATATTAACCCATTTGTTAAAGGCCAGACAAAAGTAATTTGATAGTAACCAATTGTTGTACATGTATATATATATATGTTCACTATATTCATGAACTTATATTGACCTTTATAATAAAGCAGCACTTTTTGCATACATGTACTTGTATGCTTATTATTTGTACATTGATAATACATGTAATAAGTTACATCATACATGTACAGTACATTGAACAGAATATTTTTATTTTTAGACCTTTTACATCATGTTCATGTGTAACGTACAAGCAAGGTTGACCTCTTTAGATAAATTTGTTTGATCTGTCAGATCTGAACTAAGGTTTGGTAAATAAATATAATTTTCCCCAAATTTGAAATTTCATACACTCCAGTGCACTTTTAAAACATTGTCATTGTGTTGGTAGTTTAAATGGAGATTGAAATCTTATTTTTATCAGAAATTTGATCACAGTACATTTTGTATAATATATAATCATGATAATGGTACCTAGTATAGTGTAGGTTGAATACATTTATAGTATAAATTTTGTTTATTTAACTACATAATTGTATATATACATGATATACATGTGAAATTTGAAGCGTTTAGCAGCTGATTTACCTGTTACCAGAAATTTTTGTTTTTTTTCATGATTTAATTTAAAAAACTTTATCACAAGATTGTTTTATGTACATGTTAAAGAGATTAAGTGTGCCATACATACATGTATATTGACATGTATTTGGGGTTTTCTTCAATTTTTAGATAAAATGTATATAATACATTTTTACATGTATATTGATTTTTTGTAAGAAGGATTATTGATGTTGATCTGATTATCTAAATGATTATATATAATATACATGTATACCATTTATAATGATCTGAGACTTTCAGCCAATACAATTACACATTCAATATATTTTAAAATTGTATTCTATGTATAATGTGTGAATTAACAGAATTGTATGATTACTTGTAAATATGTTCATGATGTTTCGTCCCTTTTCTGCAACGTTGGTAGATTGATTAAGGTGCAAAGGGTCATCATCATCCTCTCTTCATAGTCGAAATACCAATTGTATTTTTTTTTATGAAAACAATGAATTTGCCACCGTGTTACCAAGTGGTAAAAGGAAAAATTTGCAAAAGAGGACAATTTGAATATTTGTATTATTTTGGAGATGTTGGGGGCCTTTTTCACATGCTCTTAGTCTATATTAATTGCTCCTTGTGAATAAATTATCTTAAAGGGATAGGGATCAACATGTGCACAGGTAGATAAAATCATCTTGTTGGAAAGAAAATCACCAGATTATATATATATTATTTGACTTAGGCCACACCAATTTAATTTCTTGTTCTACGGATTTTTGGACTCCAAAATTTGGGGCGAGCGAGCGATTTGAAAATTTTAATAAAAAAATATTTAATTTGCAAATTTTTGAGGCGAAGCTTGAAAAGTAAAGGCGAGCGATTATAATTTTTTTTTTGTAAACATAAAATAGTAGGTTTTGACAGTATTACAAGCTGGACTTATCACTTGTACTTTGATATTTCTTTAATTTCTGAAGTATTTTTCCCTGTTCACCAAGAAGTAATTAAATCTGGTCTATGTATGTGTGACTGACAATGAGACAATTCTCCATCCAAGTCATAATCAGTTTGGGGACAACCCCTCAATGTTATAAATATCCCTTTTACATGTTCTATGAGGGATCAATATAAGTAATAATATATTTGTTTGTACAAAAGGGCTCATATTTTCTCAAAGAACTATATATCTGGTATTAAATGGTCAAAACATGTCCAAGAATTTTGTAATATTTCTGGACTTTAACCATGTTAACACATTTACTTTAACAGTTTGATATTATTCAAAATAAGTGGACCCCTCTTTTAGAAAAAGTTGTTTAAAATATGATGTTACTCTCCTCTTTTTGAGTACAAAATTCAAGTTTTCAAAGGTTTTGTATAGAAGAACTATACAAATCCTTGGTATTTCTATTTTCTTTTCTACATCAGTAAAATGACCCCTTGTCTGAGGGAGGGTTGTTCTCAACCTGATAATAACAAACACAGGTCAAAGTACTGCCTTTTACACAGGGCTTTGATACAGACCAAACAGCAGGCTATAAAGGACCCCAAAATTATTAGCGTACACAATTCGAACAGGAAAACCAGCGATCTAATTTATATATCATGTATATCCAAACGGGAAAATACCAATGAACAACATCAACAAACGATAACTGCTGAACGAAAGGCCCTTCAATCAATCAGGACAGGTGCATACACATGCAGAGGCTATGAATAGTTTTGTTTTGCCAGCATACAATATAATTGCAGTTGAAGGCAAATCCTTCAGAAGTTCTTTGTACCCCTTTATTCTAATAACGAACATTTTTTGATAGGGAATATAAGTACGGGGGAAAGTAACCAACTTTTTGTTCTTTACAGGTATTTCCGCTGTTATAAATTTATTTCGGAGCACTCCCGCTTTGGATAAATAGGTTTCATGCTGAAACAAATATTCTCACAGATATTTACAAAGTGTGGTGGGGTGCTTTTATGTTTAAAATCGTTATATACAGGTTAGACTGTGATTTTAAAAACAAATGTTGATATCTTTTTATAATATTTACAAAAAAAACGGTGCGGGAAATGGACATGATTACATTTCCGGATGCGGGAAGCGGGAATATAAAAAAAATAAAAAAATTCTGTTTAAAAAAAAATAGGTGCGGGCGGGTCCGTCGAACAAGGAATCAAATTGTTGTGGCCTTATCAAATTATTTGTTTGTTTGCATTTTATTGTCATTCATACATGTACATTTTAGTCTATTCAGAGTATTTTATTTATAAACATGATAAAGTACCAAGGCATTATACAATGTACTACTGTCTAGCTTGTAGTTTTGAAGCTCAACTGTTTTTTTTTCCATTATCTTTCTTTTTTAATTGTGGTTCATTTAACAATAAGTGTTCTTATAATTATTATCATTCACCTTTGCCATGTTTGCCTGAACTTTTTAATAACACAATGTTAACCTTTATGAATTTTGAAATGATTAAATGTGACAATTAAGAAGTGCAATTTTTGAGACTTTTCACTCCTTTTTATACATACATGCCTATAGCTCAAGCACACTAAAATGGTTGTATTTTTTTACACTGATAATTTTTTTCTCAAGATTTTTTTCCTTTGTAGAAGGGAGTACAGTTGTTTTATTTTTCATTAACAAATAAACACATTTTTTTTTTTAAAAGGGAGATTTATACCATAAATATTATCACAAATTTTACCCCATGATGCATCTAAGTAAAGTACCTGTTAGTTGTAATTTAAATTCCATGTAAAGTTTTCATTCCAGTTAAAAAAAATTAGAGTTGATATATATATGCATAGTTGTAACATTTAACTTGAATCTGCTGGTTTAATCTACATGTCTTTCAGAATGGTGCTTAAGTCAAGACTACATACACCATAATGCTAATTAATGTATATCACAGTAGACTACAGGTACATTAATATGTAGTTGCCATTTGTTATAATTCCATATATATGTATATAATTGAATTGTTTGTCTTTTTTTTTATTTTGACAAAATGAAAATTAGGAGATACAGTAAGGTTGTCAGTGAGATTGTTTTCTGTCAAAGACCACAGAACAATAATTCATATAAAAGGGGGGGGGGGGGGGGGGGTACACTAAAAAATGTAAGTTATTTTATTGAAGTCATTAAATAATCCAAACTCTTATGATGACTGTGTTGGTCAAAATTTATTTTTTTCTGATATTTTACGTTGTACTTTGGATTAATTCATAACAATACAAAGGTTGCTCTCTCACTGAGAGAGATATATATATATAAACTCACCTTATATTCATAAAGTCCGTTCGATTTCTATAAATCTTCAGAAATATATTCTTAAAAATTCATTGTTACTAATAAATATTTTTTTTTCTTCATGTGTGTAAATGTATGATATATACAAACTCTGACTATGAGTATCATAATTTTTAACTAATAATCAAAAAAGTTACTCATTGGCTCTCTATGTTACTTCTAATTTTTTAAATATAAAATACTCAATGGAGTAAGTATGAGTAGTGTAATAGCCTTCCATTCAAAACAAAAACATAAGACATGTGCTTTAAACCATGTGACTTTACTCATTTAAATAACACGGTCATGTGATTACTGAGCTTTTTGTATGCAATGAGAAATACAAAAGCATGCAAACAGAAAACTCAGTAATCACATGACCAGAGTTATTTAAATGATTTAAGTCAATTATGATATTCATAGTCAGAGTTCGTATAAATCATACATTAACACACATGAAGAAAAAAAATATTTATCTTTAAAAGTGAATTTTTAAGAATTATTTTCTTTCAGTGATTTTATTTGTAAAATTTTTATTTTGAATTTTTCCATTTTTCCATTTGATATATACATGTGTATTGTATCATTATAATTTTATTTAGTTTATAATGTTTATTCCCAACATATTTTTATAGCTCATTTTAGATAGTAATGTGTATATATACATGTATATATTGTTAAAAGTTTTTTAGCCAGGTTGTGCCTTGAAACATTCTCTAATTGTTATTGGTTGTTAAAATAGGTTGTGCCTTTAAATATGTCTTTAAATAAGCATTTTATTTTTGTATTTTTGACCAAAACATAATATTGACCACAATGAAAATGATAAAATAGTTTACATTTATCATAGAAATTTACATTCCATAACTGTATTTTTTATTTTTAGTCATCAGTACTAGAATCATGATATGATAAAAAAATTATGGTTGTGTTATAAAAAAAAATAATAATGAGCTCCAAGTTGATTCCATAATTATGAAAACATACAATTGGAAATTCAAGACTTATTCTTTAACATGATTGTCAAGGATTTTCTGAATTAAATGGGAGAGGGCATATCATTTCATTTTTTACTTTTTGTGAAAACTTACAGCAAAATAAGAGAAAATAGCCAGAAATCAGACCCATATAAATGTTAATTCGAAAAGATTGATAAGGGGAGGGGATGATTCAATCTTGGTATTTTGCCTTGATAATTACATAGTCAAATAAAGTACATATTCTATTTAAGTGTTACATCTCTTTGAAAACTGCCTTATGCAATATGTTAAGATTGATAACAAAGTAATGTGATTAAATCATTGTTTAAATAGATAAATTATTGTTAAAAAAAATACAATGTTGCTATTTCATATTTATGCATGCTTATAAATATTTCTTCCAGTTTATATTTTATATTTTACGAATAAAGTTTTTTTCTTCAAATCATCAGTTTATTTTTTATGTTTAGACATTAAACATTATTAAGTACACAGTGATAAGTTGGATTGATATATTGGTAAATTAAGGTCAAATTTCTAGAGTACGCTCAAAGATCTAGAGCTACACACAGTTTGCAAATTATGAAAGTATATGATACAGTTCAAATGAGAAAAACAAATGACCTAATTTAGAACAAAATAATTTACCAAAAACGAATATGACAAACATGACCAACATGAACTAACAACAACTGAATTACAGACTGACTTCGGACAGGCACATTACTAGCAGTCAGCTAAAATGGAAAAAAAAGTATAAAAATCTTAGTAAGCAGGTAATTTTTGCATTGTAAATCTTGCATCTTGTCACAAACCAAACTTGGCCACTATCATCAATGGAGTATCTAGTTTAAAAAATGTGTCTGGTGACCTGGCCAACCAACCAAGATGGCCGCCATGGCTAAAAATAGAACATAGGGGTAAAATGTAGATTTTGGCTTATAACTCTGAAATCGAAGCATATAGAGTAAATCTGACATGGGGGGTAAAAAAATGTTTATCAGGTCAAGATCTATCTTCCCTGAAATTTTCAGATGAATTGGACAACTGGTTGTTGGGTTGCTGCCCCTGAATTGGTAATTGTAAGGAAATTTTGCTGTTTTTAGCTCACCTGGCACGAAGGGCTAAGTGAGCTTTCTCATCACTTAGTGTCTGTCGTCCGTCTTCGTTAACTTTTACAAAAATCTTCTGGGCCAAATTTATCCAAACTTACCCACAATCATCATTGGGGTATCTAGTTTAAACTAGAGGCTATCAAGAGCCTGTGTTGCTCACGTGCACCTTGGTCTATGTGCAATGGACACAGATAAATTCATGACAAAATGGTGTTTTGGTGATGGTAATGTGTTTGTAGATCTTTCTTTACTGAACATTCTTGTTGCTACAATTATCTCTATCTATAATCAACTTTGCCCAGTAATTTCAGTGGAAAATATTTCCTAAAAATTTACAAAAATTAACTAAAATTTATGAAAATTGTTAACAATTGACTATAAAGGGCTATAACTCCTTTTAAAAGGGGTCAATTGACAATTTTGGTCATGTTGACTTATTTGTAGATCTTATTTTGCTGAACATTATTGCTGTTTACAGTTTATTTCTATAATAATATTCAAGATAATAACCAAAATCTGCAAAATTTCCTTCAAATTACTAATTCGGGGGCAGCAACACAACAACAGGTTGTCCGATTTGTCTGAAAATTTCAGGGCAGATAGATCTTGACCTGATAAAAATTAAAACCCCATGTCAGATTTGCTCTAAATGCTTTGGTTTCAGAGATATAAGCCTAAATCTACATTTCACCCCTATGTTCTATTTTTAGCCATGGCGGCCACCTTGGTTGGTTGGCCGGGTCACTGCACACATTTTTTTAACTAGATACCCCAAAGATGATTGTGGCCAAGTTTGAATTAATTTGGCCAAGTAGTTTCAGAGGAGAAGATTTTTGGAAAGTTTGCTATAGCTACTCTCCATAGGCATCGGACTCAACTTTTGGTGAGACAGACTATCGCAATGTTCGGCTCCAAGATAATGTAGTACTAGTGTTCGAGTTGTGATTCTTGGATATTTTCTTCTTCTTCTTCCAATACAGTGCAGTCCTCTAGTTGAGTATTATCGCACTATTGCCCATGCTGGGTGTGACAACAAAGGTGCAAGAAAATATTTACAGGTGCAAGTTAAAAACAGTCTGATGGTGCGATTAAGGGATACTGCAGCTCAGTACCCCCTGCTTGAAAGCATCTAGTGAGGTACTGTCCACCAAAGGTTGTGGGAGGCTGTTCCATATCCTTATGCTGTCTGGGAAGAAGGAATGCCTGTAAGTTGAAGTTCTGGCATACGGTACGAGAAATCGTGTTGTGTGTCCTCTTGCTACGGATGATGTAGTGTGTAGCTCTTGCGCTGGTATTGCTACGAGGCCATTTACTATCCTGTACATCATTACTGCTTTGCAGTTGGCCCTCCTCTCGGCTAGTGGTTGCCACTGTAGAGTTTTTAGCATTGATGTTACACTGCTGGTTTGTTGGTAGTTGTTCAATACAAACCGGTCTGATCTTCTTTGCACACTTTCTAATTTCTGTATGTTAAGATTGGTGAACGGGTCCCAGACTGAGCATGCATACTCAAGCAATGGTCTTACTAGCGTTGTGTAGCATACAGCTTTTGTTTGTTGGGGACAGTGCTGAAGATTTCTTTGGATGAAGGCCCTGGTTGAATTAGCCTTTTTAGCTACACTCTCTATGTGGGTGTTCCAATTAATAGTTTTGTGGATTGTGACGCCTAGATATTTTGCTGAGTCAACCAGTTTCTAAATTGTGTCCATGAATGTTGTAGCTTGTTGGATGTGGTTTGCGCTTTTTGGTAACGCGTAGCAGTTGGCATTTGCTGGGATGGAATTCCATTTGCCAATCAGATTCCCATCTGAGCAAGTTGTTCATGTCTTCTTGTAGTAGCTTCGAGTCTGCATCATTTTGGATCCTTCTGTACAGTACGCAGTCATCAGCAAATAGACGGACCGTTGATGACTGAACATAGTCTGGTAGGTCGTTGATGAATAGAAGGAACATGAGTGGTCCAAATACGCTCCCCTGTGGTACCCCTGATTGGACTGGTGCAGTGTGAGATGTTTTACCATCCACAACGACTCTCTGATTTCTGGAGCTTAGGAAGTCCCTGATCCATTGGAGTGTTGGCCCGCTTATACCATAGTACTCTGCTTTGTACAAAAGTCTCTCGTGAGGGACTTTGTCGAATGCCTTGGAAAAATCAAGCAAGATAAGGTCAATTTGTTCACCGAGATCTATGTTTTTAGCCAGGTCCTGTATTGTAAGGATAAGTTGAGACTCGCAGGAACGGTTCTTTCTGAATCCATGTTGAGCGTCGTTTAGGATGCCGTGGATATCAAGATGTTTTGCAATACTACTGCATATTATGTGCTCTAGGATCTTGCATGTGACAACAGTCAATGAAACTGGGCGGTAGTTACTGGCACGTGATTTATCTCCTTTCTTAAAGATTGGAACCACAAAGGCTTCTTTCCATTCAGGTGGTATGGTGCCTTGATTTATTGATGCTTGAAAGAAAGTGGTAAATGTTTCTGCTAGGTATGGTGCAAGCTCTTTGAGTAGTCTTGTCGGGATCTCATCTGGACCAGCTGCTTTGTGGATGTTCAAGTTGCTTAGCAGTTTTTGTACGCCATTTTCAGTTACATGTATTCTGTTCATTGTTGGATGTGGACTCTTTCCTTTATTCGGTATGGTTTTGATATCCTCACTGGTGTTGAATACAGATGAAAATTGGTCATTCAGAATGTTTGCCTTCTTTTCGCTTTCTGAGTAAGTGAGTCCATCTGTATCTTATTTTGAGTTGCTACTCTTTTGAAAAGATTACAGCTTGAATAAAAAAAGAATGAATGTTCATCGACAATTCAGAGGAATTAAACTTCATTTTGAAAATAAGTATCACAAACACTACTTTGTGGATCGGCCATTGGCTGAAGAGAAAATCAAAAGAAATCTACGCGAGTTAGCGGTTCATTCATGAATATTTCATGAATGAACATTTTCCCGCACTATTTTTTACTACATGTATGTACGATATTTACAACTGTTTTTTATTGAATAAGTAAAAGCCCGAGAGTATCGGAAAAGTCCGGTTTGCGAGAACGAGTTGATATTTGACCACGTTGTCTGATGGTCTCTGATAATTGACAAGTGATAATGGTTTGATTTATTTTAACAGTACACAGGTGATAGAATATAAAATAATCGATAATTATATGGCTAATGTCTCACGCCAAGGACGAGTATAGAAAAGTGCATTGTTTTTGTCAAACTGACATCGATCTGAAAGTTTTAATGCCAAAAATCATTTGAAAACTTTTGATTCCCTTATTTAAATACTAGCTGTTTCACATTCCAATGTGGATATATTAATGGACCATTACTCGTTTAGCATGCTCAAGTGGAGCAAACTGACAACAGAAATACGTTGTCTTAATGACAATTAGTATTATAGCATCCGTATAATTTAAAAGCAACCGAGTCATCATCTACTTCTTAGAATTATATAGTTCAGTGATCTTCAGTGTATTAAGACCGAGATCAAGCTAAGGACAAGTGCTGTAGAAATTATAAACCACAAAACATAAGTCGAGGAAGTTTGAATTTTGTTGGCGTCACTTTTGCCATTCTAGATGTAATGGTGAAATTTTCAGAATATCATGGCCTATGAAGTATATATACCCATATACGTTTGACTTGTAGCTTTCTTAGGTTATATATTTATCAGGTGAACATAAAAACGGTCTTCAGATCTAGAAGTATAGATATATAAAACAAGAATGTGTCATTAGTAAACGCATGTCCCATCTGCACTATCATTTGCTATGTTCAGTGGACCGTGAAAATGAAGTAAAAACTCTAATTTGGCGTTAAAATTAGAAAGATTAAATCATAGGGTACATCTATAATACTAAAATAACGAGGTCCAATGAATTTGTCAGCCGTCATGGGGTAAAAACGACAACTCAAAGAATTCAATTTTATATATATATCCACTATAGGACAATGGTGTTGAATAAAAAATACATCACTCCAGACCCTTTCATTTTCCACATATATGATATTGCCAATAATTAACAAGTTCCGGGTCGAATTCGATACCGAAACCAATAGAATATTCACCTGTTACCTATTACCTTATCTGTACGTTTCTCATCTGACAGGCACACAACCAAACGGTGTATTTCGGATTTTGCTATATACACGGGTCAACATCACAGGGTTGACACTACTAAATTCAATCATTTTCAAATTGTTCCCTATTGTAGTATTTTAAGCAGTAAGACTTTCTAAGATGACAATACGAATACTAAAAATCTGGACTTAAGATAAGCCAAGGCGTATAGGTAGTTTTCAATTAGTTTGCGGGCATGACATAACACAGCGAATCAAAGAATTCAACTTTATTTGTAACTAAATTGATAAATAAAGAACAATGCTGTTATTAAAAATACTCCATTCCAGTACCTTTTGAATTAATATTACCAATAATTGAATAGTTCCAGGTCGACGGGTTCAAACAGAAAAAACTGAAAGCAGAGAAAACTATGCATGTTATAATCGGCATTACTTTATCAGATGACAATCCCAATACTAAAATAAAGCTTACGCATAGTTATATACTTTAATTCAGTCACGTCGACGTTCCCCCGATATCACGGGTGTGTTCTACTGTGTACTAAGTTTCAAATATGATTGGACTTCAACTTCATCAAAAACTACCTCGATCAAAAACTTAAACCTGTAGGTACAGACGGACGGACGGACAAACGGACGCACAAACCAGAAAACATAATGCCTATAAATGGGGCATAAAAAGTGGTTTTTTTTTAATTGCTGGCGAGACAATGGATTAGTTTGAAAAATCTAAACTGTGATTAGATACATATTTGAAATAATACACGTCTATAACCTATTTGAAATAATACACGTCTAAAACCTATTTGAAATAATACATGTCTATAACCTATTTGAAATAATACACATATACAGTTGCAAACTTTCCAGAGGTGCTATCCAGCACTTTGATTGTAATAGATTACTAACATTTACGAAAAATGGTTAAAAATTGACTATAAAGGGCAATAACTCCTAAAGGGGTCAACTGCCCATTTCGGTCATGTTGACCTATTTGTAAATCTTACTTTGTTGAACATTATGCTGTTTACAGTTTATCTCTATCTATAATAATATTCAAGATAATAGCCCAAAAACGGTAAAATTTCCTTAAAATTGCCAATTCCAGGGCAGCAACCCAACAACAGGTGGTCCGATTCACCTGAAAATTTCAGGGCAGATAGATCTTGACCTGATAAACCAAATTTACCCCATGTCAGATTTGCTCTAAATGCTTTGGTTTTTGAGTTATAAGCCAAAAACTGCATTTTACCCCCTATGTTCTATTTTCAGCCATGGCGGCCATCTTGGTTGGTTGGCCGGGTCACCGGACACATTTTTAGCTCACCTGGCCCGAAGGGCAAAGTGAGCTTTTCTCATCACTTTGCGTCCGGCGTCCGGCGTCGTCGTCGTCCGTCGCCGTTAGCCTTTACAAAAAAAAATCTTCTCCTCTGAAACTACTGGGCCAAATTAAAACTAAAGGTGTCACACCACCAATTACTCCCTCAAATTTAGAACGTATGTGAAAGTAGGCCTACTCGGAAAAAAATAGTGCATTTGATGTCATTGTTTACTTAAACTACCCAACAAATTTGCAGAAATGAAACTTTTGGTGAAAGAGAAATATATTAAGACCATTTTGAGTCCAAATTTACTTGTCTATGAGTTGACATTAAAAATTGAGGATTAATGCGCTCCATAGTATACTAATTTAAGATTTCAAGAAAACCAGGGGTTATTTTTAGTGGTACATCCATTCGGAAGGTCTCTTCTTTCTTATATGGCTTTAAAGGTATGCTGAAAATTGGCATGAAGAAAGGTGATACCTGTACGATTCAGGACATACCTGGTTTGTAAGAGGTTAAACTTAAGATAAAAAATTTAGAAAGCTATGAAAATTGCAAAATTTGGTTGAACAGATAGGGACTTTTAATTGGTGGTCTGACACCTAAACTTGGCCGCAATCATCATTGGGGTATCTAGTTTAAAAAATGTGTGGCGTGACCCGGCCAAAAAACCAAGATGGCCGCCATGGCTAAAAATAGAACATAGGGATAAAATGCAGTTTTTGGCTTATATCTCAAAAACCAAAGCATTTAGAGCAAATCTGACAGGAGGTCAAATTGTTGATCAGGTCAAGATCTATCTACCCTGGCATTTTCAGATGAATTGGATAATCGGTTGTTAGGTTGCTGTCCCTTAATTGGTAATTGTAAGGAAATTTTGCCGTTTTTTGTTATTATCTTAAATATTATTATAGATAGAAAAAAACTGTAAACAGCAATAATGTACAGAAAAGTAAAACCTAAAAATAATTTAACATGACCAAAATGGTCAATTAACCCCCTAAGGAGTAATTGCCCTTCATAGTCAATTTTTAACAATTTTCATAAAATTTGTAAATTTCCACTAACATTTTCCACTGAAACTACTGGGCCAAGTTCATTATAGATAGAGATAATTGTAAGCACCAAAAATGTTTAGTAAAGTAAGATCTACAAACACATCACCATCACCAAAACACAATTTTGTCATGAATCCATCTGTGTCCTTCGTTTAATATTCACATAGACCAAGGTGAGCGACACAGGCTCTTTAGAGCCTCTAGTTGGTTATTATCTTGAATATTATTATAGATAGATATAAACTGTAAATAGCAATAATGTTCAGCAAAGTAAGATCTACAAATAAGTCAACATGACCAAAATGGTCAGCTGATCTCCTTAAGGAGTTATTGCTCTTAATAGTCATTTTTTACCAATTTTTCGTAATTTTTTGTGATCTTTTACAAAAATCTTCTCCTCTGAAACTACTGGGTCAAATTTAACAAAACTTAGCGACAATCATTATTAGGGTATCTTGTTTAAAAAAAGGTGTCCGTTGATCCGGCCAACCAACCAAGATGGCCACCATGGCTAAAAATAGAACATAGTGATGAAATGTAGATTTTGGCTTACAACTCTGAAACCAAAGCATTTAGAGCAAATCTGACAAGGGGTTAAATTGTTAATCAGGTCAAAATCTATCTGCTCTAAAAGTTTTAGATGAATTGGACTACTGGTTGCTGGGTTGCTGCCCCCTCCCCCAATTGGTATTTTTTAAAGAATTTTTGTCGTTCTTGGTCATAACCTTGAATATTATGAAAGATAGAGATAAACTGTAAACAGCAATAATGTTCAGCAAAGTAAGATAAAAAATGGTCAGTTGACCCCTTATGGAGTTATTGCCCTTTATAGTAAATTTTTAACAATTATCATTAATTTGGTAAATTTTTGTAAATTTTCACAAAATATTTTCCTCTGTATCTCAAGGGCCAAGTTTATTATAGATAGAGAAAATTGTAAGTAGCAAGAATGTTCAGTTATGTAAGATCTATAAACACATCACCATCACCAAAACACAATTTTGTCATGAATCCATCGGTGTCCTTCGTTTAATATGCACAAAGACCAAGGTGAGCAACGCAGGCTCTTTAGAGTCTCTAGTCTTGATTCAGGACACATACATGTGTTTAAGTGTATGGAGCTCTTAAAAAATGGAACCAAAGTGTTCCATATCCAAAAGGAAGGTTGGAATTGATTTTTAGGGTTTTGGTCCAAACCTTGTTAGGAATTGAGACCCCCCAAAAAAACAAGGATTTTTATGTTTCCACACCAGAACTAGAGTAAAGGTAAATGAATCTGTATGACATGGTACCATGCTCAATTCCAAAAGTAGAAGGTTGGGATTTAGTTTCAGGGTTATTGTCCTAACTGATTAGGAATTGGACCAAACGTTATACTTTTTGTCGAGTCTGTGACTTTTGTGGCAAATTCAAGACATAGCTATCATACATTATGTCGCTATAGTCGTCTTCAACAGGATGTCCACAAATATTCACTCTAGTTTAATTTCTTAAACTATGATGGATTTTTCCACAAAACTTGGACAGAAGCTTGTTTCTGATCAAAAGCTAGTATCTAGATGGAAATTTTGTTAACATTTCTTATTTTTCCAAATATTACATATATGTTTTTTTTCCAGTTAACATTAAATACAGTCTGAAAGTGAAGTTTTTGGAAAGATTAGAACTTGTTCTAAATCTTCACTAAGGCACTGGCCTTCCTAAGAACATGACAGTTTAGCTACTGTTACTAACTATTCACACTGAAATATAGTTTCCTATAGTTCTCATGTATGTGCACATAATACACATATGAACTGAAAAAAATGGTATATTTTTAGAGCAGTTTATCCAAGAATGTATGTACCTAAGGTGTGTTGATGTGCAGGCTTTTTTTGTAACATTTTGATTGGGTAATTGGGTATTGATACAATATTATAATGATTGACAACTGTCATTATCACCAAACAATCAGAGACAAGGTGGACCTTTGATTACAATGCCCCACCTCCTAAACTGTCAATCAAATTGACCACATTACTTATCAACCTCAGTCTTACATAATTAGAACCTTCAATATACAACTTCAATGTACAAATATTTGACCTCATAATTGAATACACAAATGTATATATTAGATGTTTGATATATATAAGGATGATAGATTTATTTATTGGCTATTACTTTTGGTCTACAATACATAAAGTGATTCTGTAAATTATGTTTGAAAGATGAATGATTGATGGATTAACAAGATCTTTTAAAAAAATGAAATATGAATATAAATATGAATATATAAAAGCTATTCAAGTAAGGCCTATCTTTTACTTGAAAAATTTCCAATAATCATCTGTACTTAATCAACAATTTAGATTAGTTCACTTATTTTTTTTATCATCAGGAATTGACTTGAAACAGTTTTAAAATGTTAAAACTTTTAATTAAAACAAACCATTGTTTATTAATTTATTCCCCATCAATTATTATGTCTATTTTAGTCATTTGAATTTTTATTAGGATGGAATATATATTTTTGAAATCAAGAAAGAATCCAAATTTTAATCAAATAAGTTTTTTTTAAACATTTGTTTACGTTGAAAAAGTACATTTTCAATGCCCTGTTTTGAGATATACTTTATAAATTGATCTAAAGGCTCTCCACAAATTTTAATCTTCAATGTCAATGCCCCAAAACAACATATTTAGATTATTTTTGTTGACATTTTAAAGTTAGATGTTGGTCTAGATTTTATGTCTTACAATGATAGTTGGAAGCATTTACTAGAAGAATTTTTAATTTGCAATTGTTTGGTTTTTTTTAAACATGTTCAGAACAGGCAACATTATTTGGATAAGATATAAACTGCAGTTTAAATAAAAATGTGCAATTAAGAGACCCATAGTATTTAATTAAATGAGCTCATTTTACTCTTACACTGGAAAAGCACTTTTCCTTCTAAAGACCTGCTGTAAATGCAATTTTCAGCAATACTAAATAAATTTCAAGGTTATGACCAAGAACGACAAAAATTCTTTAAAAGTAGTTCTTTATTAATGTTCATTTTCCCCACCATACCTTAATTTGAATTTTTTTCTTACTACTCTTCTAATCTTTCCATGAGTGATTTCCATCACTTTGATTAAAACATTTATTAGCATAAACCATCCTGGATCCTCTACATTGAGGTCCAAAGGGTCCAAATTAAACTTTGAATGATTTCAACAAAATTGGATCATTGGGGTTCTTTGATATGGAGAATATAATTGTGGACTTTCAAATTGGTCAACAATAAGGCCAAAAAGTTTGATTTTACAAGAAATTGAATTCTTGGGGTTATTTGGTTCAGATTCTAAACTTGTAATACTTTTTAGCTCACCGTACTTGAAAGGTCAAGTGAGCTTTTCTCATCATTTGGCGTCCGTCGTCCGTAAACTTTTCCAAAAATCTTCTCTCCTGAAACTACTAATCCAAATTTAACCAAACTTGGCCACAATCGTTATTGGGGTATCTAGTTTAAAAAATGTGTGGCGTGACCCTGCCAACCAACCAAGATGGCCACCATGGCTAAAAATAGAACATAGGGGATTTGGCTTATAACTCTAAAACCAAAGCATTTAAAGCAAATCTGACATGGAAAAAATGTCTATTATGTCAAGATCTATCTGCCCTGCAATTGTCAGACAAATCGGACAATCCGTTGTTGAGTTGCTGCCCCCAAATAAAAATGTTTAAGGAAATTTGGCAGTTTTTTTTATTATCTTGAATATTATTATAGATAGCGATAATCTGTAAACAGTAATAATGTTCAGCAAAGTAAGATCTACAAATAAGTCAACTGACCAAAATTGTCAGTTGACCCCTTAATGAGGTATTGCCCTTTATAGTCAATTTTTAACCATTTTTCTAAAATTTTAGTATTCTTTTAAAAAAAATCTTCTCCTCTGAAACCGCTGGCCCAAATTTAACCAAACTTAGCCACAATCATCATTGGAGTATCATATTTTAAAAATGTGTCCGATGACCTGGCCAACCAACCAAGATGGCCGCCATGGCTAAAAATAAAACATAGCCAGGTGAAATGTAGATGTTGGCTTATATCTCTGAAACCAAAGAATTAAGAGCAAATCTGACATGTGGTAATATTGTTTATTTCTTATGCAGCAAAAATACTGCAATCTGATTGGTTAACTACCCCGGTGTAAATAACACCCACCCTTGTTCACCCGGGGATAGATAAAATTTAAAAATTAAAAAAAAAAAATGAAATTTTGCCGAAATAAAGATAAAATAATAAAATTTAGAAAAAAAAAAAATAATAATAAGAACATGTCAAAAAAAATTAAAAAATGTTTTGTTTTTTTTTTTTTGTTTTTTTTTTTTTTGTTTACTCAAAAGAACACAA
Organism: Mytilus galloprovincialis; assembly: GCA_037788925.1. NCBI lineage: Eukaryota > Metazoa > Mollusca > Bivalvia > Mytilida > Mytilidae > Mytilus > Mytilus galloprovincialis. Next base: position 72,216,121 of record CM075340.1, read on the forward strand.
AAAATTTCTGAATTTGTCCAAAAATAAAGTAAAAAAAGTATTTGACAATGTGCAGCAACATGGACATTGAAAAAATATTACTATGGACATTTTTCATTATCGGTCGTCCCACTGTCTATATCACTCTGTTCAGCTCTTAATATTATTCCGTATCATGTCTTTGTGACGTCAAATACGTTGACCCGGCCTTAATAACTTTGACCCGGACATATCAGCGACGTCATAAAGTTTGAACCGACGTTAATAACTTTGACCCGAACTTATCAAGTCATCTTTTGTGTGCTGGTGAAACAAAGGAAACACTTCTGAAACACGCAAATATAGCCCGATAAATCGATTATCAGATTATCTGCATATTGATATTGTAAAATATCAGCTGCTTGACATTATATGAAGGCTTTTTGATCTCGTTCGCTACGCTCACTCGACAAAAAGCTTCATATTATGTCTCGCAGCTGATATTTTACGATATCAACATGCAGATAACCTGATAATCGGTACTTACCATATTTACAATTTTACATCCTGGTTTCAAAATGAGTAAAGGAATTGTTCATAAGAAATAAATTCGTTATCTTGCTGCGCCTCAGGGTGTATGAATTTTCAACAACGGTGTAAAATTCTGTACACCCCTGATTACACCAAGATAACTAATATTATTGGGTCAACATCTATCTGCCCTCAAACATTCAGACAAACCAGACAACCTGTTGTTGGGTTGCTGCCCCCGAGTTAGTAATTTTAAGGATTTTTTTCAGATTTTGGTTAATGTCTTGAATATTACTATAGATAGAGATAAATTGTAAACAACAATAATGTTCAGCAAAATAAGTTCTACAAATTAGTTATCATGACCAAAATTGTCGATTGACCCCTTAAGGAATTATTGCCCATTATGGTCATTTTTTTAACAATTTTCATAAATTTTTGTAAATTTTTAGAAAATATTTTACATTGTAATTACTCGACCAAGTTCAATATAGATAGAGATAATTGTAGCAACACGAATGTTCAGTAAAGTAATATCTACAAACACATCACAATCACCAAAACACAATTTTGTCATGGATTTATCTGTGTCCATTGTTTAATATGCACCAAGACCAAGGTGAGCGACACAGGCTCTTGAGAGCGTCTAGTTTTCATTTTGATCCCAGTTTTCAAGTTGGTCCACATTGGGGTCCAAATTTAAACTTTTGTGTGATTTCATAAAAAAAATCCTTGGGGTATGTGATAAGCTGAATCTAATCATGTATTAAGATTTTTGATATTGGACCTATCACCATATTATGTAAATTTCCAATTTCGGATTACATTTTTTCAAAAGGTTCAAACCTATGCTGTGTCAGATATTTAATTTATACAATTCAAATTCAGAGCTTTATCCAGTATTGTGACTTTGATGGTGAGTTGTCTCATTGCCACTCATACCAAATCTTATTTGTATTGAATGTTGTGTCCAAACTTTCCCCAACTGTTCAGGGTTCCACATTTTCGGTTGCATAAAGCTGCACCCTTTAGCATTTTATTTTATTGTATATTATTTTATGGGGGAGTAATCATTGCATTCATGCATTCAAGAACGAATAAAGAATGGCTTGATTGTCATAAATTTTCCAAACTTTAACACTACTTTTAAAATTAAAAACAAACATAAAGAAACCCACTGCATTTAACACAACATTCTGTTCGTGTACATATCCATTGCTAGAAATGCATCAAAGAAATATGTACTCAGATATTCAAGTTGAAAGACGATGTTTTTTGTATTGACATGCACTTCAAGAAAAGTGTAATACATTCTGCATATTGCATCAGATAGAGATAATAAATGTCTGGTTGCTGCTCTGAAAATATTACACAGGCAAAATTTACTCACATGAATTTCACATGAATCTCACATGAAATTCACATGAAAAATTTCACGCGAGATTCACCTCAATCGAGCTTATACATGAAACTCACGTGAAAATTTTCATGTGAATTTCTCGTGAATTGAGATTCACATGAATCTGATGTGAAATTTTTCACATGAATTTCACGTGAAATTTACAACAAAATTTTTTAATATTTTTCATGATTTTGATTAAATTTAAAAATTTAGATGTTATTTGAAATACTCTATTTTAAAAATTCATGTGAATTTCACATGAAAAAATATACGTGATTTTCATGTGAAATTCACATGAGTTTCACATGAGATTCACATGAAACTCACAAAAACTGATTTCACGTGAGTTTCACGTATAAGCTCGTTTGAGGTGAAATTCATGTGAATTTCACGTGAGATTCACATGAATTAAATTTCACGTGAAATTGATGTGAGTGAAATTTGCCTGTGTACCAAGTAATATTTTAAACTGGAGTTATCTTCCTTTGTCCATATAATATTGTAGTTGGACCAAAGGAAGATATCACAGATTCATAGTAAAGTAAAAAGTCCCAGGTAAAGTCTAGTTTTTCGTTCTTGCTAGAAAAATAAATGTAATCTTTACCATGTAGTGTTCACAAGCACTTATATTTAAATGTTTGCAGTCCTATAGTAAAACATGATCGGTCCATTTTTTGGGTTGTAAGAATATCTTATTTGCTTCATTGCAAAATAGATATAGGAAGATGTGGTATGAGTGCCAATGAGACAACTCTCCATCAAAATAACAATTTATGAAAGTAAACCCTTATAGGTCAATGTACGGCATTCAACACGGAGCTTTGGCTCTAACGAACAACAAGTTATAAAGGGCCCCAAAATTACTAGACGTGTAAAACCATTCAAAAAGACTATTTCATATTATAATTTTTGACTGCAAAGAATAATCTTTTTTTCGACAGATTACAAGATTATAAGACATGCTGGTACTCGGCCAATAAAAGATTAGAGAAATGAGGTAAAACCAATCTAACAATCTAACAATCTAACAATCGGGGTAGGAAAACTTCGACCGCTGTTTTCTGGTGCTTTTTTTCATGGTTAAAAAAACTAACAGTTTTTACCTACAAATTTGCACCGACTGTAAGGTTGATTTTACTTATAATTTAAATGAAAATATTATATTTCTACGGATTTTTTTTCTGCTGTCCAATTACTGATTTTGTGATACCACAATCTCCCTGAGTACAGGAGGTCTTGGTCATACTCTGTACACAATCTCCCTGAGTACAGGAGGTCTTGGTCATACTCTGTACACAATCTCCCTGAGTACAGGAGGTCTTGGCCATACTCTGTACACAATCTCCCTGAGTACAGGAGGTCTTGGTCATACTCTGTACACAATCTCCCTGAGTACAGGAGGTCTTGGTCATACTCTACACAATCTCCCTGAGTACAGGAGGTCTTGGCCATACTCTGTACACAATCTCCCTGAGTACAGGAGGTCTTGGCCATACTCTGTACACAATCTCCCTGAGTACAGGAGGTCTTGGTCATACTCTACACAATCTCCCTGAGTACAGGAGGTCTTGGCCATACTCTGTACACAATCTCCCTGAGTACAGGAGGTCTTGGTCATACTCTGTACACAATCTCCCTGAGTACAGAGGTCTTGGTCATACTCTGTACACAATCTCCCTGAGTACAGAGGTCTTGGTCATACTCTGTACACAATCTCCCTGAGTACAGGAGGTCTTGGCCATACTCTGTACACAATCTCCCTGAGTACAGAGGTCTTGGTCATACTCTGTACACAATCTCCCTGAGTACAGAGGTCTTGGTCATACTCTGTACACAATCTCCCTGAGTACAGGAGGTCTTGGTCATACTCTGTACACAATCTCCCTGAGTACAGGAGGTCTTGGTCATACTCTGTACACAATCTACCTGAGTACAGGAGGTCTTGGTCATACTCTGTACACAATCTCCCTGAGTACAGGAGGTCTTGGTCATACTCTGTACACAAAAAACAAAAACTACTTCTCCACCAATTACAAGGAAGTGCTATTTTATTAATATGTAATATTTGCCCTGGACAATTTTTCATGAAGTATTTTATAGGACAAATTCGAACAAGGTGGAAACATCGACGAAAAACAAGATAAAACCAGCTGTAGTAGAATTCAGAAAATTGAATAATTATTCAGTGGACAAAGATGAAAACAAGTATTATAGAGGGGGTCTCATTGGGGTGGGGGTCCGATCCCGGATCCCGCTTACTGTTTTGTCAGATTCCCGTATCCCGCTTACACTATGTACGTAAGCAATTCTCATTTTTTTGTCATTTCCCAGGTCCCGCTATACCTCCTTTCCCGTTTTCACGACACAATAATTGGACTTTCACGTGTCCCGCTTACAAAAAATCGGCAATCCCGCGTCACGCTTAGACCCCAACGAGACCCAATATAGATGCTTATCTAACATCACAGAATCTTTCTCATTAAAAAAAAAAACCATCTTGGTATGGCTCTATGAAGTCAATTCTTGAAATGATCCCAGAAATCAATCATTTATCTTCACCATTACCAAAAATTAATAGCTTCAAAGCTAATATGAAAAAAAAAATTAAAATCATATTTTATAGACTTTTGGAACACTGAATTGGTAAAGCACTCAGATGGTAAACTTATAACTTATGTTACATTTAAATAAGTTTTTGGAAGAGAAAAATATCTTTCCATTATTGGGAATTTTGAAGAGAGACGAAGCTTAACAAAGCTCAGAATTTCATCACACCACTTAAGAATTGAGTCCGGAAGGTATCAGGGTACTCTCCTAAATGACAGAACTTGTACTCGTTATAACTCCGGAGATGTGGAGGATGAATATCATTTTTTATTCCAATGTGTTAAATTTAATGATGACCGCAATCATCTATTTCAAGAGATAACTAAAAGTTTCCCGTAACTTTTTAACTCTTAACGCAAGAGATAAACTGAGATGGCTTATGAACACAGAAGATAAGTCTATTCTCACTGCTGCATGTAAATTTATTTCGAAAAATTGTTAATTATGTGGCTCTCTTGTCTGCTTCAGACACGAGGAGGACTGTGTAAACACCACAGCTCCTTGAGTACCGCCCCTTGGTGTCTGTTGCAGTAGGGAAACCTACACTATTCTCAATACATGTTTACTCCAGTATATGTTATTTGCTGTGAATATACATGAACCTTTTCCATTTGTGTTTGTTTTTTCTGCATCAGATACGAGGAGGATTGTTAGAGCTTTTAAGATCATAATCCTAGAGCATCGTCCTTTGGTGTCTGTTGCAGCTAAACAATCATTTATTTCATATTTATACATTTTCAGCAAAATATTATAAAATCAAGTGATAAAAAAAAGAACAAAAAAAAAGTAAATAAATAAATGGGGTTTGTCATATCTCTGGAGTAGCAACTCTCAAATACTTTTTTATTTAACAAATAATACCTGTATGACTATTTCAATAGTTTATATATTGTTGTAATATTTTATAATATGGTGTATACATTATATATGTTATGTGTATATGCCCCCCTGGGGACCTAATGTGGAAAATAAAATTTATCTTATCTTATCTTATCATATCCTGTACCCAAGCCACGACTTTGGGCATTTTCAAATTTTTAATTCTTGTATTTTCTCCGATTCCAGATTGAATCTTTAACTTTTCGTACTCATGGCGTGTGTATTGTCATTAGACTTGTGATGTGTTTAAACGGTATATAGAATTAGTATAATTTGGGTTTTATAAAATTGTTTTATAGCCAAGGCCGTAGCATCCATTGAGGCAAGTGAGGCAAATGCCTCACTAAAAAAATGACCAAGTATGATATTGATGTTTAAAAAAAAATCATTTATATATCCAAATAATGAGCGATGACCAAAACTAATCTTAAAAGACGACGGGTACGTTATTTGATTGCAATCATCGTATATAGCCCGGTAAATTAATTGATTCTGAATATCCCGAAAATTCTAATCGTGTCCGGGTTTTATCAGTGGAGCGCTCGTGTGGATACTTTGACTAACCTAATTACTAACTACAGTTCTATTCAAAATGCAGTTTCAAAGATAGAAAATAAAAGTTCTGGGGAAGCTAAATCCAAAGCAGGTGGACATAGGCGACTCCTGTATGATCCAGAGTTTATTGTGGCTTTGTGTGTAATGCAATTTGTTCTGTCCTACTTGAATTGTTTAACGAAATCTCTTCAAAATAAAGATTGTGATATGGTTCTTGCATATGACGATGCAGCTAATAAATACATTAAAGACCTTAAGACAGTTGAAAACAGATGAACACTTTAGAAAAGTATATAAGAGAACACAGGCAATTGCTGCTAAGCAGGAGATTCCACTTGTTCCCAGGAGCAGAACAGGCAGACAGGTCCATAGAGATAACCCAACTGTTGATTCAGCCGAACAATTGTGGAGGACAACTATCTTAATGATACCATACAAGACGAATTACTTCAAGTTTATTCCCCGGATCTGCCAGATGTAAATACATGGGAACAAGAAGTGACAAGGTGGAAGGTTAAATTTTCTGACATCCCTAAGGCCAAATTACCAGGTACACTCAAATCTTCTTTGAAACAGGCACATCAAGACTTTTATCCAAATATCACACGGATATTTGTGCTACTGTTGACAATGCCTGTCACCAGCGTTTGCTGTGAAAGATCATTTTCAGGACTTCGTAGACTGAAGACGTGGGAAAGATCCACAATGGGTGAGGAACGCCTTTGTGGACTGGCAATGCTTCACATTCACAGGGACAAGGATGTTTCACGGGAGGATATTCTACTAAGATTCGATAGAACTGGACACAGATGGATTGGAAAGCTGACATTGACTAGAAGATTTCACTTAAATGAAATATAGGCCCTTATAAATGTGTGAAATTTTGATTTTTGAAAGAAACAGTTTAATGACCACAAGTCTTGTCTTTATTTTATCTATCTTTTTTCTCTGACAGTTTTTCTATTTGCCATAATCGCCGATAATATCTACATATGACATAAAAATGCACATAACCGCGCATTTGTAAACAGTACCACATTTATAATCTACCAGATAAAGAGGGTCCAATTTATTCATTTTACACATAAGTAACCATACCCCCCCTCCCCTTTTCAAGAAAAAAAATGTTTTATCACTTTTATGGCACATGAAACCCATATGATCGATATCACTAATATAGGCCCAGGAAACGCCCAGATAGCAGGATTTTTCACCATTTACCCAAGAGCTTCTGGGGCCCTTGAACGTCCCCCAGACCCCCTGCCAATTTTTTTTCGCCTCGCTCCGCTCGGCGAAAGTATCTTGCCTCACTATTTAAAAGACCCTAGCTACGGCCTTGATAGCGTATAGATATAGGAAACTTTTGACTTTCAACATTATTTTAGTTTATGATTTGACCCGTTCCCCTTCCCCCGACCAAAACAAATAGGTAAACCAACGACAAAGAACACCACATATATGATAATTGATGAAAGACCTGTGAAATATGAATGAGATGCATAGTGACTGTTTGAAAAGAAAGAATTTCCTATATACACTGCCGGAACTTACTATAAATAAATAGAATACAATCAGTAATATAAACTGTCTTTTCCTAGATTTTGATATTTCAGTTTTATACCGGAACCTTTACATCAAAATTTATGAGAAAAGGGACGACCTTATAATAAGTTTAATGGATGGCAATGTTACTTTGCCAGGCTGACCATCTTTAATACGATGTTTATATATCACAACTCGTTCGCTTCGCCCGTGTCTGTTGTAACGTTTTGGATTTCAATGGACGTTAACTATGTATAACTGGTAAATTATTAAATCAGGGATTTCGTTTCAACATATTACGCAAATGAAATAGAGAATGTAAATGTGTAAAACAGACAACGACCCGCACAAAGTGCTGAAAACAGCCAAAGAATACCATTAAAACCTTTACTAAATTCTTTCATTTATATAAAGATTTGATTTTTTGCTTTGGTTGTACCTGTAGAAAACTTTTTTCTAACGGAATAGCACATCCGGTACAACGGTACGGTGATGTTGTTTACAGAGTCCGGAAACATAGATACGATCCGGTTAAACTTATCGATCTTTAAATAAACTTATTCTAAAAGGTTACCAATTCAACAACACTTATCGTCATCTTTTGATATTTTTTCGTTAAATAACCAAAAATTTTCTCAATATACTTCTAAGATTTACCCAAAGGAACTTACTTTAAATCAAATTTAAACGGTAATAACTGCCCTTCCCTAGATTTCGATATTTCGGTCTCAAACGGGAAACTCCACACTCAAATTTACGACAATAGGGACGATTTTTCGTAACTGTAGACATATGATATCTGTCGACTAGTTAAAAGGGCCCTTATTACTGAAAAGATTTTTGATTGACTTCACTCTTTGTAATAAAGATAATAAATAAGAACATGAAAGGATAACAAGTCCTTTATCATAAAGATAAGATAAAATATTTGTATTGCAATTATTTAATAAAAGGAACAAAAGTAATATTTTACACCGATTTCTATATTTGAGAAACACACAAATAACTATAAACATTTGTTAAACCGTTCTATGATCTTTTACATGTTTTATGAGGTCATTTAGTTTTTTAATATGCAAGGCCGTAGCATCCATTGAGGCAAGTGAGGCAAATGCCTCACTAAAAAAATGACCAAGTATGATATTGATGTTTAAAAAAAAATCATTTATATATCCAAATAATGAGCGATGACCAAAACTAATCTTAAAAGACGACGGGTACGTTATTTGATTGCAATCATCGTATATAGCCCGGTAAATTAATTGATTCTGAATATCCCGAAAATTCTAATCGTGTCCGGGTTTTATCAGTGGAGCGCTCGTGTGGATACTTTGACTAACCTAATTACTAACTACAGTTCTATTCAAAATGCAGTTTCAAAGATAGAAAATAAAAGTTCTGGGGAAGCTAAATCCAAAGCAGGTGGACATAGGCGACTCCTGTATGATCCAGAGTTTATTGTGGCTTTGTGTGTAATGCAATTTGTTCTGTCCTACTTGAATTGTTTAACGAAATCTCTTCAAAATAAAGATTGTGATATGGTTCTTGCATATGACGATGCAGCTAATAAATACATTAAAGACCTTAAGACAGTTGAAAACAGATGAACACTTTAGAAAAGTATATAAGAGAACACAGGCAATTGCTGCTAAGCAGGAGATTCCACTTGTTCCCAGGAGCAGAACAGGCAGACAGGTCCATAGAGATAACCCAACTGTTGATTCAGCCGAACAATTGTGGAGGACAACTATCTTAATGATACCATACAAGACGAATTACTTCAAGTTTATTCCCCGGATCTGCCAGATGTAAAATACATGGAACAAGAAGTGACAAGGTGGAAGGTTAAATTTTCTGACATCCCTAAGGCCAAATTACCAGGTACACTCAAATCTTCTTTGAAACAGGCACATCAAGACTTTTATCCAAATATCACACGGATATTTGTGCTACTGTTGACAATGCCTGTCACCAGCGTTTGCTGTGAAAGATCATTTTCAGGACTTCGTAGACTGAAGACGTGGGAAAGATCCACAATGGGTGAGGAACGCCTTTGTGGACTGGCAATGCTTCACATTCACAGGGACAAGGATGTTTCACGGGAGGATATTCTACTAAGATTCGATAGAACTGGACACAGATGGATTAGAAAGCTGACATTGACTAGAAGATTTCACTTAAATGAAATATAGGCCCTTATAAATGTGTGAAATTTTGATTTTTGAAAGAAACAGTTTAATGACCACAAGTCTTGTCTTTATTTTATCTATCTTTTTTCTCTGACAGTTTTTTCTATTTGCCATAATCGCCGATAATATCTACATATGACATAAAAATGCACATAACCGCGCATTTGTAAACAGTACCACATTTATAATCTACCAGATAAAGAGGTTCCAATTTATTCATTTTACACATAAGTAACCATACCCCCCCTCCCCTTTTCAAGAAAAAAAATGTTTTATCACTTTTATGGCACATGAAACCCATATGATCGATATCACTATATAGGCCCAGGAAACGCCCAGATAGCAGGATTTTTCACCATTTACCCAAGAGCTTCTGGGGCCCTTGAACGTCCCCCAGACCCCCTGCCAATTTTTTTTCGCCTCGCTCCGCTCGGCGAAAGTATCTTGCCTCACTATTTAAAAGACCCTAGCTACGGCCTTGATATGAACTTGTCGTTGCTTTGCCATTAACTATAATTTACAGTTTTTGAAGTGACGTTGTTATGATGCATTATTATTGATCTTGCTCCAACAAATCCATTTTTCCTTTTCACTCTCACATTGATTAGTTTTGATATTCTGCAAATTTCTTACTTTCCGAAATGCCCACGGGAAATGTGAACTAACTATACAAAACTATGTTTACGGATATATATTTAACGCATGAGTCGTTACTAAACGATCAATATTTTAGTTCACCTTACATTTTAGTAAAACTATTTAGGTGTGCTGTTGAACACGGTAAGTGTACATACAATGTACTAAGCTACCTGCGTAGTGGTATGTGTACGGCTGAGATTTTAAGTGATGATGCATGTTTATGTTTATTCCGAATGCACCACTAGTAGAGTCTACTTTTATTGATTCGCCAAAATGCATCGTAATGGGATTTTGATATTTGTTATTATTATTTCATGCAGCTTTAAAGCGGTGGATTTGTGCCATAATAATTGTGAATGCACGGACAAAATTCTTACGTGCCATAATTTTACTAAAAATGACCTAAACAGTGTAAAATTTCATCAATCGATTACAGCAGTTCTGGAACAAATTTATATCACTAAAGGAGATATTCCAGAGTTAGATATAAGAAACTTGTGTCTTGGAGACAATCGTCTTGATTCCTTGATTAAGCTTGACCTTACAAGAAATGGAATAACTCGAATCACTCAGCCGTTTTATGACTGTGTACCAAATTTGGAGGAGTTGAGGGCTTTCTCATAATTATTGGAATGTGTCAACAATTGAAGTGAATATTTTTCAGAATATGACGAAGATAAAGAAAATTGACATGTCGCATGCATTCTTAGACAATAGTGACTTTATAAACATAGCTGATCTCCAAGCTGTTTTCTCAGATAATAATCTCCAAGCACTAGAAGAACTATCCTTAGATCATAATGAATTTTCAATATTTGATGAAAATTCAGCAAACGTTGTATGTGCATTTCCGCATTAAAAAGACTGGATCTTTCTTACAACTTCCTACCAAAGATAACGTTGTATCATAAACTTGTCTCCCTCGTCTGGAATACATTGATTTATCTTGGAATAGTATCATAACTATTGACGATTACCATAGTCACAATGGATTGTTATTTTCCCTTGACTTTATCCAAAGCGGTAAACTTCCTAACCAGACCATGCTGACTGTCAATTTCAATGGAAATGAATTCGACTGTGATTGTGGCTTACTAGAATTCAGAAATTGGTTACTACGCACGAATGTTACAGTAGCAAGTAAAAACGAACTGAAATGTCACAACGGAAATCTACTGAATAGGACTATTGTCTCAGTTCAATCAAACGAATTTAAATGTTTTTCAGTAAATGATAGTTCACCAACTGAACATATTGTGATAGGAGTTTTGGTTACACTATTAGTATTGGTTGTGTTTAGTATTCTCTGTTTGTGTGTTTTTGAATAGAGAAAAAATCAAGCGTTTTGTGAAATATCGTGTAAAATCGCCAGGTGAAAATGAATACATGTCTGTTAGACGACATAGTGGACGTATAAAATCACGGACGACACAACTAGTGGACGTATAAAATCACGAAACGGAACACTGCTTTACTGTTTTCAACTTAATTTTAATTTATTTGTTAGTTTTGTGATTTCGAAATGATGACTCACAGATAAGAATTTAATAAATAAAATTAAACATTTGTGTATAAATGTGTGTGTAACATTTTCATTGGGAGTCATAACAAAACAGTGCAAAAGACGTAAACGCCGATTGATATTGATATTATTTTGGCTTTTTTGAAATTTTTAATCTTTATATTGCTTCAAACCACACACTAAAAATAAACTCATCTTAAATACCATGCTTTCATTTTATTTAACACCAGACGCCGTTTCGTCTTCAAAAGATCCAACAGAGATCCACTAAAATAAAATAGATAAAGTTCGAAAATTACTCTGTCTTGTCTGTATGTTCAACAGGTTGGGAACAAACCCTCTATATGGGATTATACATGTATAGAGGGATCATCCTTCTATTGAGGGGTAAAATTATCCCTCTATGGAGGAGTATTTTTTGTATAGACTGGATTTAAATCAAATAGGGCAGAATGGCATTCTCTACTTATTATGGCTGTAACCTGGAACAGTTGATGCACCAATTGATGTACTTAATTTAATATGCACATGCCCAGTTTGATGCTTATCTGACTAAATATAAAATCTATTGTTCACCATGATTGAAAGCTGTGATGATCAGGTAAATTCTACTCACTTATGCCTCACTGAACAGAATTTCTATAACTATTGTCAGATTTAACATGAAATTTAAAGGTCAACTATTCCTTTTGTTGTTGATCAGGTGTTCAGATAGGTATACACATGATACAATAGATTGCAAGTTTTGTAACTTTAGCAGAAAACTGGTTATTCCAATTTTAGTAAAGTGCATATGTTGATGCATATAATGCTAGAGATTTAGCCAATATAACTAGAAAATGCCATTCTGCCCTAATTTGCTTTAAATCCAGTGCAAACAAAAATACCCCTCTATAGAAGGATAATTTTATCCCTCTAAAGAAGGATTATCTATACAGGTATAATCACCATACAGGGGGTTTGTTCCCAACCTGTACAAGGCTCCGTGTTGAAGGCCGTACATTGACCTATAAGGCATCAACCATTTGATTTTCTGGGGGGGGGGGGGGGGGGGGGGGGGCTATGGTTTTTTTTTCTGTACAAACTTTTTTTTTCGCCTTCGGCGAAAAACAATCTTTTTTTTTAGCGACAAACCGAAAACAAGTTTTTTCTTTCAATTTTAGCATTACATATAGTGGCAGCTGAGGGTGAAACAAACAATTTTTTTTTCTCAGGGTCCAAAACAAATTATTTTTTTCATCAAAAACTGGAAACAAACTTTTTTTTCCAAAAAAAACCATAGCCCCCCCCCAGAAAATCAAATGGTTGCTGCCTAATGGTTTACTTTTTTTAAAATTGTTATTTGGATGGAGAGTTGTCTCATTGGCACTCAACCCACATCTTCCTATATCTATCATTCTATGGTATACAACAAGATGAAATTTTATTGTCAATAGTCATGATAGTGAATACAATGGTTCTGTTCTCTATCCAAGGTCACGTCTCTGACCACAGTCAGATGGGAGAGCAATGTTATATTTTTACATAAACATAGCAAATAATAGTTTTATTCGATTTCACCGAAGTTTGTAAATAAAATTATTAACCTGACGGGGGCCAGTAGTGGAGCAGATATGTTTATCCTTCTGGAGCACCTGAGATCATCCCCTATTTTGGTTGTGTTCGTCTTGCATCGCCTTTATTAAATTATGTATTTAGTGATTTGAGGTATTACTTGTCCATTCCTCGTCTTTCATTGTTTACCATGGCGTTGTCAGTTTCGCTTCGACATATGAGTTTCAAATGCCCCCTTTGTGTCTTCATCTTTTTTTTATTTAGTTTTATCATGTTTATTGTAGTCTAGTTATAAAAAGTTTAAATAAGAAACAAGACAGATACATTGTTTAGATAAGAAACAAAACGGATAAATTATCTAAATAAGAAACAAACAGACACTGTTAAAATCTCAGCATACTTTGAACCACACTATTATTTTATTTATTATTATTACTTTTAGGAACGACATCAAAAGTTCAATGAAGGATAAAAAAACTGAATTCACATATTTTTTTCACTGACCCCCTCCCCCTCTTAACTTAATTTGGAAAAAAATTAATTACCTATATGGATATATCATGTATATGTAAAATCGATTTTAAATTAACAAAACTTGCAGCAATGTTAACCCCCACCCCCAAACTATTTGATTTAAGTTTTTTTTATCCTACATCGATCTTTTGATGTCGTCCCTTACTGTTAAGTCTGTTTTTGTTATATCTATTTTACGTGACTGTATTTATGTATCCCGTCATACTTTGAACGACAAAATTATTTCATGTCTACCTGTGCGAATTTCAAACGCGCAATTTTACACCAGTTCTTAAAACCCTCTATCCTTTATGGGTGCATTTTACATAGATAAATTAAATCGTATAATATAAACAAAATGAGGATGTTAAATTCGATGTATGCCTTTTTGTGCTTCTTCGTTACATTTGTTGTTTTTATAGTGATTTAGATGATAACACAATGTTGACTGCTGTACCCTTATTTTTTTACCTTTTTACCTATTGTGTCTGTTTGTTTTGTTCACGTATCGGTGACAATATAATGAAATTTGATGCGACTGTCATACAAGTGAGAGGTTTAGCTAGCTATAAAACCAGGTTTAATCCACCAGTTTCCACATTTGAAAATGCCTGTACCAAGTCAGGAATATGACAGTTCTTGTCCATTCGTTTTTGATGCGTTTTGTTATTTGATTTTGCCATGTGATTATAGACTTTCCGAATTGATTTTCCTCTGAGTTCAGTATTTTTGTGATTTTACTTTTTACACTTAAAATCGGTTTTGCTTGTCTGTTTGTCAAAGAAATCTTGTAATTCAATATTGACTGCTGGAAAGAAAGAATAAAAACGCCCATAAAATGTCTTTTCCTATATACACTGCCGGAACTTACTATAAATAAATAGAATACAATCAGTAATATAAACTGTCTTTTCCTAGATTTTGATATTTCAGTTTTATACCGGAACCTTTACATCAAAATTTATGAGAAAAGGGACGACCTTATAATAAGTTTAATGGATGGCAATGTTACTTTGCCAGGCTGACCATCTTTAATACGATGTTTATATATCACAACTCGTTCGCTTCGCCCGTGTCTGTTGTAACGTTTTGGATTTCAATGGACGTTAACTATGTATAACTGGTAAATTATTAAATCAGGGATTTCGTTTCAACATATTACGCAAATGAAATAGAGAATGTAAATGTGTAAAACAGACAACGACCCGCACAAAGTGCTGAAAACAGCCAAAGAATACCATTAAAACCTTTACTAAATTCTTTCATTTATATAAAGATTTGATTTTTTGCTTTGGTTGTACCTGTAGAAAACTTTTTTCTAACGGAATAGCACATCCGGTACAACGGTACGGTGATGTTGTTTACAGAGTCCGGAAACATAGATACGATCCGGTTAAACTTATCGATCTTTAAATAAACTTATTCTAAAAGGTTACCAATTCAACAACACTTATCGTCATCTTTTGATATTTTTTCGTTAAATAACCAAAAATTTTCTCAATATACTTCTAAGATTTACCCAAAGGAACTTACTTTAAATCAAATTTAAACGGTAATAACTGCCCTTCCCTAGATTTCGATATTTCGGTCTCAAACGGGAAACTCCACACTCAAATTTACGACAATAGGGACGATTTTTCGTAACTGTAGACATATGATATCTGTCGACTAGTTAAAAGGGCCCTTATTACTGAAAAGATTTTTGATTGACTTCACTCTTTGTAATAAAGATAATAAATAAGAACATGAAAGGATAACAAGTCCTTTATCATAAAGATAAGATAAAATATTTGTATTGCAATTATTTAATAAAAGGAACAAAAGTAATATTTTACACCGATTTCTATATTTGAGAAACACACAAATAACTATAAACATTTGTTAAACCGTTCTATGATCTTTTACATGTTTTATGAGGTCATTTAGTTTTTTAATATGCAAGGCCGTAGCATCCATTGAGGCAAGTGAGGCAAATGCCTCACTAAAAAAATGACCAAGTATGATATTGATGTTTAAAAAAAAATCATTTATATATCCAAATAATGAGCGATGACCAAAACTAATCTTAAAAGACGACGGGTACGTTATTTGATTGCAATCATCGTATATAGCCCGGTAAATTAATTGATTCTGAATATCCCGAAAATTCTAATCGTGTCCGGGTTTTATCAGTGGAGCGCTCGTGTGGATACTTTGACTAACCTAATTACTAACTACAGTTCTATTCAAAATGCAGTTTCAAAGATAGAAAATAAAAGTTCTGGGGAAGCTAAATCCAAAGCAGGTGGACATAGGCGACTCCTGTATGATCCAGAGTTTATTGTGGCTTTGTGTGTAATGCAATTTGTTCTGTCCTACTTGAATTGTTTAACGAAATCTCTTCAAAATAAAGATTGTGATATGGTTCTTGCATATGACGATGCAGCTAATAAATACATTAAAGACCTTAAGACAGTTGAAAACAGATGAACACTTTAGAAAAGTATATAAGAGAACACAGGCAATTGCTGCTAAGCAGGAGATTCCACTTGTTCCCAGGAGCAGAACAGGCAGACAGGTCCATAGAGATAACCCAACTGTTGATTCAGCCGAACAATTGTGGAGGACAACTATCTTAATGATACCATACAAGACGAATTACTTCAAGTTTATTCCCCGGATCTGCCAGATGTAAATACATGGGAACAAGAAGTGACAAGGTGGAAGGTTAAATTTTCTGACATCCCTAAGGCCAAATTACCAGGTACACTCAAATCTTCTTTGAAACAGGCACATCAAGACTTTTATCCAAATATCACACGGATATTTGTGCTACTGTTGACAATGCCTGTCACCAGCGTTTGCTGTGAAAGATCATTTTCAGGACTTCGTAGACTGAAGACGTGGGAAAGATCCACAATGGGTGAGGAACGCCTTTGTGGACTGGCAATGCTTCACATTCACAGGGACAAGGATGTTTCACGGGAGGATATTCTACTAAGATTCGATAGAACTGGACACAGATGGATTAGAAAGCTGACATTGACTAGAAGATTTCACTTAAATGAAATATAGGCCCTTATAAATGTGTGAAATTTTGATTTTTGAAAGAAACAGTTTAATGACCACAAGTCTTGTCTTTATTTTATCTATCTTTTTTCTCTGACAGTTTTTCTATTTGCCATAATCGCCGATAATATCTACATATGACATAAAAATGCACATAACCGCGCATTTGTAAACAGTACCACATTTATAATCTACCAGATAAAGAGGTTCCAATTTATTCATTTTACACATAAGTAACCATACCCCCCCTCCCCTTTTCAAGAAAAAAAATGTTTTATCACTTTTATGGCACATGAAACCCATATGATCGATATCACTAATATAGGCCCAGGAAACGCCC
This sequence comes from Mytilus galloprovincialis, assembly GCA_037788925.1. NCBI lineage: Eukaryota > Metazoa > Mollusca > Bivalvia > Mytilida > Mytilidae > Mytilus > Mytilus galloprovincialis. The sequence continues at coordinate 72,233,400 of CM075340.1, forward strand.
AGATAGCAGGATTTTTCACCATTTACCCAAGAGCTTCTGGGGCCCTTGAACGTCCCCCAGACCCCCTGCCAATTTTTTTTCGCCTCGCTCCGCTCGGCGAAAGTATCTTGCCTCACTATTTAAAAGACCCTAGCTACGGCCTTGATATGAACTTGTCGTTGCTTTGCCATTAACTATAATTTACAGTTTTTGAAGTGACGTTGTTATGATGCATTATTATTGATCTTGCTCCAACAAATCCATTTTTCCTTTTCACTCTCACATTGATTAGTTTTGATATTCTGCAAATTTCTTACTTTCCCGAAATGCCCACGGGAAATGTGAACTAACTATACAAAACTATGTTTACGGATATATATTTAACGCATGAGTCGTTACTAAACGATCAATATTTTTAGTTCACCTTACATTTTAGTAAAACTATTTAGGTGTGCTGTTGAACACGGTAAGTGTACATACAATGTACTAAGCTACCTGCGTAGTGGTATGTGTACGGCTGAGATTTTAAGTGATGATGCATGTTTATGTTTATTTCCGAATGCACCACTAGTAGAGTCTACTTTTATTGATTCGCCAAAATGCATCGTAATGGGATTTTGATATTTGTTATTATTATTTCATGCAGCTTTAAAGCGGTGGATTTGTGCCATAATAATTGTGAATGCACGGACAAAATTCTTACGTGCCATAATTTTACTAAAAATGACCTAAACAGTGTAAAATTTCATCAATCGATTACAGCAGTTCTGGAACAAATTTATATCACTAAAGGAGATATTCCAGAGTTAGATATAAGAAACTTGTGTCTTGGAGACAATCGTCTTGATTCCTTGATTAAGCTTGACCTTACAAGAAATGGAATAACTCGAATCACTCAGCCGTTTTATGACTGTGTACCAAATTTGGAGGAGTTGAGGCTTTCTCATAATTATTGGAATGTGTCAACAATTGAAGTGAATATTTTTCAGAATATGACGAAGATAAAGAAAATTGACATGTCGCATGCATTCTTAGACAATAGTGACTTTATAAACATAGCTGATCTCCAAGCTGTTTTCTCAGATAATAATCTCCAAGCACTAGAAGAACTATCCTTAGATCATAATGAATTTTCAATATTTGATGAAAATTCAGCAAACGTTGTATGTGCATTTCCCGCATTAAAAAGACTGGATCTTTCTTACAACTTCCTACCAAAGATAACGTTGTATCATAAAACTTGTCTCCCTCGTCTGGAATACATTGATTTATCTTGGAATAGTATCATAACTATTGACGATTACCATAGTCACAATGGATTGTTATTTTCCCTTGACTTTATCCAAAGCGGTAAACTTCCTAACCAGACCATGCTGACTGTCAATTTCAATGGAAATGAATTCGACTGTGATTGTGGCTTACTAGAATTCAGAAATTGGTTACTACGCACGAATGTTACAGTAGCAAGTAAAAACGAACTGAAATGTCACAACGGAAATCTACTGAATAGGACTATTGTCTCAGTTCAATCAAACGAATTTAAATGTTTTTCAGTAAATGATAGTTCACCAACTGAACATATTGTGATAGGAGTTTTGGTTACACTATTAGTATTGGTTGTGTTAGTATTCTCTGTTTGTGTGTTTTTGAATAGAGAAAAAATCAAGCGTTTTGTGAAATATCGTGTAAAATCGCCAGGTGAAAATGAATACATGTCTGTAGACGACACAGTGGACGTATAAAATCACGGACGACACAACTAGTGGACGTATAAAATCACGAAACGGAACACTGCTTTACTGTTTTCAACTTAATTTTAATTTATTTGTTAGTTTTGTGATTTCGAAATGATGACTCACAGATAAGAATTTAATAAATAAAATTAAACATTTGTGTATAAATGTGTGTGTAACATTTTCATTGGGAGTCATAACAAAACAGTGCAAAAGACGTAAACGCCGATTGATATTGATATTATTTTGGCTTTTTTGAAATTTTTAATCTTTATATTGCTTCAAACCACACACTAAAAATAAACTCATCTTAAATACCATGCTTTCATTTTATTTAACACCAGACGCCGTTTCGTCTTCAAAAGATCCAACAGAGATCCACTAAAATAAAAATAGATAAAGTTCGAAAATTACTCTGTCTTGTCTGTATGTTCAACAGGTTGGGAACAAACCCTCTATATGGTGATTATACATGTATAGAGGGATCATCCTTCTATTGAGGGGTAAAATTATCCCTCTATGGAGGAGTATTTTTTGTATAGACTGGATTTAAATCAAAATAGGGCAGAATGGCATTCTCTACTTATTATGGCTGTAACCTGGAACAGTTGATGCACCAATTGATGTACTTAATTTAATATGCACATGCCCAGTTTGATGCTTATCTGACTAAATATAAAATCTATTGTTCACCATGATTGAAAGCTGTGATGATCAGGTAAATTCTACTCACTTATGCCTCACTGAACAGAATTTCTATAACTATTGTCAGATTTAACATGAAATTTAAAGGTCAACTATTCCTTTTGTTGTTGATCAGGTGTTCAGATAGGTATACACATGATACAATAGATTGCAAGTTTTGTAACTTTAGCAGAAAACTGGTTATTCCAATTTTTAGTAAAGTGCATATGTTGATGCATATAATGCTAGAGATTATAGCCAATATAACTAGAAAATGCCATTCTGCCCTAATTTGCTTTAAATCCAGTGCAAACAAAAATACCCCTCTATAGAAGGATAATTTTATCCCTCTAAAGAAGGATTATCTATACAGGTATAATCACCATACAGGGGGTTTGTTCCCAACCTGTACAAGGCTCCGTGTTGAAGGCCGTACATTGACCTATAAGGCATCAACCATTTGATTTTCTGGGGGGGGGGGGGGGGCTATGGTTTTTTTTTCTGTACAAACTTTTTTTTTCGCCTTCGGCGAAAAACAATCTTTTTTTTTAGCGACAAACCGAAAACAAGTTTTTTCTTTCAATTTTAGCATTACATATAGTGGCAGCTGAGGGTGAAACAAACAATTTTTTTTTCTCAGGGTCCAAAACAAATTATTTTTTTCATCAAAAACTGGAAACAAACTTTTTTTTCCAAAAAAAAACCATAGCCCCCCCCAGAAAATCAAATGGTTGCTGCCTAATGGTTTACTTTTTTTAAAATTGTTATTTGGATGGAGAGTTGTCTCATTGGCACTCAACCCACATCTTCCTATATCTATCATTCTATGGTATACAACAAGATGAAATTTTATTGTCAATAGTCATGATAGTGAATACAATGGTTCTGTTCTCTATCCAAGGTCACGTCTCTGACCACAGTCAGATGGGAGAGCAATGTTATATTTTTACATAAACATAGCAAATAATAGTTTTATTCGATTTCACCGAAGTTTGTAAATAAAATTATTAACCTGACGGGGGCCAGTAGTGGAGCAGATATGTTTATCCTTCTGGAGCACCTGAGATCATCCCCTATTTTGGTTGTGTTCGTCTTGCATCGCCTTTATTAAATTATGTATTTAGTGATTTGAGGTATTACTTGTCCATTCCTCGTCTTTCATTGTTTACCATGGCGTTGTCAGTTTCGCTTCGACATATGAGTTTCAAATGCCCCCTTTGTGTCTTCATCTTTTTTTTATTTAGTTTTATCATGTTTATTGTAGTCTAGTTATAAAAAGTTTAAATAAGAAACAAGACAGATACATTGTTTAGATAAGAAACAAAACGGATAAATTATCTAAATAAGAAACAAACAGACACTGTTAAAATCTCAGCATACTTTGAACCACACTATTATTTTATTTATTATTATTACTTTTAGGAACGACATCAAAAGTTCAATGAAGGATAAAAAAACTGAATTCACATATTTTTTTCACTGACCCCCTCCCCCTCTTAACTTAATTTGGAAAAAAATTAATTACCTATATGGATATATCATGTATATGTAAAATCGATTTTAAATTAACAAAACTTGCAGCAATGTTAACCCCCACCCCCAAACTATTTGATTTAAGTTTTTTTTATCCTACATCGATCTTTTGATGTCGTCCCTTACTGTTAAGTCTGTTTTTGTTATATCTATTTTACGTGACTGTATTTATGTATCCCGTCATACTTTGAACGACAAAATTATTTCATGTCTACCTGTGCGAATTTCAAACGCGCAATTTTACACCAGTTCTTAAAACCCTCTATCCTTTATGGGTGCATTTTACATAGATAAATTAAATCGTATAATATAAACAAAATGAGGATGTTAAATTCGATGTATGCCTTTTTGTGCTTCTTCGTTACATTTGTTGTTTTTATAGTGATTTAGATGATAACACAATGTTGACTGCTGTACCCTTATTTTTTTACCTTTTTACCTATTGTGTCTGTTTGTTTTGTTCACGTATCGGTGACAATATAATGAAATTTGATGCGACTGTCATACAAGTGAGAGGTTTAGCTAGCTATAAAACCAGGTTTAATCCACCAGTTTCCACATTTGAAAATGCCTGTACCAAGTCAGGAATATGACAGTTCTTGTCCATTCGTTTTTGATGCGTTTTGTTATTTGATTTTGCCATGTGATTATAGACTTTCCGAATTGATTTTCCTCTGAGTTCAGTATTTTTGTGATTTTACTTTTTACACTTAAAATCGGTTTTGCTTGTCTGTTTGTCAAAGAAATCTTGTAATTCAATATTGACTGCTGGAAAGAAAGAATAAAAACGCCCATAAAATGTCTTTTCTGTGGTGTGAACAGGGAAATATAAAAAAGAAGATGTGGTATGATTGCCAATGAAACAACTCTTCACAATAGATCAAAATGACACAGAAATTAAGACCTATAGGTTGATGAACCGTACGGCCTTAAACAATGAGAAAAGCCAATACCGCATAGTCAGCAATAAAAAATCCCGAAATGACAATGTAAAACAATTCAAACAAGAAAACTAACGACCTTATTTAACTAGAGGCTCTTAAGAGCCTGTGTCGCTCATCTACGTCTATGTGCATATTAAACAAAGGACACATGGAATTATGACAAAATTGTGTTTTGGTGATGGTGAGGTGTTTGAAGTTCTTACTTTACTGAACGTTCTTGCTACTTACAATTATCTCTATCTATAATGAACTTTGCCCGTTAGTAACAGAGGAAATTATTTTGTAAAAATTTTAAAAAAATTACCAAATTAATGAAAACTGTTAAACATTGACTATTAAAGGCAATACCTCCTTAAGGGGTGAACTGACCATTTGGTCATGTTGACTTATTTGTAGATCTTACTTTGCTGAACATTATTGATGTTTACAGTTTATCTCTATCTATAAAAGAGGGACGAAAGATACCAAAGGGACAGTCAAACTCATAAATCTACAACAAACTGACAACGCAATGGCTAAAAATGAAAAAGACAAACAAACAACAGCACACACGACACAACATAGAAAACTAAAGAATAAACAACACGAACCCCATCAAAAAACTAGGGGTGATAGTATTCAAGATAATAACCAAAAACGACAAAATGTCTTTAAAATTACCCATTAAGGGGCAGCAACCCAACAACCGGTTGTCCAATTCAACTGAAAATTTCAGAGCAGATAGATCTCCACTTGATAAACAATTTTACCCCATGCCAAATGCTTTGGTTTCAGAGTTATAAGCCAAAATCTACATTTTACCCCTATGTTCTATTTTTAGCCATTGCGGCCATCTTGGTTGGTTGGCCAGATCATTTTTTAAACTAGAAACCCCAATGATGATTTAGGCCAAGTTTGGTTAAATTTGGATCTGTAGTTTAAGAGGAGAAGATTTTTGTAAAAGTTTACAGACGACGGAAGCCAAGTGATGAGAAAAGCTCAGATGGCCCTGTGGGCCAGGTGAGCTAAACATGAACAAAAACAATGATGTAACGCATAAACAAACGACAACCACTGAATTACAACCACCTGACTTGAGACAGGCACATACATACAGAATGTGGCGGGGTTAATATAAAAAAGAAGATGTGGTATGATTGCCAATGAGACAGCTGTCCACAAGAGACCAAAATGACACAGACTTTAACAACTATAGTCCACCGTATGACCTTCAACAATGAACAAAGCCCATACTGCATAGTCAGCTATAAAAGGCCCCGATATGACAATGTAAAACAATTCAAACGAGAAAACTAACGGCATTATTTATATAAAAAATGAACGAAAAACAAATTTGTAACACATAAACAAACGACAACCACTGAATTACAGGCTCCTGACTTGGGACAGGCACATACATAAATAATGTGGCGACGACAGTACAACATTAGAACGAACTATAAAAATCAGTTGAAAAAGGCTTAACTCATCAGATGGACAAAAATACAATTGGACGTGGACGGGTACTTGTACATCCCGACAACAACAAGACACTAGGAACAGATCTGAGAGTACTCGCAGTTATCTGACAGCTTATTCAAAGCCACTAAAAACTAATAAAATATCATGCATCTTAGACTAAACTATCAATTCGTACACATCCAACATCCAATGGATTTAGTGTAAAGGCTTCATAAACAGTCAGAGTAAAACATGACCTTGTGCAATGCCAAGTTACAGGTATCGACAGATTGTAGATCCACGAATGTGTATATGTATACTAGTATAACATAATAGTATTATTTAGTTTGCTTTTAACTTACTGATAACAAAATCAATATTTATACCAATAAAAACAAATTTTCAATGATCTTATTACAGTGTTGAATTGGTAACCTTTTGGAATAAGTTTATTTAAAGGAGCAATAAGTTTACAAGGATCATTTCTAAATTTCCGGGCACGGTTAACAACATTTCTGTAAACATGAGGATGTGCTATCCCGTTTGAAATAAGTCTTCTACAGGTACAACCAAACTTCAAACCCAAATTTTTGGAAAAATGACGCTTTCAACGTCATGATTCCGATACTATTGACCTGAACTTACATTACATTTCTGTGCCTACCGCGCTTGTTTCGTATTTACTTTCCATTACATTTCTCCGCCTAACGCGCTTGGCTTCGTATTTACTATTTTACATACAAACTGGAATCTGCTTTTGTTATCATTATTGTGTAGTAATCAACCTGGAACCAGCTTACATAATTTATTTACAGAATAAAACATTTTGACCTGTTCATATTTTATTGCAACCACAATGGTATTATGAGCTTTCCCTTTGTTATATTTTTCATAAGCTTTCGCTTTTATCTACGTTATAAACAAATAGATCCGTTTTGACATGGTTCTAGACTTTTCTCACACCAATGATCAGCGATCGCTAGACAAAAAGGTTCTCCTAAATAACCTAAATAATGTCAGCCTTTCTTACCATTTCAACTTAACAACCATTAAAAAAGTATTAATCGAAATCACCTTGACATCCATTGGATAGAAACTGGTCTTTATCCAGATTTACGAAGTTTTGAATAATCGGAAATGAATACCAACGCGGTGCGTATGAATCGTCTGATTACAAATGGTCCGGTCCTTCTTATTACCAAAAAGATCGAAGTGTACGAACACGATGTTGTTAAGAAACTCATAAATATATTTTTATAACTTTATTGATTATGTGAAATAAACTAAAACATTGTTAAAACATAAGATATATATGTATAATTAATCGGGGGAAAACTTGATAGTCTTTTCGTTTTACAAACGACTGCCTTTATTATAAAAAAATATAATGTGTCCGTGTTGGTCCACTTTCTACAAATCGAAGTACTGAATATATTAATTGCGACTGGTTTACGTTTCTGTTTCATTTCTCAGGATAAATGTACAATTATCGATCTCGATAGTTACGTTCGTACACATTAATTTGACAATCTTTTCTGCATTACTTGTCAATCTAAATTTCAAATATGTTTAAATGACATAGAAAGGACGTTATATTTCCTACTAGTCCGGTCGGGATAGCGATAATTAAAATTTACTAGTCCGAGCTGAAAATTTAATACTAGTGTTGGGCATCAAACTAGTGGTTAACGACGCAGACTGGGCCGCAGGTCCGACTCAATCTTTGTTTACAAAGTTACAGCAGCAGAGTCTGTAACAGACTGTATCTGTATGATATGGAAATAAATTGATGCTGGCTTTAATACAACGGTTTGAGAGATCGCCGCCGATTTATTGGCGGGTGTGGGAACAGATTTGTAGCTCTCTACGTTTGATGCGTGCACAACAGTGTCGTCTAGCTAGTTCGACGCGAACACTATACAAATTAATATTGTACGGTGTTTTACTTGGAGGAATGTCAATACACTCACAGTCAAGAGTTATTCCTCACTTGCTTTTCCACAATAATTGTTGTGTGGTATTCTTTGAATTTCTCAGCAGTTATGGTTCTCTTCGGACATGCTTTGTTGAGGAATTCGTCTAGTTCAATAGCGTGAATCATCCCTCAACTACTTTTTACATAAACACTAATTTTGGCTTCAACGCCTTGTGCGTCCTTGTCTGGAGATCTTGTTGTAGTAAGTTCCAGTTTGGCTGCATTTTGGAGACATATCTATCCTCTCTTGACTTGTAATCTTTGGTGATAAATTTTGCCGCTTGACATCTATCCTTTCAAGCTTCTTAATTTTTGTTACCGGAGAGGGGGCGCATACTATGGCTCCATATTAAATTTTGAGATCAATTACTAAAGGTCTAGTTCATTGTTCTAATCTGACACAAATTTCAATAAATGGAATGCCACGCAAGATGAAAATATATGGTGACCCACTATAACAGCATAATTACTTGGAATTGTGTTTAATTCCATGATGGTTCAATACAATGGCATCAACTTAAATGGCAGGGCCGTATCTAGGGTTCGAATTCAGCGGAGGCAGGGGTTTGGTGTCCGCCGATTGAGGCCCCTTAGAGGCTGATTTTTTTCTCGCAGTAAAATGGCTAAAAATAACCCGTTTTCCTTCGATTTACTTACTTTAAAAGAGGGACGAAAGATACCAAAGGGACAGTCAAACTAATAAATCTAAAACAAACTGACAACGCCATGGCTAAAAATGAAAAAGACAAACAGAAAAAACAATAGTACACATGACACAACATAGAAAACTAAAGAATAAACAACACGAACCCCACCAAAAACTAGGGGTGATCTCAGGTGCTCCGGAAGGGTAAGCAGATCCTGCTCCACATATGTGGCACCCGTCGTGTTGCTTATGTGAAACATCAGTATTGCTTGAACCTGGAAACAATTTTTATGCAAAAACAACCTGAGATTGCTGTTCGGGATGAGCCAAGGCTCATGGGTCATGGGCAGAGTTGTTATGGAATATCAATATGGCAGAGAAGTGGTTTCAAGTTTCATATAAAGCGACCTGACTGACATGAAATAAAAAATCAAAAGAGTATCCCTATTTGTCTAATCTTCAAGGTGAAATAAAACTTGTATAACAATATTATGCTATTGTGTAAATCTACAGAAATCGAATTTACTTCAAGTAAAAGAAATAACTATGTCACTAGTAACTTATGTAATGAGTATGTGGGTAATTAGTCCTATAACATATGACCTTGGGAGCATTAGGGGACAACCATTTGATATTTTGGGGAGTGGGGGAGGAGGATTTGTTTTTGATCAGTTATTTATTTTAGTTACCATTTAATCAATGACTCCTCCTCCTCTGCAAAAATGAATCTTTTTATATTCCCGACTGCGTAATGCATACATACATATAAGTTTGTTTGTTACAAAATGCATCTTTAAAAGGTATTGGGAAACATATTACGCCGAGCGGAGCGAGACAAAAATTTTTTGAAGGGTTTTGGATCCACTGATATAGCTATAGAACAAATGATGCAAACGCATGCTTTCTGGGTGTTCTGAAGACCCTTTCTTAATCTGAAAATGCAAGTTTTGTTTTAATAATTTGTTGACAATATTTTGGTCTCAAAGTAAAATGTATAAATTCAGTGTAAGACTTAAGTTTCTAGGGACAACATCAAAAGACCAATGTGCATGATAAAGCAAAAATGGAATTTACATACATAAGTCTGTGGCTGCAGTTTTTGGGATACGATTGCTTTCAAGCAATCTGTAGACTTTTACCGTTGACTCAGGGCTGCATTCCCTCACGTCAATCGTTTTATTCTAAACATTCAGCAACATCTCAGATTCTTATGATTGTCTTGCTTTAAAAGGTAAAAACAAGCAAAAGGATTGAACATAAACAACTTTCCTGTAATGTTCTTCTTATAATCTTCATGTTTGATATTTCCCTTGACCTATATGCGTGTTTTTAACAACACGGAAAATCAGGATTAAGCAGTATTTATTATTAGTATTTTTTATAAATTTAGAAACATAAAGGGAATTCCCTAGTTTTGATAAATGCGAGAGTTCTCTAAATTCCGATAATTCTATTTCTGTCATATAAGAACTGAAGTGGAGTTTTTCCATATTTTACCGTTATGAAACTGATATTTGATACTGACAGATGGAGAACCATTCATCATATCATTTAATAAACGTTCTTGTTCCAAATCGCAAGTCACGGGTTTGTTTATGTATTAATGCGCATGCGTATAGTTTCCTTGATTTCAAGAGGTATCAGATTGAGTGGTTGCTCTGGATTCCCCGCTTCATTGATTAATTTGAAACTCATAGGATTCTTTCTATATCTGTCTGCTATTCAGGGTTATTGCTGTTGCATAATTTTAAATCATATGCATCATTTAAATTAAAATAAATGTAGTGTTTACCTATAACAACCCTTCAGCCGAAATGGAGTCTTCCATATTATCGTTTCGAGTTGTCCCCCTTCCGGAAGTATTTTCCGTCAAAATCGAAAGTCGAAATACAATACGACTCGTCAAGAAAAATTAACTCGTTAGATGTCGATAAACGTCGTATTATATTAAGAACGATCTCAATCTAAACAGAGGAGTGTGTACGGAAAGGAGTCATGTCCATGGACCCATAGGAAATTAATATTTAAAGAGTTAGAAATGGGGTTCCTCCTAGAATTAACGGTGATAAGATACGAAGTGAAATACTTTCTCTCACTCTCAGTGACTGCTGTGGAAAGTAAACTTGTAATTGATAGTACAAAAATAAAACACAAGTACATTGCTCCTACACTTGTATCCGGGATTGGCTATTTTTAAAGTTGAGTGACTATTCCAGTGATATTGTTTGCCTTAAATTAATGGAGAATAAAGGCTCTTTCTCTGGAGAAAAATCCCAATTTGAAAAAAAAATGGCTTAAAATTATTCCCAAAAAGACAACTTTTTTCCCAAACAGTGCAGTCTCAAAAGTAATTGTGCATGAATGCAAACTGAAAAACACCAATTTAAACCATTTTCATGCCTTAAATGACTATATGTGCAGATTTGAGGGTCTATTTATGTATCATCACTGACAATAATGGGTCTTATTTCAAATGAGGGTTTACCTCTCAAAAGGGGGTCTGCAAATTGAAGTTCCAGTCAAATTCATCTTTCATTATAAATTTCCCAATTTGATAAAAATGACGCATATTTTCCCGAAAAAAGGGTCGAAGTAGTTTTGAAAAAAGACAACAATATCACTGCTATTCAGATTATTACATTTTGCATGTGCAGTTGAATTAGTTTTGAAAATAATACTATCCAGCTGTCCCAGGGCTGCCAAAAATGCGTGAGACTCACGCATGTTCATGTTTTTTTGCGGTAGTATCCTTGGATCTATTTTTTCCCTCTTTGATCTTTTCAATTTTGACCACATCTCACGCATTTGCTTAATGAAAAGTTGGCAGAACTGCTATACATGTGTCAATGAAAACTTTGGCAATCGTATCCCTCAGAGCATTCTGCTCTTTGATTTCCTTTAAACTCATGATCAAGTTTATAACAAAATTACTAGATTACAAAAGGAATGCAACACTAACAGAATACAGAACGGCAATCAATGAACAAAAGACAAATAAATAAGAAACATTGATCCCGAAAAATCAAGGCTACGTCTGAGGGAAAACTGAACTTGCTTCTTGCTTGGCACTCGCTGTGAACACAATTTGATATGAAGACAAGCGTTTGGTTTTGAAATTTCATAGGCATTTGCCTCAATGTAGTTACAGCCATGTTAATTAAAATAAAAGTGAGGTAAGGTTTCCTGAGACAATATACATCAAGTTAAATGAAACCAATTTTCAGACATTTCAAGTATATTTAAATAATATTTATACTTTTATTATAAAAAAAAAGTGTTTCCCGATTTTTTTGGGGAAAAGATGAATTTATGAAGAATCTGGTGCCATCTCATACTTTCGATTAGACCTGCTGAGTGATTTATTTTCAATACATTGCAAGTCAGGTCATTTATTTTCAAACTACCACAGAACAAACCATTTATTTTTGTGATTATCAAGGCTGGGTTACTTATTTTCATAATCCTCCTGCCCCCCCCCCCCCTCCCCCAGAATATCCAATGGGCGTCCCCTTATTTACTATTTCTATTTACTGTTCTGATAAAAAAAATAATTTCATTATAAAAACGTTAAAAATTTAATTTTGTATGTACAAAAGAGCAGCCAGTAGTCATTGGATATTGTAGATCATTTAAATAGTCTTGACCTATTTATTAGTACAAAAACAGCTAGTAGTCATTGGACATTGTGGATCATTCCAGTATTCTTGACCTATTTATTTGTACAAAAAAAACCCAGCGAGTAGTCATTGGATACTGTAGATCATTAAGGTAGTCTGACCTATTTATTCATACAAAAAAAAACCCAGCCAGTAGTCATTGGATACTGTAGATCATTCAGGTAGTCTTGACCTTTGACTTATTCATTTGTACTAAAAGAAAAGTCAGTTTTCATCTTCACTTCACACACACATATACGAATATCAATTATATGCTTAGGAGACATGTTGCAATGTTAAACTTATTGCGGTATGTGAAAATCAAGACTTGCATAAATATATCCCAATATTAGAGGCAATGCGTCATTTTTTTCGCAGAGCTTTCAGCTCTTTGATTATATCTATGGAAAAATTTAGAAAATGTTTTAATTAATTTATGGTAACGATATTCTTGGTTTAATAATTTATCAGTAATACATAGATTGCGTTTGTTAAAATCAAAAACGTCACAACAGACACGGGCATAGCGAACGACCTGTGAAACATAAACACCGTAAGATGGGGCCAAAGGAACATCACCATCTTAGAATGAAAAATTAACAATAGGGAACGAAAAATCGTCCCTTTTGTCGTAAATTTTAGTGTGGAGTTTCCCATTTAAAACCGAAATATCTAAATCCATAAAAGGACAGTTATTACCGTATAAATTTAAGTTATTTAAAGTAAGTTCCTTAAGATAAATTTCAGCAGTAGATTGAGAAAATTCTTGATTTTTTAACGAAAAAATATCATCATGATAACGGAAAGTGTTGTTGAATTTATCAATTAAAAGCAATTTCGACGGGTCTTTACTGAGTTTAGTCATAAACTGTGATTTGTAACAGTACAAAACAAGTCTGCTATTAAAGGGGCACAATTAGTGCACATGGGGATACCTACAACCTGTCGATAAACTTTGTTGCCGAAACGTTCATAAATATTATCAAGGTGGAAATTAACAGCTTCAATCATCTCATCACACCTCCAGTAAGTATATGTAGCATATTTACCGTTCTCATTAGAGAGGAAGGCTTTAAATGATTTACAGCAAATATATTTACATTTAGCTTTACCAAACGACCATTTAATTAAATAGGAACACTCTTGTTTAATAAGATAGTGTGGAAGTGTAGTGTAAAGAGTAGAAAAATCAAAACTGTCAACAGAATGAAAAGGACCATCAAAAGCACGTAATTTATCTAAAACATCCAAAGAATTTTTTACACTCCAAAAATGGTTTATACCACGATGTTCATATATTTTATAACAATAGTTTATGATAAGCTCTTTAAGAGTAGTTAATGAACTTGTTAAAAGGACTGAAAGATTTGTTGTAGAACACTTACTAGAGGCCGAGATGAAACAATATTTAAATGTTTTTTTGTGTAGTTTAGGTAGCCAATACATAGAAGGATCATTCAAATGTTCAGAAGAAGCCTTAAGCTTTGATGTGGTTGTGATATGTTTGTTTACTATATGACTATATGTGGAGCGGATGTACTTGAATGTAGATGAATTTAAAATTTAAAATTTCATTCTCAAGAACGTCCGTGTAGTATTAACGGCATACCACCACCACATTGTTGGCTGCTTTGTCGGCCGGTACAAACACAAACCGCTTTGAAAGTTCTTGAAGCTTATTTCTTATTCTGGAAATAGGTGTATTATGTACTCTATTATTTACTTCTAAATTATTTTCAAAATGTTATATTCTCTTCACGTAGATTTTTCACGTTTACACCACTTTTTAGAAAACGAGAATAGAGCATCTTTGGTGACTTGATGACACTCTTTCCAATCTATTTTTGATGGAAAACGATATTTTGGTCATTTTTAACCTCTCTGTCCTTGGAGGTATTGACGTCCCCTGTAATAACATGGCCATAGGGAACATATATAAACTTCGAAGATTCACAGTTTCAAGTTCAGGGAACCATGTTAGCGGGATCCCAACCCGCCCCTATCCTGGGATAGTGGTATAACAATACAATATAAAAATCAGTTGAAAAAGGCTAAACTCATCAGATGGATAAAGATACAAGTGAACGTGGACAATTTTTTGGCACCTTTATCAACATTTCCGTAAAAATGAGGATATGAGTTTTTTTTTGGTCGGATTAGCTCTTCACATGTTGCATACGGATTATGTTTTTTCACAAAAGTATTTTCGCTGAATAGATAAGATAAAATAATTCGATTAGCAAATCATGGTGCCCAAAATTTGAGATATACAATCAAATAAATTATGTATTGTCGAAATGCACATCTGGTACAGTAAAAGTGGAAATGTTAATTAGAAGGAGCAGAGTTCTTTTTCTATCATTCTCCCTTTAGAAAATGCAAACCACACACTACTGGTATATCTGGTTATAAGCCGGCTATAACACGGACACAGAAGAATATACATGAGGTTTTAAGAGTTCTGAACTGACGTGTTTGGTAAAGTGAATATTTGATATCAATCCATTTTGACAAAAATACTTTATAACCTACTGGTTCTGTTGATTAAAATATTTTGCCTATTAAAAAAGTTTGTCAGGTTGGGATTGTATCAGCAGTTATTAGAGTTAGTGCAATTCACATTTTACTTTGTATGATGGACATTTTAAAACAGGAAAAACATGTGCAGTTTCTTGCTAAAGAACAACAATTTAAGTCTTGGGAATTTTTACCTACTATTTCATTTGATTTTCATGGACATTTGAATCTTTGTTATTATCGTGCCATGAACATTAACATAAACAAAAACTATATATGGAAATAAAACGTCCAATCATAAAGAATATCCAAAGGACGATATTGCAAGATAGACAGTCAATATGGTAGTACGCTAGGCATATTATAATACAGATGTAAATACTTTTGAAAACTGCTATAGTGCGTGGGCCTTATTTTCTTACGTACCAGCTAAGAAAAGTTTAAAGATCAACGAACTGGACATCTGAATCTACATTTACTTCTATTTATCTTGAAGATGTTCCAGACCACAGGTTCATTTTGGCCAAGTATGCAAAAATTGCGTTGGGGTTTAACATGTTTTGTGAGATTTCCCCCTCCCCCTATACCTCTAGCCAATGTAGAATAAACAAACACACAAGATACACAAAGTAAACTCAGTTTAAAAGAAGCCCCAGTCTGATGTCAGAAAAGGTAACAAAAAAAAAAAAAAACTAAGCAAAATGTCAATGATACATACATTAACAAAGGATTACTAGCTGTAACTGACATGCCAGCTTCTGGCCTCATTTAAACTGATCGAAAAAAATTGTCTTTATCATATTAAAACCAAGCAAAATCCTTCCCGTAAAGTGTTTATAATCATACCATCATAAAATACACGAGAAGAACATATGTCAACAACTGGTTTTAAACTAAATGTGTTTATCCGATGCAAGGATCCTATGAGTGAATCAATAATAATGCCAAAATAAATCATCTCCAATGACATGACAACAGTAATTATGTCCCTTCTGTATAAGCCTGTTTTTATTTTTGGTTAGCTTAGAGGTCAATGCCGACATCTTTGTGCTTTGTAGAGAATATTGCCATAACAGATAAGTTGTGAAATACCTGAACGTATTTGTATGTTGATTTATATTAATGAATAATGTCCTTGTATCGATGATAAAACTTTTAGATACGTTGAGATATATAAACATCATAAGATGGTGACAAGAGAACCTCGCCATCTTAAAATGGATAATTAACAATAGGAAATGAAATACCACCTCTTTTATAGACATTTATTTTGGTATTGATCTTCCCGTTAAAGATAAATATATCAAGATCCAGGAAAGGGCAGTGAACATTGTTAGTATTAGCTTTATTTAAAGTCTACTTGTTAAAATACATCAATTTGATCTACATAATGAAGTCATTATTCAGTGCCAAAATATCATCCAAATATCAAAAATGTTATTAAATTTATTAATCCGATGTTTTTTCTATGAGTCTTGCTGATTTTAGTCATACATTGTAACTTAAAACAATACAGAAACAGGTCTGCAATAAGTGATGAACAGTTGGTCCCCATTGAAATTCCGATAACTTGACAATATACGGAATCTCCGTAGCGAACAAAAAGGTTGTGTAGCAATAAATCAAGAGCAGTTATAGTATCAAAACAGGTCCAATTGACATTTATTGATTATTCTTTTATTTGTTGTTACTAAAAAATACCTCAAAAAGTTTGAACATATATAAGAGATATGAAGACACCATTGGAAAAGTTAAACCCATAAGTCAATTCATAGTATTGTGGCAAAAAAATCCAACGAAAAACCTCCAAAAAAAAAGAAGAATGAAATCAATTCATATACATATACCACAATAACCAGTACAAAGATTTTAGTTGAAATACTAAGATTGTTTTACCTCAGTAATAGATTACCTTAGCTGTATTTGCCAAAACGTTTAGGAATATTTGGTCCTCAATGCTCTTCATTGTCATACTTTATTTGGCCTTTTTAAGTTGTTTTTATTTGAGCGTCACTGATGAGTCTTTTGTTGACGACACGCACGTCTGGCGCAAATATAAGATTTCAATCCTGGTATCTATGATGAGTTTATTTTAAACGTTCCGAAGTTTGTTTTGTTTTGGTTTGCAAAGACGGTTTTATGCATAGTTTATATATTTTGTTCCGTCTTATTGAATCATCTGTAAAAATATAAAAACTAAAAGCCTTTTTTAAAAGTCTGTATTTTAATAAAAAATAACATGGTTTAACATAAATATCATAATTCATATTACATAATAAAAAGAATGAAATAAATGAATAATAATAAAATGACATCAGGAAAAACAGATATCATATCAGTGTTTGCTGTGGATTGATTTAGAAAAGTCAAATAAATATACAAGCTATAAATCAAATGCGGATACATTTGTACTAAACACTATGTAGATGTTTCATTTTAAGTTCAAAATATGAAAGTTCTGGTGAAAAAAAATTTGTAACCATAAATTGATGTTAACATGTTATCAATTTAAGAAATATGCATACGAAGAAGTGGTTGTTATGTGCACACTGTGTATTTCATTCTGTAAGTGCAGAAATAAATTGTCTGGTTTGAGAGACAATTGCAAGAATCAAAAAGATTTAAAACAATAAATAAACAGATCAAATGGAAAAAATATGAATAAATCAAAACATGTTGAACTCCATGCACGTCACATTAATTAGAAAAAATATAACTAGGTTCTATTTTCATATAATGTTTAAATAAGAATCATCCATTTTTATCCTTCATAAGATTGTTAAAAATTTTGATTTGAATAAAAAGAATACATGTGATGATTTTGTCTGAATACTGTAAATTCCGAAATTATTTAGTGGTTCTATTAATGTTTCTCGAAGTGAAATGATTGCAAGCGTTCTGAGATATTGGTTTTTGTTACGCGTTTAAGACATTGGCAAATGCTTTTTCCATGAACTTCACTCTTGAGGGATATCTAAGGTTGAACAGAAAGTATAAGAAACCAGTGTTTGGAGAGTAAGGGAAGACTCATTTTGTGCCCATTATCACACGAAAATGTCAGACCCGTATTTTGATGCGTTTGTGTTATATTGAGCAAAACATTAGTTTTCACGTTTGTATAAGGATTTTCACATGCATACTTAACCTTGTGCACCACTCAAGTGATTTATTGGCACAATTAATGATAGGAACAGTAAGCAAATTATAATACATTTCAGTTATGAACTTTTTTGTATCCTAATTTATTTAATTGTTTCGTTATTTTGTTCCAAGTGTCAAGAGATGACGTCATTTTGTAAGGCTATTTTTCTATATGAATTATGTGTTCGTGTAACTGATTATCTTGGAAATTGCATACTTAAATAGTTATAATTTTGCACGTATAATGAAGTTGTGAATTTTTTTATTAACGATTTCTTAAGAGTCATATCACATATTCCTACATGATTATTTATATGAATGTCGTATCTTTTGCAGCATCATATCACATGGAACACACCTTGAAGTTCATGTTTCATTAATAAACTTACCTTTTTTCCACCTCTACTAATAATAATTGTTTGCAAGCGTATCACATCTCACATTAAAATTATTCCGTCAAATGTGATATTGATCTTAATTGTTCGTTTATTAACTTACAAAATTTTAAAGAAACTGAGGTTTCAACTCAAAGTTGACCTTTGTGGATTTTGGCTATTGATTTTAGGTCCTTTAAGTCATATAGTTCTTCAAATTTGTTGGTCTTTATGCATAATTCACTTTCAAATATGCAGCTTTGACCATACTGGTGAAGGAAAATCAAGATAAGCACTACAGACGTATGGAATTTGTAAAGTGTTGTTTCGATTTTTAATACTCTTTCAATAAAGTTTTCCGAAAAGTGCTATGAATTTAAGTGTATACATTTTTATGGAAGGGGAAACTTTAACATGTTATTTCGACATACCTGTGGCCAAGTTTTGCTTTTTATCAAAAGTTAAATAATCCATTACAATATTTCAGTAGGTGAAATGATGATAACATTTTTACTGAACCCCATCACTAAAATATCGTCCAAGTAGTTGTTATTTATTCTCAGTAGAGTTGATATTGATAGTAAGGGTTGATTACTATTAACATAAATAAGCTTGATGACATTGTCTTGTTGTTGCAGATATGAATCTGACTGAATAATTTTCTAAAATTCACCTACGTCTAAAAATTACACGGATCCACCTTTCCAACTTATGATCCGTATATCCATATTTGACTTTTCAATGAATGTTTCAATGAAAATACATGATATACTAGTATATATTCCATCTTTTTATCATTTCCCTTTTAACTTTTCTGTTTTTTTATTTTGTATTTTTGTTTATCTCATCGACAGAAGAACGTCCTTAGGTCACTTTCCAAACAATAGATATAGAAAGATGTGGTTTGAGTGCCAATGAGAGACAACGTCTGCTTTTATAACTAATACCTTGTGTATAAAATTAAAAGTATAAAGCGAAAGAAGTTCATGCAAACATTTTGTTCTTATTCAGATCTTTCAGGCATACCAGTAATACGGTATATATTTTGGGTAATCATTTTATTTTCTTGTTGATTGGGAAAAATATCACTTCAAATTTTATACATGTATTACCTTATTGAAACACTTTTTGGAATCACCCATTTACGAATCAGTGTACATGCCAAAAGTTTCTTCAATAGTACAATAAAACAAAAAACAAAAGATTGGAAAGCTCGATGAGAGAGATGATAAAAAATAAAAAACTTTAAAAAAAAAAAACTGTCCATGGTCATATAGGGTTCACACCTTTTGTAGTTTGAGAAAATTTGTATTCATTTTCAGCAAAAGATATTTGTAACAAGTGGACCTACAATTGTCAGAGCAGGTCCTCCAAGTTTGCAAATATAAAGAACTAAAAAAAAGTCAAACCTC
This sequence comes from Mytilus galloprovincialis, assembly GCA_037788925.1. Taxonomy (NCBI): domain Eukaryota; kingdom Metazoa; phylum Mollusca; class Bivalvia; order Mytilida; family Mytilidae; genus Mytilus; species Mytilus galloprovincialis. Next base: position 72,253,434 of record CM075340.1, read on the forward strand.
ACGTCCAGTAATATTCCAACACACTATAGACAATGTTAAAAGTTGGTGAATATAACCTCTGGGTTCCTCCAGTAAGGAGTCGACAAAAAGACACATTTTATTTTAATGGCATACAAGATTGGAATATGTTGCCAATTAAGGTTAAAAAAATAAAGAAAATAAAGGAATTCAAAATTAGCGCCAAAGAGCATTTAACCAAAAGTTATAGTGCGGCTTCATCAGACTACTTTTTATATTATTAATCATATTTTTATATAAATTACTTTTAATATGAATTTTTAAGTCATATTAATTTGTGTGTTATCTTTTTTTGTATGCCGAACACTATAAGCCGTTTACATGAAGGGACCCCATTGGAAACAAGCTTTAGAGCTTTCATGGGTTATCCCTGATAAAATATCAGCAAATTGTTTCATACACTTAAGGATACTGCACTCATAAAATGCCAATATTTTTTTACCATATTATGTGTTAGTATTGTCTTTATGTATCGTATATATTGTGTATTGTAATTATAAAGATGCTTGATATTTTATTGAATAAAATATTAATATTATTATTTAGGGATGTTTACTATATGATATTTATTAGTTTAGCATGTTTAATATATGCAAATCAATTCATTTTAACCGATTTTAAGAAAATTACATTGTTCTATTCGATAAATTAGTGATAACTTTTTAAATTTCGACTAAATGAAGATGATAGGGAACATACATGGCTTAGATTAAAGGTGGAGTTAACTCCCTTCTAACATACATTGCTTAGATTACAGGTGGAGTTAACTCCCTTCTAACGTATTTCTTTCTTCTATCTTCATATTACCCTAATGACTTCACTGTTCCTTATTAATCCAGGTTTCTCAATCATGTATGGCATATTTCTTAAACACGAAATCTATGGTTTGAGCATACAGTTATCTAAATGTCGACCATGTAAGTAAAATCTCCCGAACGATACTGAATCAAAGTCGTAATATGATCACCAACCTACAGTACGATATAACAGGCTAGTCGTTAGTACTTTTAAAATAGGAGAATGCAAGTATAACTTTTTGGGAAAATGTTGATTTTAGTTGAAATAATAAGACCTAACTGAGTGGGTACTTAATTTTGCCCTTTGACTATATATATAGAATAAAAATGTTTATTCATATCTTGTTCTTTCATCTGAAACGAAGAAACATGTTAGATAAAAACCACGCTTTAAAAATCTCATGCGTTCAAAGCCCTTTTCTGGATTCAACTTCTTCAGGAGCACTCAAAGCCGAATATTTGAAAGACAAGAAAAGGTAAGTATCGAATCAGCCGAAGAGCTTTATGACCATAAAGAGAATAAAACTAATAGCCGATTCGATATAAGGTCAAATTTGACTAAGGGAGTTGAAACTTTAGTTTCTTGATAATTTACAAATTAGTGCGATTGGACAAGTTGAAGTGTACATGAATCATTCAAGAACAACATTGAAATGTGCTGAAATTACCTTTCTTTCTCCGGAAGAAAATACTTTGAAAATGCAAATGTGCAGTGAAAAAGAGTGTATCGTGATATTTAAAAGTGCAAAGTGCTATTTTTCCATGATAAAAATGAACGAAATTTGTAAGATTTTTTTTAAAAACAGGACGGACCACGACTTTGAAATTAAAAACAAGTGCCATTATCTAGCGTAACAAAAATGTTTCTCTAATTTCTCCTAAATGTATTATTGTATGTTGGTTCTTTCGTCATGTTGTTCTTGAGATCATCTGAGAAATTTAACTTTCCATTCGGAGGTCTCCCCAATTATCCTACAACAAAAAACAAAACAAAACGAATTTAAAAAAATGTTTTATGTTAAAATAACATATGAACTATAATACACAAACCATAGTTATTTCACAGATTAAAGCAAAGATATGCAGTAAATGTACAGTTGTTTAACAATTCGAATCTTAAATGATTAAAAAGAACAGATTACATTGACATTTAAAAAAAAGAGTAATTAAGAATAACCATTATAGAATCAGATTTCCAACATGTCACAAATGTATGTTTTCAATCAAATCAGATTGTAATAAACTTTTTGACAGTTTATGAAAAAACGATGAACTGAACTTCTTTAATTCACGTTTTAATTAATTTAAGTTAAAAAAAAATCCGGTCGATTTAAACGGCCACGTCGAGCGCAAAGGGCTACATTGTGGCAATATCGATTTTTTTTATAACCGAAACTGCACAAGAAAAATTGAATGGGTAATGCAACTCAATTAGTTTGTATCCTACATAAAATAGACTTGCAAATAGGCAAGTATCACTTCTTATCATGATGAACTGTTTGGCATAGCTGTGGGTATATTTAATAATAAATCACCATGAAACCGCTCACATGTGATGCACACACGTCCGTGGATTTCATGTAAGGCTTAAATTTAGTACTAGGACTTTACAAGGCAAACCGTTTTGAATTGATTTGAATATAACAAAATCAAAAGAAAACATATTATATCTTAGCAGTTTACCAATGAAAATTATGAACGACACACAACTGATTTCCACAGTGTATGTGTTATACCGATGAGTTAAGTCGTAAAACATTAAACCTCTTAAAAGCAACATATTACATTCTGTTTGGTCATGATATATAACTGATATAACAACATTCGTTTGTATTCATTTCACCTAGGAAGACATGGACGTATTTTGGGATCAGTGCTATCATTTGTGTTTCTATCATTGATGCAGTTCAACTTATTTACATTATTAAACCTTAATGTTGTAGTCAACTTCTAGGAGTAATATAATATTTCAGGCATATTTGAAATGGAAACGGTCATTCTTTTTAATGATACAAATGTTATGACTAAATAAGAATTTTCCTCATTTATGCCAAGCAATTTTCGCTTTCTTTGAATTTCCAGCTAGTGGATCCATCTCTAAGTTTCCTTGCCTAATTGCTTTAAGTTTTCTGTATCTTTCATATAGACATGAAAAGACAAAAATTCCAATTGAAAGAAATGATCCTATGCCGATGCTCATTCCCATAAGCTCAGATCGACCTGAAAAAGTAAACATAAGTATGCATTACTTTAAACACTATCTAATAGGCTGTAAACACAATGTCAAGGATAGCCCTTTTTGAAACATTTTGGTATACAATTTGGTAAAACTGATATTTTCTGATAAAAGGCTACTTGAAATCAACTGAGATAAAAGATTAAAAAAGGATCATTTTTAACGTTCTCGTTTAAAACAAAGCTCGTCAAAGTATCAGGTCTATAGATTTTGACGCAAAACGCGCGTTTCGTCTACATAAGAATCATCATTGTGATTGATGAAAAAAATATTGGAATGCCGGTTAAAAGCAAATTTGTTGAGCATTACAACCCAAATATTCCAATTACCAAATTCAAATATGCAATTTATGCTTTGGGGAGATAAATACTTAGTGTTGCAACTTATTTAGAACTTAAACAACAGTAGATTTACAGGTTATGAACATTGAAATGATATTCTTGTATAAGTGCTTTCTACTGGGCTTGTGATACCCTTGCCGATTGAACCTCCAACAGTACTGACATGAGCTTATATACAACAATTGTGTCGATGTCTCTGCTAGTAAAGATTTCTTCACAAAGGGTATTACCCGCCCAGTAGTCAAAACTTGTGTTGCCATAAGTTATCATTGATTTAGTCATAGCTATACATTAACTGTTCTGTTTACAAGACTATGAATATTTCGAAATACTATAGCGTTTCTATCTCAGTCAAAGACACCTTATCTTTATTTGGTGAAACTTTTCCAAATTTTGAAATACAACAATAAAGTGCTGTTACAAACGTCTCAATGAATCTTGCTTATAATATTTCTTAAAAATAGTGTACTTATGTTATTTAATCGTTCACCTTCCAAACTTGAAACGTCAATAACGCACTTGTATAGCTTTATTTCGAAAGTTAAAGACAAACATCCGATTTTAAATTCAACGTGAATGTAGGGTTTTTTTTTATTAAACCTTTATTACTGTCGATAAGTGTTATGTTATCAATGGTTTGAAAGATCACTATTACATATCTATATTAAGTTTGTTATTGTTATATTACTCACTAAATGGTAGTCCAGTGCACGCAGACTCGTCACAATCACTGCACCCACAATCCTCAAACCCATCACATAAATAGGCCCGTGTTAAACATATACGATTGTCACATTCATATTGAAAACTTTTACAACCTGTAAAATAATGAAAATGATAGTACATTTGGTCAACATTAATTATGATTTTATAAATCTACTAGTGTTGCTAGTCAGATTGAAATATGTTCATTTTATAGACAATTGTAGACTGGTATTTTTGTTGTGTGTATCGTGTATCTGAGATCGAATTGGCCGTTTCAGAATAATATTCGTGTACTTGTTTCTGGTTTGCTGCAAGCCAAAGTACTCGGAAGTCAGTCAAAAGTCTTGAAAGCCAGAAGTGCATATAAAAAGTGGTGGATGAAATTGGAGATTTTCATTTCTTTCTGAGACTTGCGTCCCATATCAATTGGTACAACAGAACTATTTTTCTGAGTGTGTTGAATGAATGCTTTATCAACGCATATACGTTCTTTTAATACCAGCATATTTACATTGATAAAAAAAAAAATAGTAAGTATACTCACTTTCTAAAGGTGAAGAATAATTACTTATGACTGAACCTGAAACAAACAAACAAAAATGACTTTTATAGTTTAAAACAATTACTTCTATCATTTTCATCAATAGCTAATATTAAAACTTTACTATAAGTGACTAGTATGGTATCTTCTTTTTGTTTCTCAATCATATCTTCATGGTGGCTTTTTTTATTTGCTGATATTGATTCTTTTTTCTTTTCGATTTTGTATACTAGTACTCTATGTTGGTACACAATATGATTATAAATTACAGAGATATAATTTTGTACATTTTTCATACCTGCGTATACTGTAGAAAGTTTTGCTGTCAAACCGGAAGTTGTTATCTCTCCATCACTTTTAAACTGAACCCACATCCACCGAGCAGTGGAAGTGACTATGGAATTAGTTAACGTTGTGCATGTTTTACCTAATACTTCATCTGCGCTATCACTACCGTCCTTGACCTAAAATTACACAATTGTTTAATTTCAGATTCAAAATGAGAATTTTAATTATGATACAATATTTTTTTTACATTCAATGGGGTTTAGGGTTTGATACCTTATACCAGATTTATTGTATACGTTTGCTTGATTTTGTATTTAAAACCCCCAGGTCAGTTGCACTATCGGTTTATTATCAAATGTGAAATTTTATTAGTTAAATAAACAATCAACAAAGCACATATTTAGTATTTATGAGCTCAAATGAAATTCACAATTGATTTGTTACTCCCTAGACCCCCGAAACACTTCAGGGGTAATATCCAAGAATTGTGAATAATACAATGTGAGCTTTGATATCCCTATCAAAGAACACTTGCACATCGTTGCATCTGTGTCCTTAATTAATGTGAATACAAATGTTACATATACTTTGATGAGACAGTCAACCAACGACACAAATAATCAAAAAACATCTGGAGGTCAACTTACAGTCTTCAGCTAAAACAGTTTTCTATACATAGGTCATGTTCTCAATTTCACAGAGTCTAAATAATGGCAACAGTAGTATACCGCTGTTCAAAAGTCATAAATCGATTGAGAGAAAAGAAATCTTGGCTACAAACTAAAACCGAGGGAAACACATCACTTATAAGAGGAAAACAACAGAACAAGTGCAACAAATTGAAACCAAAATTTAAAAGAGCTGCAATCATCACCATGTAGTCGTTATGTCAGTTTTCTATTTGATTCTGTTATAACAATCTAGACAAAATATGTCTCCCTTTGCCAAATTGTAGACTTGTTCTAAATAAAGGCAGCAGTAGAATACTGATATTCAATAGTCATTAATCGAATAAGCGAAAATAAATTAAATCGAGGGAAACACATCAACTATAAGAAGCAAACAGCGGAACAACAGAAACACTGAACTGCAACAAAAACAAACACAAACATACATAGAAACGGACTTATTGACAACAACTGTCAAATTCCTGATTTGGTTCAGGACATTTGAAGAAAAAAATATACTGTTGTCCGTGCAAAGCATGATTCTTTTGATTCGTTCATTTTCGTGGGTATAAGTTTTTCATAGAATGAGGAAAAATTGTGCTTTTACTGATATTTTATTTCGAGGTTTTGCATAGTCCTGATTACAATCCCATAGAAAATATATACATCGACAAATAAAACATAATATAATTTGATTTTTTTTAAATGATTCTACTCATTTTGCTCAAATGAATTTGCTCTACCTGCGAGATCTTCATTGTCAATAACAGTTTTGGCACTCCAACCAAGGAAAACAACTCGAACAAATTAACCTCTTAGTCTATTACGGAGTTTGTAAATAGACTATTTTCGTAATAACACTAATACCCTTACCGTTATATAGTCTACACAACTTCCACTTAACTCCTGACCTACAAAGGACGATATGTTGAGTTCTACACGATATCCACTATCTGCTTCAACTACCCATATACAGTTGGAATAAGGAGCATATGAGTTTGATATCGATATACTACTGGTAGATGAACTACCAAGTTCTATGTATTGTCCACAAGCTGAAAAAAATACATTGATTATTCCCAAAAAATAGATGCTCTTTTTAAAACCCGCAGTGTTTGTTATAGATTACAAAATCACTAGAACACACCCGCGAAATCGCGGGCATATACAGCTTGTGAATTGTTGTAGGATGATTTTTTGTAAAAGATATTATGTATGAAGAATTTAATAATAGGTATCAAAAGCCTTCTCCCTTTTTCCAAAGTTCGATATTTGTTTCTTTTCTGTTAAATTCAATTATAGTCGTGATTCTGGCCGACCACAATTATTCTTCTCCTTTGCTACAATGCATCTTTTGGTAAAAGTCAAATCAAATTAAAAATTTGCACCGTTTCAAACATGAAATAAATGTAACTGCTTATATATAGACCATTATTAGTATAATAAAATATGCTTCTAGGACAATCCATGAGTGCCTTTTCTTTTGAGAGTCTTATTAACATATACCGATGGTAGGATATGAATCATGTATAAATGACTAAGACCGACTTAGTCTAATTTGAGGGTTGGTCGGAGGGGTTCTGATCCCGAAATCCCGAGATGCAGAATTTAAAGAAATTCATATCCCGAAATCCTGAATCGAAAAATATATTCCCGGATTCCGTAAGGATCAATCCCCAAATCCCGAGCTTAAAAACACCCGATCCCGACGCCCCGAAAAAGGTCCTGTCTCCCTCTAATCTCTACCTTACTTCATTTTTCCCAAATCACTATTTTCCCTTCCAACCATAAATTTTTATGCCCCATTTATGGACATTATGTTTATTAGTCTGTGCATCCGTACGTTCGTTCGTTCGTTCGGTCGACCGTCCGTCTGTCCCGCTTCAGGTTAACGTTTTTGGTCGAGATAGTTTTAAATGAAGTTGAGCATGTTTTACTTATCAATTATGCAAGTGGTATGACCCCTTAAACAGTAAATATTTCAAAGAAAACAGTAGACAGAATCAGGGAATTTCTATACTAACATAGAAAGTTCCTGACAGAATACAGAGAGTCTCTATATATTAAAGTAGTATAATCGTAGTTTACATGTAATAGTTGTGATTCTTGCGATCTAAATACCATGATATGGAGAACGCTCTGAATGGCTTATTTATTTTTCATTTTTGTTATCTATCATACAATTGGTTGCACTTGTGTCACATGTTTTACTTATTTTAATATATATGCAACTGGTATGACCCCTTAGATAGTAAACGTTAACATTTCAAAGAAAACAGTAGACAGAATACAGAGAGTCTCTATATATTGAAGTAGTATAATCGTAGTTTACATGTAGATAAACGCGAAAAATAATTGTCCTCTATAAGGAGGTATAATAGTTGTGGTTCTTGCGATCTAAACACCATGATATTGAGAACGCTCTGATTGGCTTATTTATTTTTCATTTTTGTTATCTATCATACGATTGGTTGTATTTGTGCATGTTTCAAACCGGAAGTCTTATCTATGACTAAAATTCAGTCTGATGACGGAATCATATCCAGACTCCTTTTTTGTCGTTTTTCTCCCAAAATAACTGGGATAATGATAATCTGAATAATCATAAGAATGGATGACAAATGCGACTATGCATGTTACCTATAGGACATAGAGGCATGATGATTGATTTATTGTGGAAGGAAGAGAAGCGACACATAAAATGAGGTCTTCTCGTTTAATAGTATAGATGACATTTGTTTGCCTTCAAATACACCTTTTCTATTCGAATATATTTTTCTTTCGTTATCGTTCTTTTGCTCATACACGCATTTGCAACTTGTTTTCATAATTCGGAAATATGTACAATAAATTCCAACATCAAAATCTTTCTCAGTTTTTTTGTACATATTCAAAGCAGATAAATCGCCAAAAATAAAAAAACCTGAACTACAACTATTTATGTCATCAGTGTTTAAAAAAAATAACCCATCTTTGTTTTATTAGGGAATAAATGACTAAAACAAAATCACTTCGTCCCAAATCCGAAATCACACATATGGGCGTTTTTCAATAAAAGCGTACATTTCAGACCTAAAAAAATGGAAAATCAACTTGTCTAAAATTTAATTTCAAGAGTTATTTTGAATACCTCTATAATAGACCTGTTTGTAAACAAAAAGTGCATCTTAAATATTCTTTAAAATGATATTATTTTCATAATTTGTGTACTGTTTCGTAGGGGACTTTCGTCCCCTACGAAACTTCTTCTAAACACACATATTTTTTTGCAATTTTAAATGTTTCCTATAGACATTCCAGTTTGTTTACTTTAAATACTAGAAAAATATCATTTTTTTTCTGAATTAGAAAATCATTTTTATCGATAAAGATTAGACAGTACTTCACATATGAAGGTTCAACTCATGTTACGTAGTGGACATTTTGATGCGTTTCGCAGTGGACAAAACCGTTTCGTAGTGGACAAAAAGTTTCGTAGTTGACATCAACCCTATTATATGTTAATAAAAACATAATAAAAATTACATGAAACTAACCCTTGTTATTTGTTTTGCACGAATATAATTGAAAAAAGATTAAAAAAGACTCCATGGTAGTGGTAGTGTCCACTATGAAACGTTTTTCTCCCATACTTGTTTCGTAGGGGACCGTTTTGTAAGGGACGTATTCGCATGCTTTATTTTTTCTCCACAATCCCTATATTGCAATAGTAACAAGACTGATTGTATTCATCAAAGCATTTATCAAGCTGTACACTGATATTTTTTCATAATTTTAAAACCAGATACTGAAGGAGATTTGACCCGTTTCGTAGGGGACATTATCAAAAATACGGTATCACTCTGGTCCATTTGATGTGCTCAATTTTTCTTACCAACAATTTAATTGCCGTTATAAAAGCATCACTTCTTTTGTAAGACCCTAATGTTTATAACTCTTGCAAACAAAAATTACATTGATTTTATAAAACTGTTTATTGGCAAATTTTAATGACTTCGTTTCGTAGTGGACAATTTGTGAGGGACACACCTTCTGAAATTAAAAAACCTATATTGAAAGCTGTTTATTAGAATATGTTGGCTCTGAACATACTTTTGAATTATTAAAGAACTTATGTAAAGTAAAAAAAACATTAATTTCTTCATTTGTTTACGATATTTTAGAGTATGAATGTTGAACAGGCGGTCTAGGGACATGCCATTTTGTTTGTTTTGGACCATTCAGGAGTCAATATCTTATCAATACCTCTAAAAAATAAACTGTTTCTTTGCTTAAAAATGTTAAATCTAATTCAATGTACTGACTGCACAAAAAATTACTTGCAAAGATCAAACACATTTTTTTTAAAGTGGCTAGGACAAGAAAATACGTTTTTATTGAAAAACGCCCATATAATAGGGCAAAATGATTATTTGATCGGGTAATTAATGAGGACGATGTACATGTAAGGTTAAAAAATGGACACAGTTTACTAAGCTTTATCAGGGGGGAAATAATCAGATTACTTAGTTACTTATTTAATCTATTATATTCATTGACCTTGATTTGTGTTTATAATCATAAGAATAAACACACGAATTTGTATTTTTAAACAGATCTTTCAGGGGTATAATGATAATCCTCTTAAGAACTAGATGACGTAAAATGCCTATACTGCAGGAAAAATGAACACTTTTGGTCAATCTAATCTTACTTAATGAGTCTTGTAGCCTGTCTGGAGCAGGGCATTGATCAACGCTTTTGGTTTGATATAGATTAATCTTTTTGACAAGTATTGTGTTATAGGTTTGGTGTAGAATAATCTTTTTGACAAGTGCCGTGTTAATACGTTTTATGTAAATTTCAAAAACAAAGGTAATGAACTCTAGCAAATAGTAATCAAAGATACCAGGCTTATGATTTGAAACGCCAAAAACCTGAATGGTTGAATAAATTTCGCTTTATTTTGAACTTCAATAAGCTAAATTAATAGGTATAGTAGTAAGTTCATTTAATATTGATAAATCCACTAACACATGTGAAAAACTAGTATTAAACATGATTTACTTTAAAAAAAGTTTATTTGATAAAACAAACTTTTAAAACATACCAGTAATAGATGATGTATTGAATCCTACGCTAAACGGAATTACAGGAAGCAATATGAATAAATGTATATATAATGCATAGGTCAATTGTCCCTGTAATTATAACGATTTAAAGATCCCATTGTCGTAGGAGCCATAATGGCTGGGTGGGGGTCTGCGAGTACTTTCCTATTGGTGCTTTGTTTTTCTTTAATTTGGCTTTTGTGCTTCGTACAGGTGAAATACGTGAAGCCATTTCAAACTGATTTTTACAGTTTGCTATAAAGTTGTACCGTTACAGCAAGGGTGAGGATTGAGCGGTCACAGACACGTTTAACTCTCCACATTATTGATGTCGCTGTTCCCAGTCGGGTGCCTATAATTCAGTGGTTGTCGTTGGTTCATGCCTGTCATATTTGTTTTTCGGAAATTGAATTGTTATATTTAGGAAGTTACTTTTATTGTTAGAATTGTTTCACATTTTTCATGTCGTGTTTTTTTTTATTGTTGGATATATAATATCGACTTTTTATCTTTGTCTACGGCCACATTGTGGCCTATAATTGCCGTCCACGTTATTTGAATTCTGGTGGATAGTTGTCTCATTATATATCTACTATTTATCGCAATTGTCAAGATGATATGATGAATTATTGAATAAAACGATACGTATTCATGACTACTGGTTTAAAGAGAGAAGAGGTTAATTGCCATTTTTGAAGTAGAAATAAAATTGAGAAATTGCTGTTCAATATCGAGAAACTAATTTTTCCTGGACATTTGATAGGGTAGAAATACAAATTTCATAAAGGATTTTTTTCTAGTTCTGTTGGAAATTAGAAAATCATAGACTATATTTGTAAGGCTTTATTAACTAATGTATACTTGATTTTGTTCTTATTTTTCTTGATTCACGCATTGATTTCAAAACTGAAAATATATATGTTAAAAGAAATAATGTCAAAGTGAATCGACAGTTTGGTGTTGAATGAAGACATATACAATAAAAGACACCGTCTTATTTTACAGAACACTTACGCTAACAATTAATGACGAAGACATTTCACTCACGACTATTCAATTGTGATAGATATTGTATAAATATAATTGTATAATTCATTGCACAACACACTGTTATAAATTATATCATTATCCGATAATTTAAAAAGATTTGAGTATTTAAACACTCTCTTCTGAATGCTTAAGTTTATGCACTAATTTGAAGTCTTATGTGGTTTTGAAGTATGTTTTATAATATTGTATATGTACATAATTAAATTAAAAAGCCCAAAACAATCGAGTAGGTTATGATTCAAATAGCATTCTTAGCCCAACATAATTATGTCATTTACAAAGACTGATTTATTGTATGCTATTCGTCCGTGTTTCTCATATCTATTTATTCAATTGATCATCGAGTATGATAGTGTTTAGTTTGCTTTGTTGAAGACTCACACGTGTTACATCATAATATTTTTTTCACTATGGTGTTATAGATGTTTTCTTCTACTTTCAAAACCACTCTTAATGTCAGATTTACAAAAGAATCCCTGTTGAAACTCTAATATAATGACCATTGGCTTAATGATTAAAATACTAGTATCATCTTTTAACTTACTTTGAATATTGGGGTCACAATGATCCATATTTGCTGTTTATGGGCGTTTTATTATTCATTCATTTACATGTATTGTCACGGTTTAAGTTTTAATGTTTTTTAATTGTTTTGACTGTTAGCACACTGTGTATTGAGCGTTCAATGTTCCACTTTTGCTACCCATCGTATTGTTCCTATCAAAACTAAAATGCAAGGAATAAAGTCTCGCTTTAATGCATCAATAGAATTATTATTTCCAATGAGGTGCTTTTCATTCAAACCAAAAGATATTTCTATACCGTGTGGCAACTTCTTATCTCTTGTAGTCATGAAAACTTCGATTATTTTCATACAAAGATAATTCATCATGTTTGTTTTTTTGAAATCTTTTTTCCTTAAAAAGAGCAATAATACTTTTTTAGCATTCCAGTACAGATGGTATCTATTAGTCAAATGTTGTAGCAAAATAGTGAGACAGTTAAACCATGATTAAAAGGTGTATGTGTCTATCTGTATTGCAATCTCGTGCTCAAATACATTGATGTTAAATGCAACGTTAAGTATAAAGATAGCATTGTTCGATTGATATTTATCTTATCCAGGTTTTAATTCATGAAGTTAATTGTACCAGCTAACGCAAATTAATGATGTAATAACCCATTAAATCAATTAAAAATGATTTGTTAAATTAGGTCCAAACAAAGGAACGTTTTTATCGCATAGATTACAATGATCTTTTTGCTGTTACAGTATATCAAAAGGCATGAATTTGGCAGTGTTATATATACACAGGGGCAACGAGGATGGGTTCAATATGATGAAGATTATTGTAATTATATCGATGAAAAAAATAAGTTTTACATTGCAATAATACATTGCTTTACCTATCTTCAAAATAAGTCAAAGGGTTTGGCGTCAATACTAAGAGAGATTCGGTCAACTTTCTGCACTGAATTCAAATCAAGAAAAAAAACAGAACCAAAGAAAACTTGATCCTGCTCTATTGTTTTGGACACAGATGACACTGACAAAAATAACCAGTCTAAACCAGCCTGTTGTTATCAATTAAAATTCTTATTTATCGTAACTCGCTTAATCGATATAAACTCCATTTTAATTGGATTGATTTTGTTATTTGCGTCTATATTGGTTGCAGTCTTTTTGACATATTCAGCCTACTATTGCGTCACACAACATGAAAAAAAACATTAATGATCAAAATGTTAGAAAATACCAATGAAGCCAATTAAAAAAATTAAGCAGTAAATAGTTAACAAAGGTATCAGGCTTATAATTTAATACGACAGACATAAGACTCACCTGTCAAACTCATATCAAAATAGTTATAAATCCAAAGAAGTACAAAGTTGAAGAGCATTGAGGACCTAAAATTCCAAAAAGTTATGCCAAATACGGCTAAGGTAATCTATGCCTGGGATAAGAAAATCCTTAGTATTTCAAAATATTCATAATTTTGTAAACAGGAAATTTATGAAAATGACCATATAATTGATATTCATGTCAACACCAAAGTGCTGACTACTGGACTGGTGATACCCTCGGGACGAAACGTCAACCCGCAGTGGCATCGATCCAGTGGTGTAAATATTTATCAAAGGTACCAGGCTTATGATCTTATTCGCCAGACGCGCGTTTCGTCTACATAAGACTCACCAGTGACGCTCAGATCAAAAAGTTATAAAGTCAAAGCTGTACAATGTTGAAGAGCACAGTAAAATGATACAATCATGAGACGGATAAAAGACTTCACGGATAGACAAACAACCGTCCTCAAAATACTAAACAGAAAACAAAAGACTGTGCAACACGACCCAAACCAACACGTCAGGTTTGCTTACATGTGTCACTAGTTGTATGTTTTTGTCTGAAGTTAAGGATGAATCATTTAAAAACATTTTTTCTTATTTTTCATGTCCGAATCGATATAATATTTTTTTTATGATTTTAAATAATTATTAACGTAATTCTGTTTTATAAAGTGGCGGATCTTGAAATGTTAACAAGAAGAACCTGACTGCCTTACAAGGGGGCCCGCTCCAGCCATGCTTTGGTGACTTCCTAAATAATCAATCATTTTTTTTCCACACAAGAGGGGGCGGGCACCGTGGCCCCCTTAAACCCGCTTCTGTTATATGTTATTATATATTGCATGTCTACCATAAGCATAGGTCTACTTCGTTGTCAATATAATGGAATTTGATGCGAATGTCATACAAGTGAGAGGTTTAGCTAGCTTTTAAACCAGGGTTTTATCACCATTTTCTACATAAGAAAATGCCTGTACTGAGCTGTACTAAGTCAGGAATATGACAGTTGTTATCCATTAGTTTGATGTATTTGAGCTTTTGATTTTTCCATTGATTTAGGACTTTCCGTTTTGAATTTTCCTCGGAGTTCAGTATGTTTGTGATTTTACTTTTTTTTCAATGCATGTGCATAATAATACATAACCAAGGAAAACGTCAAGAAGTATATACAATTTAAAAAAAAAAATAGTTAAATTACGCAATATGTCAAAAAAAAATCTCCACATATTTTTTTTTATCAGGTAGTTATATTTAAACATTTCATATGACCTCAGATGTTTTCTTTAACAAAATTACATGTATCTATTCAACGGTTGACTAGCTTTAGATACATTAGTAAGTTTACTGTTTGGTTAAATCATTAATCCTCTAGTAATTATATTCGATTTTATATGGACAGCGAACAAAAGATCTTTTTGTCACTTTTTACTTATCCTTTGCAGAGTGTAAATTATATTTGAAGTTCAAATTGTTTTTGTTGAAATAAAGGCTTTAATCAAACTATCGTCCTAAATGTTTACCTTATTAATCTCAACATTTGAATAAATTCTAACGAATTTATCTTAATCATCTACGAACTGGCTTGCCATCTATTCTGGCCATAACCATTATAATAGCTGATCTGCTCTTTTCATATTTTGATCTCTAAATATGCCTTAGTAATAACGATCAACGATAAAAAAAAAAAAAAAAAAAAACAAAACAAAACAGATGAACAACAAATAAAGATAAGGCAAAGGCAAAAATCATTCGGAGTTCCGCAGACAGTCGTATAGTTCATATAGTTTGGGGGTTTTGACTCGGTCATCACATTGCATTTCCATGACGACTCACCTACATATTTTTACATGTATTCTTTTGCTATCATCAAATAATTCCCATAAAAGGATAAGATTAGCTAAATCAGTAGTAGTAAAATCTTACCTCTGACTAGTAAAACGAAGCATTGAAGCCAAACTGTTGCTGAAAAATAGAAATTTATGTATGACTTCAAAGTTAGTGTTGATACATGGTATGACTATAAGGAACTGCTTAATGGTTTTATCCTTGTATTTACATTTAAGCTTTCAATACATTGTATTCTGTCAACAGTTTACAAATAGCGAAAAGTGCTTTACAAATATTGTATTGGGACAGAAAACGTTACTGTTCATTGGTTCTGATGAAGGTTCCGTGTTTTATTTGACAGAAAATGCATTTATCGTGGATTTATATTCGTTTTATTTTTCCAACCTCGATTTTCGGAAGATTATTTCTACCAGAAAACTGAGTTGTTATTCTAGAAAGACAAATAAATGTAAATATATATAGATTAGATCGTTTAGTTTCCCGTTCGAATGGTTTTACACTAGTATTTTTTGGAGGGGCCCTTTATAGCTTGCTGTTTGGTGTGCACCAAGGCTCCGTGTTGAAGATCGTACTTTAAGCTATAATGGTTTACTTTTATAAAGTGTGACTTGAGTGTAGAGTTGTCTCATTGGCACTCGTACCACATCTTCTTATATCTATGAATATTATAGGTTGGATCTACCCTTTCAGCTCAAACATACTATTCTTCCTCCGCTCAAACATAAAAAATCAACGGTATTCTTAAATGAATAAAATTAACGGTGTCGTTTTAATTGATGTTCACGATGTTTCATGTAATATCTTATTGTTTTTAGACTTAAAATAATCGTGTCTATGGCATATCATCGTCAGTCTCTGCAAAGCTCAACTGTCACTATCAAACTTAACTTGACCAATATCCAAATCAAGGTCAAGGTTTTCTCTGACCGTCCATGATATATCAAATAACATGACATCGTCCAAAATCACCGAAACTTTTTCCAAATCATTTGTTGTCAGAATTCTCATTAAAGTCCATCCAAGTCTTCAGAAAGATAGGATGATATTTTATTCTGAATAAGACTATTGACGGTTGTCACTATAAAAAAACTCCATCAAAAACTTTGAACAAGAAACCTTTGATATTGACAAGAGACGATTTAGAACTTGATATAGTGCATAGACTTTTGTCTACTGATGATATCGCTCTTGCCAATCTCAATAAGATTTTTACAGTGTAAGGTACTATTTTTAGGACAAATTGTATGAGCTCCAACTCAAAATATGGACAATTTCATGTTAAGAAGGTGAGGAAAAGTTCAACCTTTAATGATAGACAAACATTATTTATCACAGCAATGAAAATATTGATTCTTATTTTCCAATTGCATGACCAAAACAGATCGAAATTAGAACCTTACTATGGGTAGGAATAAGTCAATTTCGAAGTATGGAAGATTTCCAAAATGAAACATTAACGACATAAAATTATGACTTTTTGTATAACCAGTTCAATTTTATAAATTTGATTTTGTGACTTTTTGTCTAATTCAACTAAATAAAATTGAGAATAGAAATAGGGAATATGTCAATGAGACAACAACCCGACCAAAGAGTAGACAACAGCCAAAGGTCACCAATGGGTCTTCATCGCATGCAGCGAGAAAATTACGCACCCGGAGGTGCGCCGCAGCTGTCTCCTAATTATTAATGTGTACTTGTTCAGTGAAAAAGGACATCATAGCCGACTCCAAAACATATAAATTAATGTGCAGTTTTGTCTTCTTTTTTCGACTTTTTGTTTGTGCCTCTTTCTGTTTTCCATGAAGTATATGTCCCTTTATGATATTCGTTTCAAATTCAAATGAAAGAAACACTCTAGAATATTTTTTTGTACTGGACGTTCTGTTGCAGTATTTGTTACTGATTGAATAAATGGTATATAATAATGGTTCCTACGGGAACTGTTATATAGCGTTATTCATAACAAAGGAAATGTTTACCTAAGATGTTACATTAATGTTTTCTTTAGAACATGATTAATGAGACTATATATCAATACACGCATAAAACGTAACAGCGTAACTAACTATTATAGGTCTAAAACATGTAATAGGATGATACTTCAAAGTATTTTATTATTGTTATACACGCTAATGACAATGAAGTTTGCATTCAATTATCTTTTTTCATTGTATTTTTTTTTCAAAACGTAAGAAACAATAGACATATAATTCATATTCTCGTTGTCACATGTCAAACGGAATATTTCATCCTATAAGAGTTTCAACCTATCTAAGTTCTTTATATTCATGGGATTTTGTAATATACTATGTTTTGTGATATTTGGGCTCCTATAATATTTCATTGTTCGTGGAAAAATGCGATGGGAAAATACATTATCGTGACGTTATTTCGGCTATTATCAAATGGTGAAATAATTAAATGTATTTATGCAAAATCCGAAATCATAGTAAAACATTATGTAATATTTAAAGTATGGTTTACATGCTAATTAAGTGGGGTCATTTATTATAAAAATATCTTTCACAGTTGTTTGATAAATACAAGCATAAATAACAATCATATCGTATTTGTACTAATGTTTGCAAATGAAACAAGATTTACGCATTTAAAGTTAAAACCGTCTTTATAATGTTGTTTTGAGGTGTGTGCTTGTTCATTAAAATGTACTTTGAAAACAGCATTGATTAGTAGAAATAACGAGCGCAGATGTCACATTGCCTTTATATCGGTTGAAGGTGAATTTATGTATACGGTTAATCTCATACCATTATAAAGGTGTTACATTCTTCATGTGTTCATCCCCCCTTTTTTCAAAAATAATGTTTTGTATAAATAAACTCAAAAGTGTTTGTTCTTTAAGGAAAAGGAATGATACCATATAACTTGTAATTTTGTTTCACAGTATAGTTAAAATATCATAATCTACAGACCTACATGTTTGTATCATTTTTAGAAGATTAAATAACAGTTTGTTTTATTTCATATCGGTTGAGAATAAGAATCTCTTATTGGATATTATATGTTTTCGTTAATTATAAAATTAAAGATAACATATACTGAAAAATTGCACTAAAATAAATGGCAGTATTTCTACGACTGGTTTTCACTCTTTGTCATAGAAATCGTACAACTACTCGAGTTCGCTGTAGACATTTTGAATTTATGAGAATATTCCAAAATATGGTTTCTCAATGAAATAAACATAATAGTTCTTGAAAAACTGGCCATTATTGTGATACATGGACTGTCCGTAGGGCAGTGGTATTGACTGCGACAGCAATAATGACCTCGCCTTCACTATCTTAGTCTATACCACTGTCATGTGGGCATATATCACGATAATGACCAGTTTTTCAAGAACTATTATATAAATAGTACCGATCTTTTAACATTACTGCATGCATAGGGAAGACCAGAAGCAGGTGAGATATTGTACAAAGTGATAGAACTTGACTCCCAGACGGCAAAGGCGGACTTAAGGGGAGGGCCCAGGGCCGGGCCCCCTTTTGTGGGAAGTATCTTCTTGGTTTTTTAGGGAATCACTGAAGCATGACGCAAACGGGTCCAATCTTGGGCAGTTCATCGCCCCCCCCACTTGTGAACATTTCTGGATCTGCAACTGAACTGTCTGCTCATTTACGAACTCCTCTGCGTGAGTTTTATTGACCTCTTGATGGAGGAGAAAGCGTAGTTATATCGGAGCACGAATCTTTGCATAGATTAAGAAAATTAGAATCATACACATTTGTGTTGCCGTAGAACGGTCATCAAGACCAGTTTCACCCAGTAGATGCAAGGACAATAAGCCCCCAAAAAGGGAACGAAATTATATATAAGCAACATAAAACCCAAAATAACCATGGAGCTTTGTGACTATTAAATAGCTGTCAAATGTCAACGTTCTCACAGGAAGCTAAAACCTTAGTGAAAATAAACTCATTTTAGAAATCAGGAGTGACATTTTGTATCTGCGCCAGACGCGCGTATCGTCTACAAAAGACTTTTCAGTGATGCTCGATGTGATAGAAATACAGAATTTTCCAACTTATAAGTTTTTTTTTAAATGATTCCCAAAGATAATGCTAAAACAGAAGCCTAATTACCAAATTATTTATTTACTATAATATTTAAGGACACCTTACAACTTACTTAAAGTGCTATCATGAACCATTCTGACCAAACTATTGTTCTTGTCAAATCTCTACGTAATAACACACATCATATAATTGTAAAAACATTAAAATATTGATCTCTTAAGAACTTTTTAATAACAATTCAGAAATTATTAATATACTTTAACAATGGATACGATGAATAAGCATTATTTATCTTTGTCTTCAACAAAACAATTCATTACAATGAAACCGGAAACGCCGAAAAAGATATGTTTGCCAGTATCGAAGCAACCCTATTGCTCCTTTTTTAACATTTTTTTGTTATCATTCACTTATATCGTTTTACGTAGTTTATGACGATATTATTGATTTCATAAATATTAATATAGCCATAAATGCTCCTTCAACATCAAGTACAATACATCATGTTCTAAGGCGAAGAGACTCAGTCACGAACCTGTATAAGTCAAGAAAGACAGTGATAAAAATAAAATTACATATTTCAAATTTGATGGCTTGAGGTAGAAAAGGCTTGAGGTAGAAAAAAATCGTATTTGTCATAGATGTGTAAAAACAGTCATGGACAGCAATTAATGCAAGAACTTTAAAGGAATAAAACCAACATGTTGGTTCATTCGAAATAACCTGATACAAACCATTGGAGTGTAAATACCTTTCTTGTAAGAAGTTTTCTTTATCCGTCTGTGATGGAACAAAATTGATTAGAGGTAAAAAAAAAAAAAAAAAAAAAATCGACAAGGTCCCTAATGCATATACTGAAAATACTCTAGAGCAATATTTGTACATGAATATAAATGGTGTGGAAATAATATAATGTAATATTATGAACTTGATCTGATTAAAGGACAGAGCGGTTAAACTTAAAAATGCAACATCGAAATATATCATTAGTGAATTCTCCTTGTACCCGTATATAAACTCTCTGTGAATGTTTATTATTTCTCTGACGTAAATCGTCAATGGTCGAAGAACAAATTTAATTTACATAATGGTTTTTACTATTTGTTAAACAAAATTGTATCAATAATTCCAATAGGATATTGTAAAAATATTAATTAGAGGGTAAATGTATTGATTCTAATATGTCTAGTATAGCATAACGTTTTGTCAGAATGGTCATTTAATTATTGTATTCTACTCAGACTTTTTGCGCGCTATGGGATCATACTCTTTAAATGTGCACTCAGATATATCCATGTTCTTAACAACTTCCCTCTGTCACCTTGGAAAAAAGAACCAGGTGTTTGAATGCATTTCTCAAGTTCAAGGTAAAAAAAAATGTAGTTGGTAGAATTTGTACCCATTAATCCCTCTGTAGAAGTCCAGCTAGAATTCGCCATATCCAAGTGGGAGTTTTGGCTTATTCATAACGAGAGATGTGGTGTGTGGCAACCTCAAAACACAATAAAAACAATTTGAACTGTAAGTCTTATTTAAATGATAAACGATAGGAATCAGCAGAAAAAGAAAATGGTATTTAAACTATGAATTGATGTACATATTTGATAATAATTTATTTCCGTGTTCAAATATATACAGGACAAAATGTACAAGTCAATGATGTATTTGAAGAGAAAGTGCCAAATAACGTAATGTCAGGATTTGTTACTTATTCACATGTACACCATGAGGGAAATGTTGGGTAGCAAAAAGTGTAAATACTTTGTAGTTGGGGGGGGGGGGGGGGGGGGGGGGGGGGAGTCGTGAGTAAATCACTTTAAAATAACGTGGCTTGACCATTTGTCTGGTATAGTTTCCCTTTGGTTTTTATTAAATATAAGCTTAAATCCGTTTATTGGTGTCTCAATATTATGTAAGTAAATATGTTGAACAATATATTCCGTTGAATATATATATATAGTTGAATAAACATGTTATATATTACTAACTGTTTTAATCTATTACATCCTGAGCAAGACTGACCTTAAAAATTCTGATTATATATTCTAATCGGTCTATTGAACAGAAATATAGATATTATTAAATAGACCCATATCTGAATCGCGTGACAACCTGGTTCGCCTACATTATATAGCAGGTCTATTTATAAAAAAAATAAGATGTTGTAATTTCCGAATATGCCAGTTTGCAACCAATTTTTACTTATTCTAAATACACCACATGACCTGGACCTCAACAAACAAACAAGTAGTAATCAAAGATAAACAAACTACTTTCATTACAGTATCTGCTATCCAAAAAGAGGAGATTAAAGACACTAAAGATGCAATCAAAAACCACAAAAACAGACTATAAATGCTAAAAGACGAGTTGCAAAAAGACAAATAAGTTCACAAAACTCTACACAAAAAAGTCATATTTTAGCATGATGAACTCTTCCGAAAACGAGGTTGAACTCAAGGACCAGTAGTTTTCTGTTCCCCCAGTGACGTCACTTGTGCTTCTCGTGTTAACGGTTACATTCGCTGCCATGGATTTCCAATCAAGAATACCCCCCACCCCCCCACCCAGAAATAAGAAATAGTGATATTCTTTAGCCCTCAACTAAATCATGATGGTGTCATAGAGATAACTATACTTAACAAATGCAAACACTTCCTTGAAAGTTTTTCACTCGCATTTATATGAAACCTGAAGATGACAAATATTGTAACTGTCAATTAGCTTATTTTTTAATTGAAACCATTATTGCTATCGATCTTTCTGCATAAATAATGACTTATTTTCAAAGTATTATAAAATTCCATATCATATATCTATTACATAATTAAAAAAAATCTATAATTGATGAGTTTTTACAAGTTTTTGGTTTTAACATGTCTTCGGTGTGATAATAAACTAGATTTGCTGAATACAAAAACTTCTCGTAAAAGGTCATTTCATATCCCAGATGGTTTGAAAGTGATAATATAACTTCCGTATAATAACGAATTATGTATACCTGTATACAAAGTAATACAAACATTAAATTCTCTGAATAGGGGTTTTCCACTGTAAGTTTGTATCTGTATATGATAAAATATGGCTGAACCTATTTTTATATTGATGAAACTTGATCAACCAGGATTCGGTAAAAATAAAACCTATTCAGTTTTTAAGAATATTCATGTGTCACTGAAATTAATTTTCAATTCTCATTTTGATATCAATCTAAAGCAATAGTCAGTTTTTTTCCAGTGACCGTTAATAACACGTAAACAGATTTACAGAATTAACAATTATATTGGACAAGCACAACAGACTACACCAAATACCAACATCCGAATTTTCTGAAAAAATAAACCCCGACTTTCAAAGAATCAAATATATTTGAAAGTAAAAAAGAAAACTCCAAACCATCAAAATCCAATTTCACGAAAAAATAAAATTAGAAAAAAAAAAAAAAAAATGGACACACAAAGACAAACAATATGAATTATCAGAAATATTTCACAGCACAAATCTACCCCAACCATGCACCTAAATCCGACTTCTCCGAGAAGAAAAACGAGCGCACATAGACAAACATTAGTATTTACCAAACTTTAGACAACGCAAAAGACCTCACCGACGCATACAACACAACATGTCTTGGTAAAGGGACACACGAGGTGGGGTTAAATCAAAAGTGCGTACACAATTGCCCTTTGCTTATATCGACCATATGTTGTAAAGGTACAGCTCGCGCTGAACAACGTACAAAATTCATTAATCAACAGGATGATACAATTTGAACAACTTTGAGACGTGTAGTATTGTCTCTAATTTTTTCATTGAAAGCCCCCGATCCTAAATTAAAGACTACATTGTAATCATATTTGTTTTGATACCAGTGATGTCAAAGCATCAACGTTAATTTGGTAAAAGTTTTCTTTCACCAGGTAAACTTGGTCTATTTTAAAAATCGTATGTATCAAAAGTTTTCATCAAAAACTTGTTTAAGAAAATTTTGATCCGGCAAACTTGGTTCAAGTCATCGGTTGTCACATAACAAAGGTTTTAATCAAAACCTTAGTAAAAGTAAAACCTGCACTGTAATTAAATAATTCCTATCCAAGCCCATCCAAGTTTCAAGAAAAGAATAAGATGATAATCTATCCCATTCGAGTCCGTCAAATTTTTTGATAATATTTTCTTCAATGAATTGTCACTAAAATGCAGCTCACAAATGACCTTGACCTAGAGAACTTGTACAAGAAAATGATAAAAGTGACAACGGGCCTTTAGATAAGATTTCAAAGAGCGCTATGAATAACAAAGAAACTAAATTCATTCAAGATAATAATAAAATTGAGAATGGAAATGGGGAATGTGTCAAAGAGACAACAACCCGACCAAATAAAAAACAACAGCAGAGGGTCACCAACAGTTCTTCAATGTAGCGAGAAATTCCCGCACCCGGAGGCGTCCTTCAGCTGGCCCCTAAACAAATATATACTAGTCCAGTGATAATGAACGCCATACTAATTTCCAACTTGTACACAAGAAACTAAAATTAAAATAATACAAGACTAACAAAGGCCAGAGGCTCCTGACTTGGGACAGGCGCAAAAATGCGGCGGGGTTAAACATGTTTGTGAGATCTCAACCCTCCCCCTATACCTCTAACCAATGTAGAAAAGTAAACGCATAACAATACGCACATTAAAATTCAGTTCAAGAGAAGTCCGAGTCTGATGTCAGAAGATGTAACCAAAGAAAATAAACAAAATGACAATAATACATAAATAACAACAGACTACTAGCAGTTAACTGACAATGCCAGCTCCAGACTTCAATTAAACTGACTGAAAGATTATGATTTCATCATATGAACATCAGGCACAATCCTTCCCGTTAGGGGTTTAGTATCATACAAATAATCTATTTTATTATTGTGTCACACAGTGGCGGATCCAGCCATTTTAAAAAGGGGGGTCCCAACCCAGAGTAAAGGGGGGTTCCAACTATATGCTCCCATTCAAATGCATTGATCGGCAAAAAAAGGGGGGTTCCAACAACAATAACAATAACAATTAATTATGTCATAATGAAATTATCACAATTTGATAGATTAATCCTTCTTCTTTCTTTTGGTACCTCATTTATAAAATTCAAAGAAATATGAGTGGAATTACATCTGTTTAACAATCTTTATCACGTCACAACTATCAAAACATGGTGTATTTGTATTACAATTGAGAAAGTTCATCTGTTAAAAGCTTATTCAAATAATAGTACATTTAAGCTTTATTGGACAATATATAGTCGAGTTTTGGCGTTGCTATCCGTTTTTTTTAATTTTTATTTCTACCGTTTATACATTATGGTATATACACGTTTCTACTTTTTATGAATCAGATTTTAAAATTTGATTCCGTCGATCAATTATTTTGACAGTTATGAAATTAGACGTTCACTCCATTTGATTTAAAATTTTCTTTCAAAGTAATACGATATCAACAGTAAAATATAATTATCAAGCCTGTTTCACCAAGATGCAGTACAGACTGAGTAAACTTTCGGTGATTAGATATGCACTGTATTCCTGATGATTTAACGTAAATTGTGAGTTGACTGGGTGGGAAGAATTGATTTAACTGGTGCTTTTGTATATCAACAGATTTAAAAATGTTATTCGTCATTGACATTAATTGTCATGTTGAATAATTGTTTTGTTTTATCCGCATAATCTAACCAAGAACCCATAAAGGGCATCATTTTACAACACAATATGATTGGAAAAAGCAAAACAAAAAACAAATACCATACCATGAATATGAACCATGAACATACATTTTTCAGTTTCTTTTGATTCATATGCAATTTATTTGGATGTCATCTATTAGCCCTTTTAAATTTTGATGTCATATTTACTTGAATGTTTTAGATGATTTATAGTTGTTTTAAAATATTTAATACAAAATTTGAAAGAAGAACAAATTGAATATCAGATCATTTGGGTCTAATTGGCCATATTTCTTGCGTACAAAATTATAATAGATATAAGAGGATAATAGATATAAGATGATGTGGTATGAGTGCCAATGGAAACTCCCCATCTATTAAGTCACAATTTGTAAAAGTAAACCATTATAGGAAAAAATACGGTCTTCAAAACGGAGCCTTGGCTCACATCGAACAGCAAGCTATAAAGGGCCACAAAAATGACTAGTGTAAAACAATTCAAACGGGTAACCAAACGATCTAATTTATATTAAAAACGAGTTACGAGAAACACTTATCACATCAACAAACGACAACTACTGAACGTCAGATTCCTGAATTAGGAAAGGTGCAACACATGGAGCGGGATTATACGTTTTGACAGGTACCAACCTTCACCCTTATCTGAAACAATAGTGTAACAGTACAACATAGAGAAACACTATAAAAAATCAATTGAAATGGCTTAACTCAACCAAAAGACACATTAACACAAGTGAACATACATCTAACCATGGAAGTATTATATTGACTATAATACTTCCATGATCTAACGAATAAGCCTAGTTTCTTTGATCAGTATTTGCTATACCCCGGGAAAACAGTAGATGATATTATATGACAAGGTATTTTCTTTACCCCCCGAGAAACCCGGAGTTGTTGATATTAGATGACAAGGTATTTTCTTTACCCCCAAGAACCAGTTGATGATATTACTAGTATATGGCCAGGTATAATTGGAAACTAATTATGTATTGGGCTAAACTGGTTCCACACGTATTAATACCGGGAGTAAAACAGTGTTTGTTTTTATGAAATAATTGTATCAAATTCCTATTCAAATAAAAATAAAACGTTGAAAATTGCTTTTAGAAATTTATTTAACTAGCTAATCGGATCAGTAAATACATCTAAACTTGAAAGGTAATAATGTCATTCGTAATGGAGGAAAAACTTTAACAAAGATATACTTTAATCCTATAAATCAGAATAACACAAGATAGGATGACGGATAGATGGTAAACGTCCAGTGTTAAATATTTCAAATGCTTATCCAACTAAAACTTGTTGATACGATATGAAGATGGACCGTGCATTATGTCTAACGTCAAAGTTTATAAGCAACCAATGAAAAGAGTGCGTATAAAAGCAATGTTACTTTACTGGGACACGTTATTCTGACGCAGACCCTACTAGTCATAGCTCTTAATTCTAAATGTCATACTCAGCGTCGAAGCAGCAGATAACATTTTTTTTTAAATTATGGTAACTATTATAATTGCACTCAAAGCGAGCACGCTACCAAGAGACACCGAGAAGGTTGAAATACACATGGGCATACTAAAAATCATATAGATCAGAGTAACACATTGATATTGCAAAGATACCGTTATTATTTTACATTGAAAATTAATATTTATGTCCATTAACATGAGATCCACTGATCAGTATCAACACTATCAATAGTATAAAATGTTATTCGCCTATTGAAACAATATGTGCCTTTTGAAACCAATTCATTCGTAATTTCATATAAATAAAAATGAAAAGATTTTTTTCAATAATCATTTTATTGTGTCAATTTTCAACTTGCTGTACTAATTTGACAATTAGATTAAATCATCGATGAATAATTGGAAATAGAAATATTGAAATTAGCATTGATTTTTCCGTGTCTAGAATGTAATTCAAAGCTTCATTTCCTAATGGAATCAATTTCTACCAATTTCTTTTCAATAATGCAGATATTTAAACTGTATAGTGAAATAAAATGATAAAACATTTAGCCCGTATTAAAATCTCAGTGGGAATTTCTTATCGAACAATTATATAATAACTTGACATTGCATTTCCAGTACTATCCAATTAATTTCATAAATGCTTTGATCATTTTATAAATTTGTGCTCGGATAAATGCTTTGATCGTTTTATTAATCAGTGCTCGCATGTATCTTTATGAAAACGTTTCACAGTTCTTTTTACAGCTCATTTAGCATCACAAAAGCTGTTAACCGGTAAATGATATATTTTTGATAAAAGGTAGTGTGAAGTTTGTACGGAATGAATAATTTCCCAAGGATATAGTGTTTTTTTTTTCAATTTACAGAAGACAAAATCACAATGCATGTTTTCGGAGAATGCTACTTTCATCAAGTCCTTTTAGTGGTCTACAGAATTTGATTTTTAATCTTTCCAATTTACCCATGACTGATCATGACTATTCAAGATTTCTCAAAGTCCAACAATATTAATGAACTACGAATTGATGAACTTCTTCTTGTCTTGACTTTTTATGAAATATTTGTCAACGGACGTTTAAGCAATTAACAACGAATCATAGTGTACAGTTTTAATGTTTTAAGCGTCTTAATATCGTTATCTAAATATAAGATTTTTTGTCTACGTTTTAACTGTCTGTTTTAAGCAACCCTAATTTTTTATTTTATCTATTATTATTACAGCGAAATACTTTATCTTTATATGTCAAAAGAAGTATAAAATAAATGTGACTGCTTAAGTAAAAACCGTCGGGGTAAAAATAACAGTTTTTATGAAAAATTTTCAAGCTAGAAAAATTAGTTCAAAAGACGTGCATCAGTATTGAGGATCGGTTAATATATGTAAAATGTTCATCACTATACATGGTAGTATATTTTACTCAAAGAATCTATGAGGGTGCAGATTGAGGTTTACGGAATAGATATTAAAGGACTTAAAACAATAAAGAATAGAGAAACATGGCAAAAAAAAAAAAAAAAATAAAGAATAGAAAATAATGAGATGTATGAATATAAAGAATAAGAGACAAAAAGTATACAAAGAAAAAAGAAAAATGGTCTTAAAAATAAAGTGTACATTGACCTATAATGGTTTACTTTTATAAATTGTTATTTGGATGGAGAGTTGTCTCATTGGCACTCATACCACATCTTCATAATACAAGAAGCCCGTCCAGACTCTCATCTATGGGAACATTGGAATTACATCCAGTTTCTTGTTTATAAAAACTTTCAAAATATACAAACGGATTAAAAAATCTTTGTTTCATTGAAAAAAGAAAAAAAAAAACCCCACCTTATCTAATACTTAAGTATGTTTAATAGTTTGAAACTTATACGTAACCTTTCAAAACCTTTTCATTTTTATTATAAAAAGGCTTCTCAATGCATTATCTACAACATTTATCTACATCAATAATCAAACCAATTTGTTTAAATCACGGACAATAATACATATTATAAAACCAAATAACTCTTAAAATACACAGTTCACGTCGGGTTTTGACAAATTAAATGCTCATAGTTGTGTATAGTTGTATTCATGATATTTTAATATCCAAAGTACTTTAAAAACAGTTAAAAACCGATAGCTGGGCCTTCCTTTGTCAGTGTCAATGTCAATTTTTTGATAAATGAATTCTACATAATCGTTATTGTTTTGCTATAGTTGAAGTTCAATTTTACAAGTCTTTCACTATGGGGAAGATAAACGCGAGCACACATGCAACAGAATAACCTGAATCATTATCTATTGAATCAGAAGGAAAAGAAAAGAATTCTGTCGTTCAAGGACTAATATTATCAAAAGTTTTACACGCTATACACACACATGAATCATATCTATTTGGTTGATTATATCTAAGGATCTTTAATAGACTTTGTATAATTGATAGTCAGATAGTAGCTTTTCGTCGATGGTATTTAAGTCGTACAGAAAGGCAACAGAAATAGAAGAGGATTGAATTTAATCAGAATACAAAAATTCCAATTCAATTTTAAGGTATCTTTCTAAAGATATAAAAAAAAAAATGAAATTTAAAGTTTTAAAAGTGTTGTCCAATATCACTTCTAACGTATAATGAGAGATATGTTGAAAGAGGTTTGGTACTCGGTGAAGATCTCTGAAGGTGTTACTGTTTTTTTTTAATTAGACAGCTGAGTAAAAAAAAAGTGTATCTGAGCCCCACTTTATTTTCTTTATATATTAAAATTCTCCCCCTTTTTTGACTCCACATGCGTTAACAACCTAAGTTAAGTGATATTGATATTTCATGTCTGTTATGTTCGGATCATTTAGTTCTTATTTCTGAATCTACCAATGGCTTACAAAAATGCCCTGATAAGCTGTTTATATTTCAGTAGATGGTTTTAACAGTAAATATTGAGAAAACAAAAGTTATAATTAAAATAATCTGGTAAAAATACTCCATGTCTTTCATCCCACCCCTAAACAAATTCGAGATCAAAAATTCAAACCAGGACAAATATACCTTATCCGTAAAACAAATATACTAGGATCAAAAATACAAATTTCACTAATTATGTCTTCAATTATATAGTCTTAGCACTTTAAGTACATTATATTTTTATCTTTTCGGCGTTAATCCCCTTTTTAAAATCTTATTCAAATATGTGTATATAAAAAGTACATTTAAACTGCCCTATTTTTTGCGATTTCACAAGAAAATCTTGTTAAATATTTCTATGAAATAGGATACAAATCATACTTATAGTGTTCAGGACTTAACTGTGAATACAAGAATTAAATTCATTTATAATGTGATTAAAATGGATTTTGATTTTGATATTTACACTGGAACTTAAAATACATTTATTAATCGTGGACATTAACACAGCAGTAAAAAAATATAATCTATGACGTAAATACAATTGTAATTTGAAATGTTAATGGGTGATGGT
Source organism: Mytilus galloprovincialis (assembly GCA_037788925.1). NCBI lineage: Eukaryota > Metazoa > Mollusca > Bivalvia > Mytilida > Mytilidae > Mytilus > Mytilus galloprovincialis. Next base: position 72,283,574 of record CM075340.1, read on the forward strand.
ATTTCAGGTTAATTGAATCTGTTGTAACTGTCATGTTAATAGAAATTATAACAGTTTTTTCGCTATGCCTATTTTTCTGCATAAGAATTCGTTTTATCACCAAACATAAGACAAAACAAATCTTTTCTGTGTTCTTGTGTTTGTGTTAAGGTATTATTGATAGCAAGACAGTGGTGATTTTGAATGAGCAGTATGAACTGCTCTCCCACATACTGCTCTCCCACACTACTAACGAAAACTAGAATAAAAAACGGTTTATGATAAAACTATACGACAAATTTTACATTTTTACGTCTTGTAATCTTTTTAATATATAACATAGCTAAGATTGACCTTACTTCAGTTATGTCATAATGAAAACACAAGCAGATTTGAAAATGATTAATGCAAACATATAACTATAATGACCCTGTAAGTATAATTAGTTAGGTTAACAACATTTTAATGTTTTATGCTCTATTATCTTGTACGAGTCGTTATTCGCTTTTCACCCGTTATCAGAGTGTACAATTGATTGCTGATCGAGTGTTGGGGTTAAACTCCACTTGCGGTACTCATGGCTACACCTTTTCGGACAGATTTTATTTCGGTGGAGGAAGTACCCGGAAAGAACCAACGAAATTCGACATGATAAAGTGTCAGTATACAACAAAAACAAGACACACAGAATAATCTTACCAACAAAACAAAACTTACCTAAACACACAGAACAATCTTACCAACAAAACAAAACTTACCTAAACACACAGAACAATCTTACCAACAAAACAAAACTTACCTAATAAGACAACATTTTTCGAATATTTTAATAAATCCAAATTTTTCCACATATCTATATAGGTTCAAGTTGAGCCCTCATGTCGGTCCAGCGTTAACTGTTTTTGTGAGCCCGCCTGATCTGATCACTTGTTTTATTATTTAATATTTCCAATTGATTGAATATAATATTAAGACATTTAATATACTCCCATTGTTTTAATTCCATACAATGATATCTATGCTCTAAATCGTTTAATATAATTCATTCTACCCGACATATTCCCATGTATCCTCCATGTATACCGTTTATTGACTGACGATTTAAATTTTTGTTTTGGATAATCCACTCTGCTTTCAATGTCTTTAAAATCCAGAGTTTAAAGTAATGTAGTTTGTGTTGAGAACTATACCAAAGGGATTTAGACTTTTCGCTTCGCTTGACTGGCAAATTCATTTAAACGACATTTTCGTATTTCTGTATCATTTTACTTTTAATTAAAACGACAAACATGATCTATTACTCTCACATGAAAAAAGTAGCCTAGTACGTTCATTCTTCTCTACGTACTAAAACATATTCTGTTACGCACGGTGAACTGAGTCTCCAGGTATAAACCTATAGAGAGATATTCGTTTTTAGGATCGATCCTAGCAGACATTTCAAAGCCATCGATTTCCATATGAAGTTACATGGAATCGACAAAAATTTCATCGTACGTTCATTTTACCTGTTAACGATATATCTTAATGGAACAATTATGACAAGTTAATACAATCTACAGGCGTAAAACGGTAATGATTTTACTGCGATTAACTGTTATGATGATAATATTTAGATAAAACAAATAAGAAACTACAAAATGTGCACAAGTATTGGATGGACAATAATTATTTTTCGCTGTCCCTCAGTTTATTCGATGAGGGTACATTATATAAAATTATCTGGGGATATAACCTGAAGGTCGTTTTTTTTTAAATCATTATTATATCAGAGAATGACTTGACGGCTTATTGATGTTGCAACTCTTGTTACACAAAAATATTAAAAAAGTAAAAAGTCAAAGGCCATGTAAGGTAATATTTGCCTGACACTTCCCAAAACCTAAGGCTTACAATTCATCGGCTGACGACAATTTACAACAGTTCGAAATGAATCCTGGCCACTGGCAAATCGTTCACCATGCTGTTTTATTTAAAATCAAATCCAAGTACAACGCACATGAACGAAACTAGATGTGATGAAAACGTTCCTATGAATACTAGGCTTGATTAAACAAGTGTGTTTTGCGATATCGGGCCCCCTTTTCAATCTCGTTCAGTTGACTAACGTAAGGTACATGCCATCTTTCCGTATGAAGAAAAACATTATTTGCGTATTTTCATTCAGTCATACTTTTTTGTTTTGGTAGAATAATACACTAACAAGAGACGACAGCTTTTTCTCTTTAAAACTTCTTCACTTCGAGAGGAACGTTTTGATAAGTATGAATCATTCAAGCGTAAAAAGATTTAGAGCTAAGCCAAAACTTTGTGTAACAATGCAATTTAATTTTTAACAAAAATCCATCTATTAAACTGTTTTACGATTCACTACACAAATTACAATAAAATTTACTGTATCATAAAAGTACTTCATGTTTTATGTAAATCTTTAAATATATATACATGCATTTAGTATATATGAAGTAATCATATGTTTTGAATCATCAGTATTTACAAAGGAACACATTCACGTTACATTTTTCATTCAATTTTTAAAAAAAGAAATTAGGTATCCATAAATTAACAGTAAAAAGATGATCACATTTCAATGATTTAAATCATCCCATATTTGATTTGACACAATCTAAACGAAAAGAAATTTTTTCCTTGTTGATTTTGATGAATGTACCATTGATTTTGTAAAATAATAATCAATGTCTTAGTCGCCATGTAATACAGGTGTTTCGGAGGAGTTTAAATATCTTTTCCCTTCCTACGAATGTGACCTACCAAATAAGACTATTTACCTCTATTTGTGACATGTTTCCCTATTGTGTCTGTTTGTTTTGTTCACACATCTTTGAAAATATAAAGGAATTTGATGCGACTGTCATACAAGCGATAAGTTTAGCTAGCTTTAAAACCTGGTTAAATCCACCATTTTCTACATAAGAAATGCCTGTACCAAGTCAGGAATATGACGGTTGTTATCCATTCGTTTGATGTGTTTGACTTAATGATTTTACCATTTGATAAGGGACGTACCGTTTTAAATTTTCCTCCCTATAGAGCGAGAGCTTTGAGTATCAGAAAAACTTATCTATCATGCCTTTCACAGGTAGATAATCTCACCAGATTTCGTTTCGATGATAGATTCTTTTTGCTATCTTTTAAATTGATAACCATCCTATTAAAAAAAGACAGTCATGATTCTTTATTTGATAATTGATGTCAAATATGTTGCGTTACATCTTTCTTTAAAAGGAGTGTACATTCATCAAAAAGTTTGATATGTGTATTTGCATAAAGGTCTCATATTTCAATAAACATGATATTTTCATTACTGAAAAAGTTTTACCACATAAAAGAAAATAAAGATAAAGATGTTTTTATCCTAGTTAAAGGGCTCATCACGATTTTTTTTAGATATGATACCAGAAATAGTCAGGTTTATAACAACTGGGCTGCGTTCAATATCGTAGCGGCTACGTAGCGCTACGTAGATTTTCACTATTGAACGTGTAGCTATATACTAGTTGTTACATAGATATTGATAGCAGCTACGTAGCGGCTACGTAGCTGCTACGACTTTGAACGCAGCTCTGATCACTTATGAGGCTTTTAAACTGTATTCGCGGGCCACAACCGAGTATAATTAATCATCAAAAATACCAAACTCAAAAGGAAATTCAAACAGTTTCGAATTGTAATAACTTTTGTCGTAAACATAAGACCCCTCGCGACATGACTAATGATGGTCTTATGATTGTCAACTTAAATTTTAATTACTTTTCATGACTTTTTTGCATAATTTCATATTAATTGCAATAAAGATATTTTTTGTGTTTCTCGGTTAGCTAAATAGTAAAGATTTTATTACTACGTGAATTAAAATTTGAATCTCCTGTGACATACAATTTGGATTTCTTTTCTAACTTATGGTTTTGTACAATAAATATACATATTATTTCGTTCCTAGTACTATATTTACGTATGGGCACGGGCATTACGTTAAGTGGGTACTCGATGTACCGAATCTAAAACGTATTCACAGCTAAATAACAATGCGTGTATCATGATACACGAAAGCAAAGTTCAAGATTAATCATATATTACAAACTAAATTTAAACAAATTATCAACTCATATTTCAATTCCTTTTTGTATAAAATTTCATGTTCATTATAATGAAAAAAATTAAATATTCGTAAATATGTCAAATACTAAGTATAGTTTATAATTAATATGGTCATACTTTTCATTTTCATACTTATATTTAATACTTTTTAAACATTATTTAAAAAAAAAGCGAAAATAATGTTCACTTATGACAGCCAGAAGATCATCATAGCTATGACTCTCTTAAGACAGCTTTGATTAACATCCTATGACATATCATATGATAGTCATAAGATGATCATAGAATATGTCCTAAGATATATCTTATGACATATCTTCTGATACTTTCGAAAACCAGGCCCCAGTTATACGATTTGTCTTTTTTAATCATAAATGTACCATTCAATAGATCTTATTACAAATATAAAGATAGATTGAAGAAGTACGATTCTGTATTGGAATAACAAAAAAAACCCATTTATTCTAAATTCTTACCCATTGACCAATAGAGATAGATATCATACGTAACGGTTGTTTTGCATTCATTGAGACTAGTACTTTTGTGGATCAATATCAATTCATTAAAGAAGAGTTTATCTTTTTTGAAAGTAGGTTACTATGTTATTTACTCAATTGAATTGTGTTTTGTATGCAAATTTCCTCTTAGCATTACACAAGTTCATGACGTGTGATGTTGCAGTATGAAATTTACTCCGATGTACAGTCAGAAACTAAGTTTCATTAATTTTATACGGTTTAAATCGTTATTGGTTTACCTGAAACTGCATTTTAGCTAGTGGTGTAATGGTATTCAAGCTTTGTCAAAACTGGTTTTTATTATGTTTTCTTTTATTAAAACATTTGGTGATCATGCTACTGCTAAAACAACAATATATTGAACAGATCATATCCACGACCTTGGCATGTATCTTAATCCCTCGATAATTGGTGATGCTACTGCTAAAACAACAATATATTGAACAGATCATATCCACGACCTTGGCATGTATCTTAATCCCTCGATAATTGGTGATGCTACTGCTCAAACAACAGTATATTGAACAGATCATATCCACGACCTTGGCATGTATCTTAATCCCTCGATAATTAATGCAGTAAACGTTTTAATCATTCATGTTTTTTGCTCTCCAAATAATCAGATAACTGATGTCAATAGTAATTTTCTTCCTTGACGATATAATGTTCCTACGAGAGAGATTCAATTCATTTCAATCTGTATCATACATCAAGGGTATTAAAGTTGCGATCTTTATATGATAGACGGCCATTTACTGATCTGAACGATTGATTACAAAGAGATGAAAACGTATAGTAACAGACATCTTCGATCGAATCACATCTTCTGTTTTCCTAAAAAAAGATGAAAATAAGAAATTGGAGTAGAATTGATACAGCCAAAATAAATTGTCCGCCATTGAAGAAATAAAGACGTCACAAAAGGTTGAAAAATAGCTTACAACCTTCGTCGATTGAACATTAAACGCAAAGAAAAGAGGAACACTTGAAATTAATACGATATAAAATTAGGTAGCCAATCTGGACAATAAAATAGATATATACAAATATATTCGGCGAATCATAACTAAAAATAAAATATCTTGGTGAAAATCTCGGATCTTTATTTCTCAAGTTAGGTCGACTAATCGATTAGTACTTACTGAATATCCAGTGACAATTACTTCATGCATATTAAGAATGACAAAGCTTTAGCAATGAACAAAGGAGGTATATTCTACACAGTATGCCGATGCAATGAAGATCGGGTTCTTTGGAATGCCACTGAGAATGAGCTTATATTTGAAAAGGGCAGACATATAGCCTTGTAACTGATTACCTTCGAAATTGTAACAACACGGTTATTTAATGTGAAGAGTTCGTGGTACTCTCTCTACTTTCTCCACATTCCGACCCGACTTACCTTCATATTTATACATTCCAATGGAACCAACCAGACGCTTCACTGTAAAAACGGTTTTGCTGCCGACCGGAAAAAGACCATCTTTTACCCAGTTACCCTTAGGGTTTAATTTGCAAATATAATGTAATTCAGTCAATTGCTGTTATATTATATCAGAATTTATAGCTTGAAATCGACCAATCAGATGGAATAAAACAAAAGGAAAATCATTCAAAAGCAAACTATTACAGAAACTTTTTAGAATTCTTCATTCTTCATATAAATCATCCTTATTATTTAGAAGATCGCAAACACCTTACAGATAAATCATTGTTTAAAGCGGAATCTGTAAAAACAAAGTTTAAAATGATATCGCTAGAACATTGCTATTTTGATTTGAAATTACAATTATTTTTTCATTCCAGCAAAGGCGATAGTCCGTCTTCTAATTAGGAGAGCATAATATATCAAGTAAAAACTGAGCCAGGATTTTGAATTTATGGGTACAGTTATAACTATCACTTACTAAAAGGGATAATAATGAAAATACAGAACTCCAAGCAAAATTCATATAGGAAAATCCTTTATCAATTGTCAAAATCAAAAGCTTAAACACATCAAACGAACGAAAAAATGTCATATTCCTGAACAAAACAAACAGACATATTGTATATTAAAGAAATTTATCCTGTTGAACTTAGCTAATACTAACAATGACCACTGCCCTTTCCTCGATCTTGATATCTATATCATTAACGGAAAGCTGAATACTAAAATTTATGATAAAAGAGATGATTTTTCATTTCCTATCGTTAATTATCCATTTTTAGATGGTGACGTTCCCTTGTCACCATCTTACGGTGTTTATATATCTCAACTTGTACGATTCGCTCGTGTATGTAACAATGTTTTAGATTTTAACGAGAGAAATTTATGTATTACTGAAAAGTTATTACACCAGGGTTTTCGATATCACAAACTAGTCAAAACATTTACTAAATTTTATCATCGGTATAAGGACATCATTCGTAAATATAGTTCAACATGCAGACTTCTTATACGTTCAGGTATTTCACATCCAATTTTTTATGGAAATATTCTTTATAAAGCACAAAGGTGTCAGTATTCACCTCAAAAACTAACAAAACCTTTGAATAGACTTATTAAGAAGGGATATAGTTACGATACTGTTGTCAGGTCATTAAAGATTGCATATTTTGGCGTTAATATTGATTCACTTATAGGGTCTTTTCATCGGAACTAAACACATTTATTCAAAAACCAGTTGTTGGCATGACACGGGTTATGATCTTCTCATATATGTTATGATGGTATGATACTAAACCCCTAACGGGGAGGATTGTGCCTGATGTTCATATGATGAAATCATAATCTTTCAGTCAGTTTAATTGAAGTCTGGAGCTGGCATGTCAGTTAACTGCTAGTAGTCTGTTGTTATTTATGTATTATTGTCATTTTGTTTATTTTCTTTGGTTACATCTTCTGACATCAGACTCGGACATCTCTTGAACTGAATTTTAATGTGCGTATTGTTATGCGTTTACTTTTCTACATTGGCTAGAGGTATAGGGGGAGGGTTGAGATCTCACAAACATGTTTAACCCCGCCGCATTTTTGCGCCTGTCCCAAGTCAGGAGCCTCTGGCCTTTGTTAGTCTTGTATTATTTTTAATTTTAGTTTCTTGTGTACAATTTGGAAATTAGTATGGCGTTCATTATCACTGAACTAGCATATATTTGTTTAGGGGCCAGCTGAAGGACGCCTCCGGGTGCGGGAATTTCTCGCTACATTGAAGACCTGTTGGTGACCTTCTGCTGTTGTTTTTTTCTATGGTCGGGTTGTTGTCTCTTTGGCATATTCCCCATTTCCATTCTCAATTTTATATGTCTTTACACAAAATCCATTGGATATTGCATGTGTACTGATTGATAATTTAGTCTAAGATGGATGATTTTTTCTTATATTACTTGTTTTTGGCTTCGAACTTGCGGCCAGTAACTGCGAGTACTATCAGATCTGTACATAGTGATTTTTGTTGTCGGGATGTACATGCATCTTGTCACGTCTATGTGTTTCTGTTTTATGTATTTAAATTTGTATCCATCTGATGTGTTAAGCTTTTTTTGACTGATTTTTATAGTTCGTTCTTAGGTTGTTCTGTTACACCATAACCCGAAGTTAGGGAGTCAGGGTCGGGATCCCACTAACATGTTTAACCCCACATTCTGTATGTATGTGCCTGTACAAAGTCAAGAGCCTGTAATTCAGTGGTTTGTTGCTGTGTTACATATTTGTTTTTGCGTTCATTATTTTGTTGTACGTGGATATAACCCTTATTTTTCACGTTTGAATTGTTTTACATTTGTGATTTCGGGGCATAAGTACCGAGCACCACCACTGTGATATTACCAAAAATGTTCCAGACAATAAAGGTTAATACGTTAAGGCAACAGTAGTATGCCGCTGTTGGAAAGTCGTAAATCGATTGGGAGAAAACAAATCCGGGTTACATACTTAAACCGAGGGAACTATAAGATGACAACAACAAAACAACAGAAACACTAAATTCCTACTAAAACCAAACGACAATGTATCACATACAGACACGAACTATAAGATAACAACTTCCATATTCCTGACTTGGCACAGGACATTTAAAGAAAACATGGTGGGTTGAACCTGATTTTGTGGCCAGCCAAACCTCGCTCTTTTATGGCAATGTTAAATATAACAATAAAAGGACAACATTAAATGGCAGCAGTGCAGTACAAATAAATGCAAACACATTAAGGGCATTGAAATACATAAATAAACAATACAATAATACATTTCGACATGCTTATAGTTATCAAAGGTAACAGGCTTATCAATTAATATGCAAGACGCGCGTATCTACATAGACTCACCAGTGACGCACAAATAAAAAAGTCAGAAATAATTAACAAAGACAAATAAAAGCACACATTGATACGTTATTAAGATAAAAAAAAATAACGTCGGTACGTAAAATCTATACTTCCATAGGACCATCATGTATTATTTGTTTTGTTGGTAAGTAATATTTATCAACAAAGTCTTGGTATCTTTCACATAACTTTTTAAGAAAAGGGACGAGACGTTCTTTGACTTAACCCTGGTTCATTAACTTTCTGCTGAGACACTAGTGACGTATTATAATGTCTGGGTAACCGCTGCAATCTTTTGAATGCCAAATAAGTAAGGAAATGTATATTCTATAAGCCGGTGAAGTTGGTTTTTTGCTACCAAAGGTACTAGACTTATAGTTAAGACTCATCAGTGACGATCAGAACAAGATTGTTAGAATGCCAAACAAGTTTAAAGTTGAAGAACATTGACGAAGGTTAGGTAAATTAATAATTTCAAAATTAAAATTGTCTCGCTTTTCATAGATTTTTTTCTACTGAAATGACCGCTTGGGTCAAATTCGAGGTATAAGTAAACAAATGTGGTAGTGGAAACCGTGTCTGTTGTTTCGTAAATTTCTTATTCTGAAGGAAATATTAATGGCACCCAATCCGAAACGTTTGGATTGTTAATTGAAAGAGCATCGTCAATTCATAATTGTGAGGTTAAATTATCTAGCTTCATTGATCTTCTTGTTATGGACAAGTGTCTGAATGAATTCTGATTCATATAGAAATAAGAAGAGGTCGATAAGGAGAGGCGCGCAGTTCTTTCCTATAGGAATGCAGACATATTTGTTGAAAAAGTCTACTACTAAATTCAACAAGTACGTTGTCAATAAGAAACTGCAACATACTAATCACTTGCTCCTCTGTATAGCGTGTTTTTTTTAAAAAAAATTCACAATTAACAAATATGGTATCCCAAAGTAATACATTTATAGCGGATGCTACCATTTTTATATTAAAAAGCATTGTAGATTATTTCTTTTAAACGATTTTTCAATTACACACGGGGGATGGTGGTAAGCTGGGTTAAAAATCAAAAGTTTTGATAAAATTAAATACAGAGAAATATCAAGACTTCAAACTATCCAGAAGGTCCATATATTTTTTAGAATCCACATATGGTTATTGCCATAACGCAAGTAAACAGTTTCAAAGTATTTTTTAAGGCCCCTTTACACTGCAGATAGAATGTTTGTCAATGAAACAGAATATTCTTTGCAAAACATGAAAATTTGCCGCCAACGTATCGTTATTGGTTTGGAATTCTGTGGAGCTTATATTTCCAATACAGATTTGTTGCTAATTATCTGGAATTTAACACAAAACTTAAACATAGTCACTCTTGTTTCAGATCAAGATTGAAATTCACAAGACTTATGTTATTTCTTTACTATTCAAGATATTTAATAATAAAATATGGTTCCAAATGAATTGCTGTTACTTCCATTCGTTGGTTTGGGGCAAGATAATCATACCATTGAATGGAACATCCTTACTATCCAATATGTGCACAATGAGGCTATTATACATCATTGAGTTCCATAAGGACATAAACGCTGAATTTAACAAGATACACGCAAGGAAAGAGAGAAAAGACGCCTTCAACTATATGTTATGGATCTATAACTAGTATTTAATAGCATGTATGGTTAAACATTGACAAGGTAATGTAGCACTAGTCCATAAACATTCCTAAAAAGTAGTATACCGAAACAGATTCACACATACAAAGTTCTACCAGTAGGCAAAAGAAAAAATCGTTCTTATATTAAAATAACATACAGCATTTCTTTAAAAATCTAAACAAATTATGTAACCGTCATTAGCATATAGTAGGGTAGTTGTATTTACGTTAATCCCAAATTACTGAATTGGTTTTTAGTCTTTGTAATTTTCCAAAACATAATTTGTATTGACATGATATAATGAATTATCCAAACATGTAATAAAGGCAGTAACAGTAGTATACCGTTGTCCAAGAGTCATACTTCGATTAAGCGAAAACAAATCTGGGTCACAACCAAAACCGAAGGAAACATCAACTACAAGACGAAAACAACGGAACAACAGAAACACTAAACACACACCAATAAACATAGAATAGTTATCAAAGGTACCAGGATTATAATTTATTACGCCAAACGCGTAGAAAGTGCTATTTGATAACAACTGCTTTATTTCTGATTTGGTACAATACATTTTAAGAAAAAGTGGAGGGTTAAACCTAGTTTCATGGCAAGCCAAAATTCCCGCTATAAATACCGCTAAAATGACAACATTGAGTGACAAGAAAACAGTACAAATAAACACAAGAACACCCAGGACAGAGAAATACACAAATAAGTAAGCAGTTTCATATGCAAAAAAAATAACGTCGAGATAAGTAATATTTCCTTCGAAGACTTTCTTAAAAAGGTGCCATACAATGAAATACTTTTGGTTAAGGCCTTCATAGTAATAAAAATTCAATTATCTTTTAAAGCCAATTAAACCTATGAAAAATTCAGTCTTTTTTCACAATGAAAAAAAAACCCAGCTAAATATTAAAACCAAATGGCTGTCGAAAAAATTTAAAATCAAAACAACGATTTAAAATTGTGTCCTTTGAATAATGAATCGAAATGCAAGAATTCCAAAACGACTTTAATCTGAAGATGTATAAGAATATGCATCAAACACATGTTTATTTTATGATAATACGACTGGTATTGACAAATGTTGATGTGTATATTGACATCGACAAATAGATGTTAAGGAGAAGTGTTCATACACTCTGATTAAAAGGATGAGGATTTTAAATGATCAAGCCTTCTTAGGACACTTCTTATCATTGAAATTATTTTAATTGTTTTTTAAGACATATGTATGGTTTTGACGAGATGTAATAAATTATCCAAACATGTAACCTTTGACACTTTTATTGTCTTAACATAATAACTCATTTAGAACAATTTAAATCTACGAGAAACCCATTGTAATGAATCTAAAGTTAATCAATTAAAACAATAATATGTAATGATCACGAAAGAACAATAGGAAATAAACTCATCATAGATACCAGGAATTAAATTTAATATTTACGCCAGACGCGCGTTTCGTCTACAAAAGACTCCTCAGTGACGCTCGAATCACAAATGTTATACAAGGCCAAATAAAGTACGAAGTTGAAGAGATTTGAGGACCAAACATTCCTAAACGTTTTGCCAAATACAGCTAAGGTAATTTATTCCTGAGGAAATTTTCAAATTTTACAGTGGTATGGATGATAAAAAAAACATTAATAGAAAAGATAATAATAACATGGCAGAATGATAGAGATATTATAAAAAGTTGAGACATGTATTGTCGAAATGCGCATCTGGTGCAGAAAAAATGGTACCGTTATTGTTATTACTAACACTGGGTCGATGCCTCTGCTGGTGGACTGTTAGTCCCCGAGGGTATCACCAGCCCAGAAGTCAGTACTCCGGTACTGGCATGAAAATACGGATGTTTTGTTTTATTAAAATTTGCTGTTACAAAATGTTAGAAATTATTATAAATTAAGGAATGTATCTCCCTCATGCAAAGCTCTGATTCCTTTCACGGATTTGGCTATACTTTTTGGAACTTTTGGATTATAGCTCTTCAACTTTTATATAAGCTTTGGATTTCAAATATTTTGGCCACGAGCATCACTGAAGAGACATGTATTGTCGAAATGCGCATCTGGTGCAGAAAAATTGGTACCGTTATTGTTATTAGCTGTATTTAGTAATTTTTGGGGGAATTTTGGGTCCTCAATGCTATTTTACTTCTTAGTTTATTTAGCCTTTTTCATTTGGTTTTATCAAATTGTCACTAATATGTTAAGCCCCAATCCCACGATCGCTCCACGCTCACCGTGATCTTAAATAAATTCAAATCGTGGTGTGGTCGCGGTATGATCGGCATGAAAATGTAAATTTTCGTTGCTTTCATGATGCTACTACGTCCGCATTACGCTTCTATAACGATCCCGCTACGATTATACTACGTTCTCACTTCGCTTCTTCTGTGACCTCACTACGCTAAACAAGATCTTCCTACGCTCATCACGTGCTCACTACAACCATACCACGATTTATCTGATTGCAACACGATCTTACCACGCTTCTACTGCGACTATAGCACGTTCTTACCACGACTATACTACGAGAAGCATGTTTGAGCCGTTAGAGAAAATAGACAAGAAGTCAGAATTACATACAGACACATAAATTCTTGAGAGATTTAAAATATTTTATACGAAATAACAATGAGAATGATGGTCGTAGTATGAACGTAGTGAGGTCGTAAGAAGAGCGTGACGAGGAAGACAAGGGCGTGCTAGAATCGTACTGTGGTCTTGAACAGCGTGGTGTAAACATAGTATGGTCGTAGTGGAAGTGTAGTTGGGTCGCGTTGAAAACGTGATGGTCGTAGTTAGGTCGTACTAACGTCGCTGTGAGATTGTAGCGCAGTCTCTCCGAATAGCATCACGCTCTCGCTACGATGGTACAGCGATCTTTGCGATATGACCACGACCTCAGTGCGCTCTCACTACGCTTCTATTACGACCTGATTTCACCACGACCGCACCACGATTGTTTTGAACATGTTCAAAATTGGCCACGCTCATCACGATCTTGAAGACCTCACCACGACCGCGATACGACCTTACTGCGATCAACACGATCGTACTACGATCATCAAAATTTGTATTTTTTTTCACAGATCGTAGTGCGATCGTGGCCAGCCTAGTGGGACTGCGGTATAAATAAAAAGCACGTCTGGAATACATTTACTGTCTTAACATGATATAAATTATTTAAACATACTTCATCTAATAGTTTTATTGGGTTTACATGATATTTTATTTATGACAATTTATAATGAGAACACCGTGTAAATGGAAGTCAAAAGTGAGTCATTATAACAATCTATAAATTGTGGAAGACTTAAATTTTTTGTTGAGACTTTTTAGTTTACTAGTTCCCTTTAAGACAGCATAAGCATACCCCGAACCGAGATGGAGAGTTACCCTTTATAATGATTGAATAACAAATTACCAAGCACTAGAGTAAAAAAAAGGAGAGTTACCCTTTCTAATGATTGAATGATAAATTACCAAGCTTCAGAGTCAATAAAAAAGGAGAGTTACCCTTTATAACGATTGAATGATAAATTACCAAACACCAGAGTAAATAAAAAAGGAGAGTTACCCTTTATAATGATCGAATGATAAATTACCAAACACCAGAGTAAATAAAAAAGGAGAGTTACCCTTTATAACGATTGAATGATAAATTACCAAACACCAGAGTAAACAAAAAAGGAGAGTTACCCTTTATAATGATTGAATGATAAATTACCAAGCTTCAGAGTAAATAAAAAAGTAGAGTTAATAAAATCTGATGAAATCAAACGTTACTAAATGAAAGAAATAACTGTTAAATTCTCGTCTTTGTACACGCATTATATTAAGTTTTTAGCTGAAGGCCACTGTCGATTTTCATATATAAGACAAAGGCAAGAACTGGACCTAGCAGAAACAATGACATCTTGTTATTCGAATTCATAGCGACATATTTGCAGTCAAAATAATGATATATTTGAACGAATAACTGAGAGGATACCATCTACATAGCGTAAAGTAAAGTTAAGTGATAGACATACATTCATCTTCTTTTCATTACTTTGACAAGTTCCAAATTACAAAAAAAAAAGCTGGCAGCGCGTACTCATAACAATCTGGTGAAACTCACGCTAGATAAAGAAACTCATCACAGATACAAGGATTGAAATTTCATATTTGCACCAGACGCGCGTTTCGTCTACAAAAGACTCATTTTTTCCTAAAATAACTGCATTTTAATTATTCCGTTTAACCTTTCTGTTTAGATTTATTTTTATTTTTAGATTAAACTTGTAGAAAAATATATCCTCCAAATAAATCAAATGTGCGTTGTCAATTCAGATATCAAGCATCTTGATAATGTAGTTTCCAGAGAATAACGTGATCTCAAATCATTTTTATACAAAGTATCTAAACTCTACGAAACCATCAGATGCGTAGACCTTCGGTCTCCTAGATTTTCCCCTTCGATAAAGGGTAAAATTATTTGCATCATAACACCTATTTTTGTTAAATTTTAATAGCTCATAAAAGTACATTAATTACATTGTCAGCAGATGCTAGATTTACATTCTTTCTATTTGAAATATGAACGATACTTTCAAAAGTCTGTATGTTAGGCCTACTTGGGATGAACAAAATCAACGTTTTTTAATAAAATGTTCTATTAACTATGTTACATGTCTTGTTAACTTAAAACACTTTTATTTTGAAACATAAAACTTAATTTTCGTAACTTCATCACTTCGAAACCTTGATTTGATAACTTCCTTGTAAACAGCAATCGTCCATCAAGAAAATCGTAATTTAAATGAATGCTCTTGAATTAACAAAGAGATATATTTTCCATATTCAGGAACTCCAAAGAAATGTTCACAATTGAGAAAATTACATCATATTTTGTTTTAAGTTTTATTCTCAACCGATCCTCATTGTCAATCCTGAGTTCGAGGTATCAAAGGAAAGGATAAAAGACCTATCATTACCTTAAATTGAATTGTTTGGAATTATTACTTTCTAAGACGACTTTGTGTAGTGACCTATAGTAGTCAATATGTGTGTCATTTTGGTCTCTTGTAAAAAGTAATCGCACTGGCAATCATACCATTTTTTTTTATTTGTTACAAATTACAAAATATTGTTTCTCTATAACATTTTAGATGTAGAATGTTTGCAAATCGTAACGGTTTTATTCCTATTTTCAAATTAAGTTAAAATACAGACCGTTACTTCTCTGGTTCATCAATAATAGTGGATAATAATTTTCGTTCGCTTCACCCATGACTGGAAGTTTCTAAGTCCTGATATTCAATTTTGATAAACTTGAATGAACGATAGAACGAATGAATTTAACTAAAATATAGTAATAATGTGGTATTGTCCGGATTATGTATTGCCGAGAACGCTAAACATTTAGAGGGTAATATATGTACTAGAATCAAAATGTCCCAAAAAATTACCTTACGAAAACAATGTATTCATTTGTAATGGTTTATGTTATGCTACTACATGTATATACAATTATCTGTCGAAAGATCTGTATTGAAGGGATAGTCTCCCTCAAAGTTTAATTAGGTAATTAATATAAACATATTTAAACAAAATGACTGTACGATTAAAATCATGCAGAACAATTGGTACTGTGTATGTTAAGCATAAATCCTTCCAATGTTATTCTATAATGCATATCATAATTCTACTACTAAATTTAACCGTTTGCATAATCTTAGAAATCAAGCATAAAAGACAGTTACATACATTTCCGAAATCAAAGATGCTTTGTTACTCCAGCAAACAAATCAGTCTATTTGTCTCTGGAATTATTCGTTTAAGCACTTGGACGTAAAAGTCACATAAAAGAAAATAATAAAAAAAAAAACTAAATCAAAGACAGAAACAAAGGCAAAACATGACAGCATCACTGCAAATGTTATTGTTTAAAAAGTTACTCGTTATAGATATCAGGATTGATATTTTATAAGTTTATACAGCAGCCGAAATTTTTGTGACACTCAAATCGAAAAAGCCCATATATAGTACGAATTTGAAGAGATTTGTGGAACATATATAAATTCCAAAAGGTTTTGCAAATTACAGATCAGGTATTGTATTCTTGTGATAGAGAATCCTTAGTATGTAGAAGAAAAAAAAGTTTGGTATGATTTAGTGTATAATTACCATCCACATATAATCATTGATAATTAATGTCAACAAAGAAATGCTGCCTACTAGGCTGGTGATACATTTTGGGATGAAACTTTCAACAACAGTTGCATCGACCCAGTGGTTATAAAAACTCATCATAAATTGGTTAAATTTCCCTCAACAAAAGACGAAAGGGATCATTTCAGCTTCCCAATTGTAAACTTTTTATTTCTATGTAGCAACATTTCAGCTGAGCCTCCATACGGAGTATATATCTCCCAATTGTTACGATATTCTCGGGATTGTATTTCATATCATGATTTATTTGAGAGAGGGTTGTTGCTCATAAAGAAGCTATTAAACCTATAGTTCATCACTGCAGAGAATTTCGGAACCTATAATCCAACAAATAATCAGGTTAGCACTAATACGTGAGATTAAAGTATAAACAACATGACTCTAGGAAAGCGATTCACGTTTTATAAGTGTTAACCTCTGTAGGAAACATTTCACCACTTACTTCACTGTTTCCCCCTTAACATATCTAAATGTATTAACTGTCTTGACATAATATTATAAATCATTTAAAGGAATACAGAATGGAAACGGTGAATGTGTAAAAGAGACAACAATCCGATCAAATAGCAGAAAGCATCACAACCCTTATCCGGTAATGTAACCTAGTTAAGCGAATTTAACTGCATACTTAACTCAGAAACATACAAATAAACCAACAGTTAGAGAAAAAAAATTACATAAGACTAACAAAGGTCTAACGTTCCTGACTTTGGACAGGTGCAAAAATGCTGCGGGATGAAGCATGTTTTGTTAAATCCAAAACCTCCTTCTATACCCCCACCAAATGTGGAATAAACGAACTTACATGGTCATTATATGGCCATTTGTATAAATTTCCTGTTCACAAAGCTTTACATTTATCTAAGGAAAAGATTACCTTAGCCTTATTTAACACAACTTTTTTGGAATTTTGGGTCATGAATGCTCTTCAACTTTGTACTTGTTTGGCTCCATAACTTTTTTGATATGAGCGTATGTGATGAGTTTATGTAGACGAAACGCGCGTCTGACGTATTAAATTGTAATCGTTTGATAAATATTTACAGCAGTACGCACATTCAAACTCAGTTTAAAAGAAGTCTAAGTACGATGTTAGAAAAAGTTACAGAAGAAACTAAGCAAAATAGAAATCATCAACACAATAACGAAAGACTACAAACAGTTACTGACACATGATTCCTCGGGCAGTTATATTGTCTTAACATGACATTTTATTTAGGACAATTCATTATGAGAGCGCTAAATGAATACATATTTAAAGTCAAAATCATAAAATGGCAACTTGTAAATTGTCGACAGGACAACATTTTTTTTTCCTGTTTTAACCGTTTCCTTTTAAACAGCAACATTCTATCCTCAGTTGAACTTTATTAATTTCTTCAATGACTAACAGTTATCAAAGGTACCAGACTTATAATTGAACGTGTCATAGTCCTGGTATTTGATGACAATACACCCTGATTGAAAGAACAAACGAATGCAAAGAACCAATATGTGTAACGATGTTGTATTGCCTAAAGCATTTACGCACTGTCGAGTAAAGTCGAGAAATATAAATAGTAAGAAGGTAATGACGAAAAAATAGTAGGCTGAAACATATCCACCAGGGAAAAAGTTCAAAACGCTTTGAGAAAGATAATTCTGCGGATTAATCAAAGATTTGAGATTTTTGAGGGATTCACAATTTTCATTATTGAATAGATCTCAGTTTGCTGTTCAATCTATTATGTCACATGACCGCATTTAGCAAAATCGTAAAAATGATTCAATATCAATTTTATAAATCGAAATTCTAAAACTTACAAAGTCAATGTAAAAAAAAAATCAAACTGCTTACCTTTCTTTTTTTTTTATAAAATGTGTTTTGTATCTAGTCAAAAATATAACCATGTTAAAGTCTTTAATTTCAGAAAATAAGAGATGGAAAGCTGTTGCTGATTCAGAAATGGATGTCCTTCTTGTTGTGCAAAAGCTATTTAACTTAATTTACTTTCGTGATAGAAGTAATTACGTTGTTTAATGCAAATAGTTTGTGCAGTTCATTTTTGTATTTCATAATTCCCGCAATATTTTTGTGATAATTTTACCGGGAATTCGTGTCACATTTTAAGTTGTCATTCGCGACATAGATGTTATGCGGAGTAATTTTCATAGGAACCGCATAACAAATCATTTATATATGTTAAAGTTGTATGGAATTACCTTTTACGCATTCATTTATAACGATAATCTTTCATAATTGTAGTCTTTTGCTACACAGCGTTCATGTTTACATTGTAAGCGTTAACCGGAAGTAGGGAATATCTATTTTTGTGTATTCACTTTGTAAACTAGGTCGACTATAGTCAGTTTCAAATTTGGATGGCCAATGATCAGCTGCTTTTAGAAACTTCACAGATTAGTTATTTTATAGGTAATTGAACACATAGAGAATATTGAACCACTATTAATTGTAAATTGCAATACATTTCACATTTATTTCTGTTATAATAAATGGAATATATATTACACCAGTTTTTCATTCATGGCTTTGAAATTGGTAAACTTATTAAACGGTCGGTGCTACAAACTGTTTGCAGCGGTGAACGAATTTAATTTTTATCAAATTGCTACTGACATTCTTTTGATTTAAAACTTATTGATACTCAAAGTTTAACTTGATACACAATGAGTTTTAATAAAAAGTATAAGTTAAGAAACACAAAACGCTAATTTGAGACTTAAAGTGTTATTTAATGAAGATAAGAAGAACCTAGATGAACAATTAGAAAAGGGCATAATTCAGCCATCTAAATCAGCATGGTCTTCCAATATGTCGTACTTGTTTGGAAGAAAGACAACACTCTTAGGTTGTGCTTAGATTTCAGAAAACTTAATGATTTGACCATTAAGGATGCCTATCCTTTACCTAGGATAGATATGTGTCTGGATTGTCTGGCCTCTGCATCTCTATTTAGTTGCCTTGATATTCAAAGCTGTTATTGGCAGTTACATTTGGAAGAAAAAGATCAACCAAAAACAGCGTTCATCACAAAATATGGATTGTACGAATACTGTAAAATGCCATTTGGTTTGTGTAACGCACCAAGCACGATCCAGAGATGTATGGAGCTTATCTTCAGAGGATTACAGTGGAAGACCCTTCTAATATATCTTGACGATATTATCATCTTCAGTTCAGACTATGAAGAGCATTTATCCAGACTAGACGAGGTATTTCAACGACTCATCAAGGCTGGTTTGAAACTAAAACCATCCAAATGTAACATGATTAAGAGTGAGACACTGTATCTTGGACATATTGTAGGAAAAGATGGCATAAAACCAAACCAAAATTTTCATTATTGAATAGATCTCAGTTTGCTGTTCAATCTATTATGTCACATGATCGCATTTAGCAAAATCGTAAAAATGATTCAATATCAATTTTATAAATCGAAATTCTAAAACTTACAAAGTCAATGTAAAAAAAAATCAAATTGCTTACCTTGAGATACAACACCGTCCAGGCTTAAAACACCAAAATGCTGATGCATTATCTAGACAAGAACATGATGTTCCAGTATGTAAGCAAACAGTTCTGAAGACACCTGTAAAGCCTGTAAACAGATAAATGATCAATGGAAAAGTTTCAAGACTGAAGAAGATGATGTAAAGGAACTGAATTATAAAGTCACAGTAAGAGCTGTGGTAACAAGATTTCAAGAACAGCCAGATTGGTTGGACAAATATTCAGTTAAAGAAATGCAGGCGTTCCAAAAAGAAGACCAAGATCTAAAATACAACAATGGAAAAAAGAAGGAAAAATACCAGAAAGAGAATTGTGTGCCGGTTTAAGCCAAGCCACAAGGAGATATTGGTTAAACTGGGAGAATATTTAATTGATAGATGGTATTGTCTATCAGAAATGAATAAATGCCAAGAGTAAATTAAATCATTCACAGTTGATTGTTCCAAAAATATTAAAGAAGGATATATACCACTAGAACTACACACAGACCAAGGAAAGAACTTCGAAAGTGGCCTATTCAAATCTGTTTGTAATTTATTTCAAATTAACAAAACCAGAACAACTGCATATCATCCGCCATCAAATGGTTTAATAGAAAGGTCTAACAAGACTCTTGGTGGCATGATCAAGACCTTTGTCAACAAGAACGTAACAAATTGGGATGAGTACATTGATCTCCTGCTAGCTGCTTACAGAAGTACCCCTCATCCGGCTACAGGGTTTTCACCAAACTACATGATGTTAGGTAGAGAGGTCAATATCCCTCTAAACTTAATGTTCAGAAGTCATGAAAACATAACTCAGAACAACAAAGATTACATTTCAACAATAAAATCTCATTTTCAAAACGTCTATGGGATTGCGAGGGAAAATCTAAAAAACAATGCAGAAAGACAAAAACGTGACCATGACACACGATTGACTGACAACAGACATGCGTTAGGGGCCTTGGTATATACATTTGACAAAACCGTAAATAAAACATGGCTTGGTCCTTTTGTAATAACGAAAATTCTCAGCCCCGTTGTATATGAGATTCGCGGTGAATTTCGCACTGAGGTAGTTCACTATGATCGACTAAAACCCTGTAATGAAAACATGCCAATTTGGGCAATAGCAAGTTACCAGTAGAATATTTCAAATCTGTAAATTTTAAAGCAAATTTTTAGTTTTTTGATAATTTTTTATTTATAGAATGTCAGAGGTTATAGGAACCAAAGTATGGCAGTGTAGGCTTTGTAATTTTGAACATATAAACAAGAAAGGAGCTGTGCAACACTTTATGTTTAGACATACTCCAAACAACCAAATTCCCTATCTATGCAATATCAGCAAGTTTAAGGCACTTACTGAGAGAAAATGGAGAAATCATGTTAATGCCATGGCAGGAAAGCCTCTCAGAGAGGATTCTGTTGTACATACCTTTCAAAAGTCTGCAAACCCATATAATGTAAAGATTGGTAGTGACATTTTTATCAAAACAACACCCTTAATTACACCTTCAACACTAAAATCAGACATTAAAGAGAAATTTGAAGAAGAATTCATCCCAGATTATGATGAAGAAATCACCATCAGCGAGGAAGAAGTTGCAATTATGGAAGTACAAAATGAAGTAGAGATAGATGTACATGTAGATGAAAGAGATGAACAAAGTGAGGAACTTAAAAACAAAATAAAAGAAATGGAGGAAGAACACAGGGAAGATAACATAAGCATGGAAGAAACCCACAAGCTAATAAGGACACAGTGCGTGCTTAAATAAATCATGTATACCTAACTTGTGAACTGAAAGTCACAGACATGACTCTTCAACAATTCCAGGAGGTAAGATCACAGATACACATACATTTCACTTGAGGTGTGGACCCCCGTTTTTTTGTGTGTTTTTGTTAGTAAATATTCTGTAATACATATACTATTTTCCCTTATTTAATGTGTTCTGTTTGTTTTCGATGCGATATTACAATAACAGAAGTTCTATAAATAAATTTTATTATTGTGTCAAATAATGATAATGAGAACAAAATTGATCTATGAAACTGTTTTTCTAATATCGTATAAGGAGGAAAAACAAGTGAAATATTACAAAATATCTGCTAAAACAAATTACCAAAAGCTATACAGAAAAAGGGGTCTTGTACGCCAGACGCGCATTCGTCTAAAAAAGGAATGATAAGGGACGCTCGAACCATAAAGATTTAAACTGCCACAATGAATACAAGTCTCTCATTCAAGTTGGAGAGAATTGAGGACCATATATGCAGCCAAACATTTGTCAATTACAGCTTATGTTATCCAGGGATAGAAAATCCGTAGTATTTCGAAAAAATCTAAATTTTGTAAACTTAAGGATGTACACCTGAGGAGCCAAAAATTTCTAGAACTAAACTTTTTTTCTTAACCTGATTTTTGGGTTTATAAGACTGTAACAAAATAATTTGTGAAGAAAAAAATCATATAGCGGTGCACTTATTTTTTTGCTACGGCCCTTTGAAAATGCCCAATTTTGATGATTTTTACCTATTTTGGGTTTTTCTCAGTTTTAAGAACAAAATGCATATTATTTCAATTTTTTTGTTATAAATGATTGCAAAAATAAATTTGAAAAGACCAAAATGATATGGGATGTACATGATTCTTGTAAAATCATTTTTGTATCCGTCACCCATTTTCTCAAACTTTTCGCTAAAAATACTAACTTGATTGGTCGCAAAATTTGAAAACTGGATTACTCAAAAACCATTTATTGTAAATACACAATTTTTTCACAGAGTTATGTTTGATTATAATATTTTTAAAATTCATTGATATTTTTCACTTGTATCACATGTTTTGGAAATAATTCAAGAAC